>JARHVA010000783.1:1762500-1820000 GCA_037957365.1 Torreya grandis | reverse complement strand
AGAATATGAATATAGTGGGTTTGCTCAAGGGATGAGCTTAAGTTAAACACAAGGTAAATTTTTTCTTAATTAATAAAAGAATGGTCATAAATTCAATACATTTAGAGGTTTAGGTTCTGGTCATCATATGAGAGAAGACAAGTGATAAGCTCTAAAATCATATTTATGAGTTGTAATATAAGGTCCTAGCCAATTGGGAGCAAACTTGCCCTATTTTCTCTTTTCCAAGTTAGTCACATGTTGATTTTCCTTTAAGATGAGATCACCAATATTTAAATAATGCTCTTTAAGGTTTTTTTCATAGGCACATTTGATACACTCTTGGTAGACATGGAGATGGTTAAGGGCTATGAGATGATGTTCATCAAGTAGCTCAAGTTGAGCCAAATGTTCTTGGTAAAAGTTATCATTAGTTAGAATGTATTGTAGTGAAATCCTAAGACAAGGAATATAGACTTCAATGGGAAAAATAGCTTCCATCCCATAAACTAGGGAGAAAGGTGTAACTCTTGTATAAGTGAGAATGCTAATATGATAAGCCCATAAAACATAGGGGATGTGAATGTGTTAATCCTTGCCAGCATCATTAACCACTTTCATAAGGATTTTGGTCAAAGTTTTGTTAGAGGCTTTATATTTCCCATTGGCTTATGGGAAATAGGGTGAAGAAAAGCTGAGCTTGATACCAAAGGCATCACAAAGTTACTAGACAGTCTGGTTTTTGAAAGACTTACCATTTTTAGTTATGATTTTGTAAGGTACACTAAAATGGCATATGATATGATGGTTGATAAATTAAATGATTTTATTAGCCTTGGTGGATATGAGAGGAATGGCCTCAACCCACTTATTGAATTATTATGTTGTTGTTATGATTAAGCAGTGGTGAAGAGAGGAATGGGGGTTAATCTCACCAATTAAATCTAAACCCCATTGAGAGAAGGTCTAAAATTCCTTAGTGACTTATAAGGCATGACTAGGAATGTGAAATAGGTTTGCATGTTATTGACATTTGAGATAATGTCTAACATAGTCAGTATAATCATGAGAGTGTGTTGGTCAATAATAGCCAAGGTGGAGGAGACATTTGGAAATTGTGTGACCATTAAAATGACCACTACAAATCCTAGCATGAACCTCCTTAATAGAAAATGGAATCTCTTTACTACTGAGACATCAAAGGAGGAGACCATCAAAACCCTATTTGTAGAGAAGTCCCCCCTAGCATAGTGTAACATACAACATGCTTTACAAATGCATGCCACACATTGTGGGAGAGGTCAGGAGGAGTAATAAAGTAAGATAGGAAATATGTGAGTTGAGTATACCATAAGTCATGCAAATCATTAGTTATATTCCCCATAAAGAGGATGTTGGAGGAAATGTAAGAAGGCAAAGTTAGGTGATGTATAGTGACGTAGATTTTAGAGGAAGAGGAGGAAGAGGGTATGTGGGAGGCTAAAGAAGCCATTGTGTCTATAAACTTGTTGGTTGAGCAAGCAATAGTCTACAAAAGGTAATGGTTAAATTATTCTAATAAGGTATCCACATGATGTTTTTACCATTGTTAAGTCTCATTCTTGGATAGATAAGAACCATTGACCTAATTGATGACTAATTGTGAGTCACCAAAAATGGTTATGAATTTGATTCCTAAGAAGATAACCGTTTGAAGCCCTAGAATTAAGGCTTCATATTCAGCCATGTTGTTGGTGTAGTCAAAGTCTAGTTTAAATGATAAAGGCATCAGCTCATCATCAAGAGGGATGAGGATAACCCCCACTCCCCCACTATTTTGACATTTAGACCCATCAAATAACATCATCATTTGATAGGTGATATCATTGGTAGAAAGTGTGGCAATAGACTCATCAGGAAACTCAAGATTTGAGGGTTGGCTATCAAGGAGAGGAGTGGTAACTAGTTGGTCAGTGATGGCTTCCCCTTTTATGGAATTCTATTAGATGAATTCCAAATAAAATTTAGCTAGAAACATAATCCATCAAGTGATGCATTAGTTGTGGTAAGGTTTAGATTACATGTATTTGAGAGGGCCACTGTGGGTGATGACATAAGTTTTATGGTTGAGGAGGTAATGTAATAGCTTAGAAGCTACAAATACCAAATCAAGGCACAATTTCTTGATATGAGTGTATCAATTTTTATATTCAATAAGCATATGGCTTATGTAATAGAATACTTGTTCATGGTGGTGATCATCCATATGTTCTATCATAGCTCCTAAAAAATGGTCAGTAAAAGAGATAAAGATAGAAGGTTTGGTCCTTTTTAGGTGGAAAAAGAAGATACCATTTGAGTGAAACAAAGGTTTCCTCACAGTTTTTATCTAAATGGAAAGGAATTTCATTTGTGAGAAGATGGTGAAATGGTTGACAATCATTTGATAGTAGAGAAATAAAGTGATGAATCAATTAGAGTTTACCTTAAAGGCTATAGAGTTGTTTGAGTGTGGTTGGTGGAGGCATTTTGAGGATTTCCTAAACCTCAGTAGGGTAAACTTCAATACCTCAAATAGAGATGATAAATCCCAAGATATTTCCAGAAAGAACACCAAAGACACATTTCTTTGGATTGAGTCAAACATTATACTAAATAAGGTGATTGAAAATGATTTTAAAGACCCCTAAGTGATCCTGACAAAGTTTATATTTACCTAGTAGGTCATCAACATAATATTATATAATTATGGGTAAGATGTCATAAAATATATAATTCATGGCACACTAATAGGTAACATCAACATTTTTTAGTCCAAAGGGCATAACCTGATAATAAAAAGTTCCCCATGGGGTGACAAAGGTTGTTTTGTGTTAATCCTCAGGGGCAACTAGGATTTGATTATATCTTGAGAATCTATCCATAAGTGATAAAATATCATGGCCCACTGTTAAATCAACAAGATGATCAATACTTTATAAAGGAAAGTCATCCTTTAAATAATCAAGGTTGAGGTCATGGCAGTCTATACAAATTTGGATTCCCCCTATTATTTTCAAATAGGTACAATGTTAGAAAGCCATTGTGGGTAGTCAATAGGTTAGATGAATTTAATAGAAAGGAGGTGTTGTAGATCATCCTTGACAAGGAGAGAAACATGAGGATACATTTTGTGAAGCTTTTACTTCACTGGATTAGCATCATGATTTATGACAATGTTATAGGTTATGATTGTGGGGTCAATACCAGGCATGTCTTTGTAGGACCAAGTAAAATCCTTACTATGGTCATAGAGAAATGTGGTGTAGTCATTTTGTTTGGAAGAATATATAGATTTTCCTATTTTAAGAATATGAGTGTCATCATGAGAAGGTAAGTTAATGTCGATGGTTGATTCATTTAACATAACTTGTGTCTCAGAAGGGAGTGATCATTTGATGTAGGAATCATCATTACCCATATAGGTAATATTGTCATCATCATTTGCACAAGAGATGGTGTTATTTGTGGGATAATATTCATCAATCATGTGAGTATGTATGAGAGGAAAGGACCGTGTCTCCCTACCTTGATGATGGGTAAGGGGGCCCAAGTGAATGACATTTATTGAAAAAAAATTTAGGAGGTATAGATACCTTAAATTCAATGGGTGATGGTGGGGAAGAGGAGTTTAAAGGAGATATAGTTTCTTTAATGATGGGAATAGAAGAAGTATTAATGTATTGAGCTAGGTCAACATAACCAATGTCATGCCTTTGTTTGGCATTATCAATGGTTTGATGGGTAGGGTATTGAATGGATGTCTGAGCACCTTGCTCATAATGTCTTAGTCCAAAACCTTTCCAAGCACACCTATATAGATAAGTATGTGCAAATATAGGCTTGCTTAAGAAGGAAAATTCATAGTTAAACTTTTTGGGTGAAGAGGATGAATTACCTATGACAAGAGATTGATCAACTCCCTCATAAGTGAAATTGGTTTTGAGATGGGGTGGACCATATGAGATGATCATACCAATATGAGGATCATAGTTCTTACACATGTGAAGTTTTCCATACTCTTGAGAGGTATGAAACATGTTGAGAGTTAATAAATGATATTCACCAAGTGATAATCACTTGAAGGTTTCCTCCATGAGACCCTTATTAGGAACCTATGTAGTTGGTATAGATGTGTCTAGGGTAGTAGAACTTATAGAGTCTACATAATTAGGCTATGGAGGTGATGATGTGTTGAAAGTAATAATAACATCATTTGGGCTATAGGTCATGTTACATGTCTTGAATGGAGTTGGTTTAGCGGGAATGACATGAACTTGACCATTGTATTCAAACATAACACAATGGTGCAATGTGGAAGGTACACATGCCATAACACATATACATGGTCACTAGAGAAGTATGCTATATTGGAATTCACCCTCTACAACATAAAATAACTTAAGAAGGGTACAAGGACCCACACAAATGTCCAAGACCATGGTGCCAATAGTTCTAGTAGTAGAGTCATTAAAAGAACGTAACACTACATCCATTTATGACAAATAATTGTCAAGGAGTGATAATTGATTATAATAATGGTTTGAAATGATGTTGATGTTATCTTCCCCATCAATAATAAATATCTTTAAATTAGTTTGATCAATATAGGTAGTGATAAAGAGGGTAGAATCTTGATCTTTAGGATGTTGAGAGGGGATCTTTGAATCACTAAAGGAGATCATAGAAATGGTATTGAGAGAATTGATGAAGGATACAAGGGGTTAAGGGTCTTTGAGTTGAACTTCATGAAATTATAAGGCACTAATGAGAGCTTATAAATGTTGGGATGAGTTTTGAATTAACTCATATAGAGACATCTTCACCGAGGATTAGTGAAGTTGATACACTATGGAATTTTGGATAACTCTCGATGATGACTATTGTGGGAGTCCCAAGATGGAAATCTTGGGATTTTAAGAGGGGAAATCCTTTTCAAAGGGGTGAACCCAAGGAGTAGAGACCTTTTCCTTTCCTTTATCTTTCTGATTTTGTGATCATGTAATCACATTGATCATGTTAATCTAAAATACAACTGAAGGAGGTGATAGAGAAGGCACAATAACATCTTTGGGTTTAATGTGAAAGGGGGTTTTGTGAGGTATTATAGATGTCAAGAGTTGAATGTTATGAGTTTAAACTAATTTAATGCCAAATAGAGCATCAAAATCTAAATGGTGATGAATGATTGTTGTGAGAGCTTTGTAACTCTCATTTTAATGTCCTAGAGAATGATGATATAAACAAACTTGTGAATCATTGAACCATAATGGTTTTGGTCAAAGAGGATCAAATGGCTTGATGGGGGCAAGAGTTATTATTGATTCTTGCAATAAATAGTATAGATAGAATACTTGGGAGCCTTGAAATAGGTTAACATGCATTATCATAGATGGAGTGGACACCTTTTTGAGTTTGGTGGTGATGGGTGTAGTCTTGTGTGACACCATTTTAGGTGGTAGTGAACCCACATGTTTTAATTCCACCTTTTTAAGTTTGGGTAAGAGGTTTTTAGATGTTGAATTTTTTTGAGGTGTTAATGGCAATAATGGAGGTAATGTCACTTTATGTTTTACATGGGTTGGTAACACTCCCACCAAGGTAGAGGGATGTGGACCCAAAATTGATGGTAAGGTTGAAGGTGGAAGAAGGGTAGATTAGTGAGGTTTTGGGGTTTTACCTTTATTCTTTGGTTTTGGGAGAGAAACACCCCCTTGTTTTTGAGGGATTAAATCTAACTTCACACGTGGATGAACTAGATTAGAAACTAGTTATTTGCCTAAAGATCTTATTTGTCTCAATGTGGCAGATGCATGTGAGGTGGAGGGATCTAAAGTAGAAGATGAGGCTTCTGAAATCTTAGGTGAAAAAACATGCACCCTATCAAAAACCTTAGGATAAATGGTTTTTATTGGGTTAAAAGTGAAGGGAGATACTCTATGTGTTGAATAGGGCATTTTAAGGTGATCCCACAATGTCATTTGATCTAATTTCTTAGAATCAAGTAATTCAAGATTTTCCACTAAACGTGAAAATGGTTTAGATGTCATTAGTGTGGGTTCAACCAATTTGTATTTAGAGGATTAAGAGAGAGGATATTTCTTTGCCTCTAATATTTTCATCCAAAGATGAGAAAGAGTCAAAACAAGGTCATATTCTTCAGTAATAGATGAAGTATGTTCTTCTATAGTAGGTAGAGAATGAGGAGATGAGGGCTCCTCAAGGGGATAAAGAAATGGTATGATTGTTCCTTCAACATGTGGATGAAGAATAGGCATTGTAATATCCTCCATGGGTAAGAGGACTGGGAAGATGGGTTAGTTTGGGGGTGGTTCAATGGTTTATTCATCAAATTTTAAAGTGGAGAAATCCAACTCTTGTATTTGTGGAAGAGGAGTGGATGAGTCACTTTATTCTATGGGCTGAAGAGGAAGTAACAAAGGATTTATCTCATTATTTTTTTGAGGGCTAGGAGAAGCATGATATCCATTTCTTGAAATTTTAGGTGAAGTAAGTACAAAGGTAATTAGTGACCCCTCATGGGGTAATGGGAGTGGTAAAGGTTGCTCTTACTCATGTGAAAGTAGAAGAGGAGAAATAGGTTCTTCTATCAAAAGAGGACATGGAGTCAAACCAACTTTTACCATTTCTGGGGTAGGAGTATGTAAAATAGGCACCTCCTATTGTGGCAACGACTAGGTTAAGGGAAAGATCACATTGACTATATGAATCTTATGATCTGAATAAGTTTGAAGAAGATCACATTGACTATGTTTTGGTTGGGCACATGATTAGGGAAGGGTTTTTTGAATATCCCATATTTTGTTTTAGAGGAGCATTTAGATTATCTAAAAAAAGATCACCCGTATCTAGCATATTGTGGACAATATTTTTAAGAGTTTTTTAATCATTGAAATTGTGGCCTTTGACGTGATGATAGTTGCAAAATTCATCCTCTTTGAACCATGTTGGAATGGGTTGAGAAGGATCAAATTGGATTGGAGGTTTGATGGTAGGAAGGTTGATAACTCCTTGGTTGAGTAGCTTTTCTAAAATGGAGGCATATAACTCCCGAATAGGAGTATATTGTCATTGCTCATACCGTTGTTGAAAGAGCCTTATTGGGTTGATTGGGTTTGATTGTGTTGTGGGTTGAGTCATGTTTGTAGAAGAAGTAGATTTCAAAACCACAACATTTATAGACCCTTTAAATTTTTGATTTGAATGGGAATTTTTAGATGAAGAAGGATCATTTACTTTAGAATTAGAATTTTTACTATGTAATTTGATCCTATCTTCATCTATGGCCCAGATTTCAATCTTTCACACCATTGTGAAAGCTTCATCGAATGTGCAAATGGTTTACACCCAGAGTGTGGATGAAATATTTTTTACACATGATCTAGAGAAGAGCTTAATGAGCTCAGGTTGAGGTAGGGAGAAGGAGAGTTGGTTTATGAGACCTCTCTAATGAGCAATGAAATTGGTAATAGATTTGTCATCAAATTTCCAAACAGAATAAAGGTTTCTTATGGAAACATTTTTGGAGATATTAATGGAGAAGTGATCAAAAAAATTTATGCAAGTTGAGTGAAGGAAAATAATGAATGGCACATGATGGAACTATACCAATCCAAAGTAGCTCCTAAAAGAGACATGAGGAATGTGTGAAGTAATAGCACATCATCATATATTATCAAATAGAAAGCATGTCTGAATGCTTGAAAGTGTTGGTGTGGGTCCTCTTTGCTCTAGACAAGGGAAAATTTTGGGAGTTCCCATTGGTTTGGGTATGGACCAATTGGTATAGATGTGTGAATGGGTTAGTTGCAAATCTGATCATAAGATAGAATATTCTTTGATCTAAATATATATGTCTCAAGGTTTATCATTTTATCCATGATCATTTTGATGAGATCAAGAGGAGGATTTTATTGAGAAACACCTCCTACATTATAAGGAAGAGAATAAGAAGTTGAAGGCATATATGACACTACCTATTATGGTCATGTTGACACACCATAAGGATAGTGAGTCATAGGTTGAGGCATAGAAAGAAATGGGGCTTGCCCAACTAAAGTAAGGTCAATGGTTTGATTTATGGTTATGGATTGAGTGGAAGGCATATATACGCTTGTGAAGGGTGAGTTGTGATTCGAGTGTTAATGAGTGTAAGAGTTGATGGGATGGGTACCACCAAGTTCTAAAATGGGGTTAAAATAGTTTTCACCCCTTGTGCTTGTGAAGGTAATAAAGTTATGATAGAGTGGAGGTTAGATTGAATAGTGGGTGATGTTGCACTTGGAACATCATGCACAATTAGGTTATTAGTTGATGTGATGGTTTGGGTAACCATGGAAGGTTTAGCCGAAACTAGATTTGATACCATCAATGATGTTGGCATTCCAAGGAGTGGGTCCCCTAAAGAGGTTTGAGTTTGGCTTGCAACAAGGTAATGTTGGAGGGTGGTTACATTATGATCAAGAAATTGAGTGAAATCTTGATCACCTAAAACTACAATGGGAATTTGATTGGGGCTAGGCATTTTTTCCGTATCTTGTTACACTGTGGATTCAGAAATAGAAGGGGAAGGAGGGAGCAATTGATGGCTTTCATAATCGTCAAGTGTCTTTGCTTGGTTTCATGTTAAAACCATGTAAAATAATACACTAATGGTATGAGTACACTATGTTAAGGTTAGGTTGAAGGTAAATGAGGTTCAGAGAAAGTTTAAAAGGTTGTGTGAAGTTGTTATTTAAGGTAGATTATAAATTTAAATTTTTACATAGTCATCAACATCGGTCACTTATGACCGATGTCAGTTGGGGAAGCTACTGACGTCAATTATATATAGCTGATTTTGGTCACTATGGAAATCTAAAAAGTGCAAAATAATGAGTTTATAGGATTCAGAGAGTGAAATCTAGGTGTTTGAAAGGTCTTAGAGAATCTGTTTGAGAGTGATAAACACCTAAGAAGTCTAGTTTTCAGAGATTATTTGACTTTTATATTTGTCAATTTTTGTTTAATCTCATGAATTAGAAAAGAAGCATCCTCATAGACTCAAAAATATAGAAAATGGAAAATAACATGTAGCCACTAATATTGACTACTAGAGATTAATTTTAGTCATGTTGGCTTATGCCTTAAGAAGAGAATGAGAATAATAATTGGTTATTGTAGGTACTAAAAAGTAGTCTAAGGATGGTTTCAGGTAAATTTTGGTTTTCAAAAAGTATCTATGTTAGACTGGGTATATAGCCTATACCAAGAGCTTTCTCTCCCCACTTCATGAGCTTGAAGCTGAGCCAGGTCACTTAGCCAAAATATACCATTTGCCTAGAGTTTTTACTCTACTAGAGAATAGAGTGGGATCTTCCCTTGGTAATGATGTCCAAGTAGAATAACTAGGTAGGGTAAGGTGATCCACCAGGTGATGAAATATCGATGGGCCTTGTCTCAGGTATGTTGAAGTGCTTATTTTGTATTTGTGGTTTGGATGTGTAACATTTGTGACCTATGATTCATTCATAATGCTTTAATTAACTAGATGTGTTAATTATGCAACAAACAAAGAATGAAATGCAATATGTTTTAAACCCAAATTGAAATTGTGTTAATTTAGATGAAAACAAAGAGGAATAGGAAAAGAGGATGATTTTCACTATCCTATTTATGTATGCTGAAGAAAATAATTATTTTTAACTTGAAAAATATATTGAGTTTATTTTGTGAAGCAAAAATAATGATAGAGAGAGAAGAGTTCAATTTACTACTTCTAAAACAAGAAAATTACACTTTTATTTATTATTTTCTTTCTTTTTTTCTAAGCAATAAGAGGAGAGAGAAAGTGCAAGAAATGAAAAATTAACTATTGTGCACTTAAATGAACTCTAAAAAATAATATAATGAACCTAAGGAAAACTTAAGGGGTCCCATTAGGTGTCCTTGAAATGTTTCAATTATTTTTTATTAAATTTAAGAAGTGAGAAATAGAGAAAGAAAGGTTGGGGATTAATGATTATATGTACCTAGATTGGTATGCACCATATCCAGATGAATTTGGGAACTCCTCTTTGGCTAGGGAGGACTACCTGCAAGTAGGAACACACTACCACAAAATATTTGTTATTAGTTTGGTGATTGGGCTGCCAAACAACTTTCTTATTCCATGAAGTGACAAACTTCCTGGGGGATGACAATTTATTATTTTATACAAAAAGTTAAAAATGAAATGATAAAGTAAAGTAAATAGAATGAGAGAGTTACATGTACCTTTTATGTAACCTCTATGTAGTAGTTAGTATCATAAAGCAAACAAAATACAATTTTAGTTTGTTAGAGAGTTATTTAGGCTAATTTGGGTAAAAGGGTAGTCACTGACATTGGTAGGGTAACTGATGTTGGTAGTGGCAATGTGATTGATTTCGGTAGGATAGCCAATTTTGGTAGGGGTAATGGAGTCAAAAATTCATAGAAGGCTTTCTTGAGTGTTAGGAAGGATATTTGATAGGTTAATGTGGTTGGAAAAGATTCATATGAGGGGTTAGAGAGATGGTAAGAAGTCTGGGTGAGAATTTTGGTTTGGTTAAGGCAGAGGTATGGAGATGAAGGAGTTTTACAACTCCTCCTCAGGGATGGATAGGACTTATGTAAATGCTAATAAGAAACAATTTGGAACTCATAGAATACAGAGATGCTTAAATGATATAAGTGCATGAAGAAATACTCTTGATAAAGTTTTGTTAAGGTGACTAATAAAATGGAGATGAGTGTGTGTTGCTTGTTCACCATAGTTTGAGATCTTTACATAATGGATAAATTTTGGTTCAAGATTTGACTAGTATAGAGAAGCTGTGAGCCTGGTTATAGTGAATATTTACTAAAATATTGTTAAGAGTGCTTTGAATCTCTTGAGTGAGTTTCTACTTGAGAGAGATAATGTTTGTGGAATCTCCAAATGGGTTTAGAATGTTGTTTACATAACTAATGTCAGTGATCCCACTGATGTTAGTTTCATGTTGATTGATGTCAATCAAGGGTTGACCAACATCAGTGGCATAAGAATAGATTAAAAGGGTTATTTTTGGCTCCTTTATTCCATTTCTCTATGCCAAGTGTGATAACCATTAAGAAACGGTCAATATGTGAGGTTGAGTATAAGGTTATTGGTTAGAAATTGGTTTATAGGGTAAGAATTAGTTATTTGTCAGAGACCAAGTCTAGTGGTGATTCACAAGGGGATAATTAGTCTTGGGGTAAAGTGGTCAAGTAAGGTGGCACAAGGAATATTAAATTAATTTTAATTAATTAATTAAATATGTGTGGTAAAGGCATGAGTTAGGAAGACTTGTTATAAAGGGGGTCTAAGGGGGTTTCGACACAACACATTATACACTTGTGTAACATAATTTTTGTGTCTATAAGTGTGTAAAGATCTCATTATCATTTTAATTTTGATTTTGTGAAAAATGATAAACTTATAAATAATTGATAACTTTCAAGTTTAATCTATGAGATTATTTCAATAATTTTCCTTAGACTCTCTGTTATATTTACTTGGAATTGAATCATAACTAAATCAGGGTAAATATTAGTTTTAATAACATGATTTACTTAGCTAGATTAATTTGATTAAATGATATTATTCTTGAAATTATATGATTCCTTATTTCTCATCCCTACCTTTTCCATCCTTTTATTTTTTAATCTGATTCACATCCTTAGTGTAGTTCCCCTTATGTATAATTCATCTCTTTCCCTTGGAGTGGTCAACTAAGCTTTAGAATAAATCCTCCTTATAGAAACCTTGTAATAATCTACCACATTATTTCAATTTCTACTCCACTAAGTGATTATTTACACAAATAAATACCTATAACATGTTCCCTAGACTACTTTTATGTTCTTAAAATGAGAGGGTGAAACCCCCTTAAGTTTTGGTGTGTTAATCCCACATCAATAGTGAAAATGGTGCTTAAAAGACGTCAAATTTAATTATACATTAATTTCAAATAAACCTATGTTATTTTATGGTCTTTTAGTTAAAATTATGAGACTATGTCACCCTAGATTTCACAGAAAAGAATCACTAGGTCCAATTTTGAGATTGGGATTTGTTATCACATTTAGAGGTCCACTATAAGCCAAGATCAGATAAGGGAGGGCCTAAATTTTAAAAAAATAATCCAAGTTACCTATTAAATTTTACCAATTAATGTACATTTTGTTGTCCATCATTTACCAAGAAACAAAAAAATACCTCCTACATTCACTCTTTATGGTTGGTTGATAACTGAAGAGCATATACAATCCTTGAACTCTTCATTAAGACTTATTAATGCTATCCATAAGGAAATTTATTATATACTATTCTAATTTACTCTAGTGCATGTTTCTTATGACTAGATCCTCAATCTCATAGAAAATTCTATTATCAGTTGGACATGATTCAATGTCACATTCATTTCCCAATTTAGATAGGTCACTAACCTAGGTGTATTATACCAGTAGTTTACAAGTATGAAAATGGAACATAGTAAACTCAATATAGCTTTAAATACTAGGTTAAAAAATATTTAAATTCACATATATTTATTATATAGTCCAAGGGATGACTTAACACTTGAAATATATAAGAATTATTTTGACCCGATGACATATGTTTTCTTGTACATAGCCTAAAACATACAAAATATTACATAGGGTTATGTAGAGGCTATCTTGATTAACAAAAAAATTAATTGAAAATGATATCTATCTTTATCCATCATAAATTTCAACACAAATATCCCATATCTAATATTGTTGCTAATGTCAATCATAATTTCTAGGTTATACAATAGACATGGGTCTTTAACCCACTACATTTGAGTCATGTTTCTCCAAATGAAAAAAATAGGTCTACCTAATGGGTTATACATAGGTTATAATAAAACTAATTTAAATCAAGATATGATTCTAGTTAATAATAACAATTCCCATATTGTGCCCCAAGATCTTGCCAAGGGATAAATGAATGCCAACCAATGCATGGTTCAAAAATTTAGTATTGCTTTCTTAAATATCTAAAGTCAAATTTAAAGCATTGAGGGGAAATTTAAAATATAAATAATATGTATTATAGTTATAATATACCTTTCAATAGATAAAATTCTAATCTTGATCCTATCTAAAGAAACTTCTTTAAATTAATATTTACAAATTAGCTTTACCTAACTAGTGTAGGGTGCATACAAATAATAGACATGGAAAATTATATTGCATTAAATTTTATAATGCCTTTGAAATATTCCAAAAATAGATGGAAGGTTATGAAGTAACTAAAAATTAATCAAATAATTTTAGTATATCCAATGCACCAACTAAATCCATGTTTGAAGCCTATGATTTCCCAAGGTAGGAAGAGAATGAACCATAAGAAAATGATGATGATATTAATGCCTTATAGTAATATCACATGAATAATAATTCCCTAATAAATAATATGTAATATTATAATTTCACTACATATACCACCCTTATAGTAGTGTTACGCCCCCATATCCAATATAAATATCCAACATTCTTAAGGTAGTGTACCTAATTTTCATGATAAAAGTGGTTAAAATTATGGAAGACATGAAAAAAGTTAAATCAAACATTAAACTGCATGAGTTAGACTAAGTCAATGAATAAATGAATTTGTTTCTAAAATTTTTGACCGAGAAAACTGGTCCAAAAAATATAAGTTAGCACATACGAATGTATTGATCCAAAATTAAAAAAACTAAGGTTCCCCCTTTTCTACTCAATGTCAAAATATTTGGAAAGAATTTACATAATCAAATAGTTGATGTAGGATCTTAAGCTAACATCATGCCTAAGAGTGTATACATAAAGTTAAGACTATCATTAGTTAAATATGATGGAAATATAGTTTAATTAAACAAGTCTAAGGTTAGGGTGGAAGGAGAGTTTTTTAATGTTCACATATAATTATCCTTTGAACATTGAATCTATAAATTCATGGATATTTCTGTCTTTGAAATCCTAGAAGCCTATGACATGTTATTAAGTTGTGTCTAGTTTAAATGATCAAGGGGTATATGACTATTGATTTTTCTCATGTGTGGATTCCCTATAGATGTATACACAAGGGAACCTAACATGAAATACATGATCATATAATAAAAATATAAGAATGAGGAGGTAAATTTTATCTCATCTAACATTATTATATACACTTTAGCAAAAAATATCCTCTGAATGAGGAATAACTTACTGATTCATCATGAATATAGACCATGTGCTTTGATGGATCATGTTTAAAGCAAGGTTTTGGTGTAGGAATTGTTTTAACTAAATTGAATGGAAAAAAATACTTAGCATCTTATAGAATACAATTACCATGCACAAATAATCTTGTTGAGTATGAGTCTTTAGTGTTAGGTTTAAAATTTTCCTTCAAGCATAGTGCTAGAGAGATCTTGCCTTATGGTGATTTTAAATTGGTGGGAAATCAAGTAAAGAGTAAATGAATACAATATATACCTTGAGGAAGTATAAACACAAATCCTATGATTTAATTGAATCATTTATTACTATCAGTATCATGACTATCCCTAGGGAATAAAATCAAATTGTTGATTCTTTACATCTTATTTCGTAAACTTAGCTCCCCTTCAATAATTAAACCTACAAAAATTTTACATAAAAATTATTCCATGTCCTTAAAATCTTGATAATATTTATGATATCTAGGTGTTTGATGATGACCAATATATCATCTAGTTCATGAATATTATAGGTATTTTTTAATCCCATGTCATTCATGAGAAATATGTAGGCTCAATTAATGGATGGATGGTTATCTTTAGCTTAGGGTAAACTGAATCCCAAAATAGATGGTGTTATATCAAAAACATTTGACCAATATTCATACATTGAAAACAAAATACAAAAAAAAAAATGATGGAAAATATGTCATATCAATCAATCTAAGAATAAAATAACACCCTTAACATGTTAACTTTGGATTTAGTTATTTTTATTTTGAGAGAAATATTTAAAAATATATTTTAGTAGTAAAAATATGTGATTGCTTGGTCTTATGATGATTTGGAAATATTTTATCCTAGGATCATTACACATACAATACTACCAAAATATGCCCAAAACCCTTTTATGTAGAAATAAATACAAATAAATCTAGTTTCAAATCCACTCATCTATAGATAAGTCTAAAAACTACTTGAAACCATAATTATATTCCCAATCAAAAAATTAACTTAGGTTACAAATCTAGTTCTTGTACATAAAAATAATGGTGAAATTAGACTTTGTGTTGACTTCATACATCAAAACAAATCATCTAAAAAAGATAATTATCCTTTGCCCTCACTTGATGAAGTGATTTATATTGTTATTGGGTCTGATATTATGTCTTATTTGGATGGATTTCATAGATATAACCAAGTTTTAGTAGATAAATAAGATATAATGAAAAATAATTTTAAAACTAAATGGGGAACTTTTACATACAATAGAATGCATTTTGGTTTGATATATGTAGTTGAAAATGTATATCATGCCATGTATTTCTCCTTCTAAGGATTGATGGTAAGTCCATAATCATATACATGGACTATTTAACTATATATTAAAATATAGGTCATAACATATAGGACATTTAAAAATAAATTTTAATGGATGTAGAGGTATGATATTTCCTTAAATCTTAGGAAAATAATTTTTGGTGTTAAAAAAGGTAAACTACTTGGACACATAGTTATAAAATACTAAAAATATATTGATCCAGTTAGGATTAATTTGATTTTAAAAGTTTCATTTCATAATATAAAAAATGAATTAAATTTTTTCTTTGGTAAAATTAACTTTTTTCACAAGTTTATTTATAGAGTTTCTAAGATTATTAGACTAGTAAATTGCATGTTTAAATAAGATGATAAGGTTGAATGAATCATATAAGCTAAGAATGAATTTCAATATATCAAGGATTCTATCACTCTAGTTGTGGTTTTTATTAGTCATGATTTCACAAAATATTTATTCTTATATTCACTCACATCTAATCATATTATTGCAACATTCCTCACAAAGGTGTATGATAAATAACATCATATAGCATTCATGAGAATAAACCTAAAAGATGTTGAGATGAGATATTCCATTTTAGATAAATAATCTTAAAACCTAGTTAAAGTTTTCAAAAATTTCATGCACTATGTACTTCACAACAAAGTCTAAGTAATTTTTCCTAATCTAGAATTAAAACTCATGATTGGATAGAATTAATTAAGGGAACACAAATTAAAATGGATGGTGGAGTTTTAAGAGTTATACAATGAAATAAAATTATAAAAAATGGTATGAGGTCAAGGTATCATCTATATGATCACATAATTAGATCCCAAATTTTACATAATGCAAGTCAATCAGGCCTAGATTTGTAAAAATGATTAGTATGATCATATCATACATTATTTTCTAAATGAGGATTGATCCCATGAATTTAACAAGGAACAAAAGAGAGATATTAGGTTGAGATAAAATCATTAAATGATAAATAAATGAGTGATGTATAGGGAAAAATATGAAGGTATTTATTTGAGATGTGTGTCAGAAGAAAAATCCTAAGATATATTGTGTCATTTTCATGAGAGATTGGGAAGCATACATCCTTTAGGTAACACAAAAATGCATAAAATATTGATAAATGGTTATTATTTGATTGATTATTTTAATGATTCTTATAATCATGTAATGACTTGCCATCAATGTTAAATATTTACCAAAAGAAAGGCGAACCTAATTATGCCAGTAAAACCATTAATTGAAGGTCGTCTATTTTCCCAATGGGGGCTACATTTTTTTAGTGTCATAAATACAAATTCATCTATAGGAAATAAGTTTATGTTTACTATAACTAATTATTGTACAAGGTGGAATGAATTTTTTTCATGAAAAAATTTAGAACAATTCATGTCATTGAATTTATTGAGGAAAATGTTGTCACTAGATTTGTTACACCATTTTCATTTGTGTGTGATAATGAATCCACTTTTCAATATATATAATTTAATGAATGGGCCTATGGATATTTAATTATAGTAAATTTATCTTCAAATCAATACCCACAAGGAAATTATGTAGTTGAGTTAACCGATAAAAAAATTGATTAAAGCAATCAATAAGTTAGCTGACAAGAAGCCTAGGGAATGACAATCATTTTTCATGCACTATGTCAAGTATAACTTGATTCAGTCAAGCCCTCAATTAATATCCTTTTTTTATTGTATATGTTTAATAATTAGTCTTACTCATATCCCTTAGGTTACCCACCTACCATTTCATGACAAAATATATGGAGGATAATGATAAAATTTAGTCTAGACTATTTAACACTGTCAATATGGAAGATGCACATGATGTAGTTCTTAAATGTTTTAGCAAGCATCAATATGTTTTTAAAATATGGTTTGATAAGAGGTCTTGAGTAAAAAAAATTAAAATTTTTAACTTTTTTATTTTATGGGAAGAATACTATGAAAACAAAAGATAGCATGAAAAATTATCTACATTGTGGATTGGGCCATATCAAATTACAGAGATACTAGGAGATAATGCATTTAAATTGAAAGATATGCAATGAAAGGATCTAGCCTACCTTGTGAATGGGTATTATTTGAATCACTAATTATTTATTTCACCATAATAATTAGTTTTTGAGTGATTATAATTTATATATTTGGTTTAGATTAGTTAAGTTCTCTTTTATTTTCCTTTGTTATGTTGTTTACCTATTTTATTTGTTTATATTATTTTGTCTTGATTTCATAGTTATTTTATATTTTTGTTTAGATTAGTTTTATTTCCCTATATTTATCTAAAAAATAAGTCTTTCAAGACATTTATTTATAAATTGATCTAAATATTGTGTAGAAATATCACCCTTAGAAAAATATTTAGGCTAACAAATTAGAGGACGTAAGCCAAGGATGTTGTCTACTGTTGAACTATAGAAAATCAAGAAGGGTTTGATGTTAGACCAATATGGTTCATAATTTTTTTATATTTTATTATCATTGATAATTTAGCTTTATTAATTTATTAGATGACTAAATAATGTTTGCACATTATGGAAGATCTTGAATTACACTTCTAACATCTAAAGAATTGTATGGGTAGAGGTCAATAATTAAGGAAAAATACTTTGACTAGATTTTATAATAAATACTTTAACTAAAATACGTTGGTTCCTAAAATTCATATGGAATTAATATTAATAAATAAAATAAATGAGGATAAATTTAATCCCTCAAGGAAACTCTATAAAAAATCTTATCTTTTGAATTTGATTCGAGTAACTTCCATCATAGACTTTCCTATTTGGATAGAAATGGAACAAGGTTTAGAGTAGAGTCAAATGTATCTATTTAGAAGATATAAATGATTTTATGGAAACATATTAATGCTTCACCCATCCCTTTTTGAGCTGAAAGTAAAATAAAATAATAATAATTTCCATCAGAGATTCTGTTTCAAGGTTATTAATATTGAAGTTACTTTACCAAAACCCATGGAAAATGGTAATTAAATCATTACACACATAAGTATGAATTGTTTATTTAAAATTTATTCATCATTTGGCAGAATTTAATCTTGTAAAATCCTATTTTAATGTCAACATGGGATCTTCCTTGATATTGGTATACTTTTATATTATAACTAGGAGTTATAAGTTCTAACATCTTTTTAGTGTTTCTCCATAAAGGTTGTAATTTTTTGTCTTCAATATACCCTCATTTTTTTTCAAAATGGAAACCCCCTTTGTCTATACACACTCCTTTAAAGGAATTGAATTGTATGTTTGTTAAAATTGAATATGGATTGTTTACTATCTTTGGCCTATAACTATGATGAAAATTCAAATTATTATTAAGTATTTATCTTTTATTAAGACAAGTGTCTTTTGTGGATTTTATCATTCCCTCTAATAATTTTTCTAGGTGTTTTATGAATATAACTATTTTTAATTAATCTACAAGGGATTTAATCTTATGAAATGATGAAGTTATCCTAAAAATTTGTTGAACGATACTTATGTTATTTCCTTTTTAATCCATTTTTTATTTGATAAAGTGAATGTTAGGTTTTATAGGGATTTGAAACCATTAGTTTAAATAAGAATTATAGTTAAGCAAAAAAGTACAAAATAGAACTATGCCAAGTAGGCTAGTTGACCACTAGATTTTCAACAAAATAACAGGACTAAAAACAAAACATGACTTAATAACCATCACTCACACTATTTCCTCTAGGGGCAGATTGGAGACATCTTATTTCTCATTATGCACTGAATCCTTATTATTACTGCTAACTTTCTTATTAGTTCAGTGAGATTTTCCTCTAGTCTAGACACTAGGGCCTTTTGACATTATTCTTTTCTATTTATCTATCCCCTTGTCCTTCTTAGGTCTTATCTTATCTTTATTTTTGAAACTTTTAGGGGAATAAATATGGTCGGAAGGGGTCACCTTGTCTGATACCTTGACTATTAGAAATAAAAATTGGGAACCCCATTGATAGGATCAAGTACATGGGTGGATATACAATTATGAATTAGGCCCCTAAGATCTACATCAAATCCAATCTTGTTCAACACCTTATCCAAGAATCTTAAATACACTTTGCCTTAGGCTTTGTTCATGTCAAGTTTGAGGAACATGCCTACCCTATTTGAGTTCTCCATTAAGTGAAGGGTTTTATGGACAATTATGATGCCATCATTGATCTACCTACCCACCATAAGTGCACCTTATTATTTAATAATGATCCCCTCAAGCATAGGTTACAGGTGAGTGGGAAAGTTTTTTGTATAGATCTTGTAAATAATGGAGCACATGCTTATGGGTCTAAAATCCTTTAATTAGTTTTCTCTTAGTTTTTTAGGGTTGAGGACCAAGAATGTACTTTTGAGCTCCTTTAGGATGGTTCCATCCATAAATAATTCATAGACTGTAGCTTCAACTTCCACATGTATGATGTCTTAGAACCTTTGGAAGAATATAGGGGGAAAGCCATATGGGCTCGATGCCTTATTTTCCTCCATGGATAAGATCACATTTCTAAAATACTTTGGAGAATGGGTTTTGTAGATTTATAAATTTTCTAGTTGAGATATAACTAAGGGAAGGTTTTGTAGAAGACTTGCCTCCATCTAAAATTTAGTAGAGATTATTTCCTTTATCTAAATTTTGAAGTGTAGAATGATATGTTCATTGATAAATTTTTCATATATACTATTAGTTCCATATTCAAATATCAATTCATGAATTCTATTAGGGTATTTTTTTAGAGGTTTCATGATGGAATAATTTTGTGTTATTGTCTCCTTCCTTCAACCAGGTGCATTTAGACTTTTACTTCTAGAATAATTCCTATTTAGCTTCTAGGTTATGGTAGGAGATTATAAGTTCCTTATTATAAATGGATAGGATTTCATCTCATTTGTGGATTGTTATTTTTTCCTTTAGGGTACATAGTTCTTCCACCAAGGCATTCTTCTGGGTGAAGATATTCCTAAACACTTCTTTCTTAAATACTTTTAGTTTAGATTTAGTATGCTTGAGTTTTTTGGCTAGGATGAACATGTTTGTGATCTTAATGAGTTCTGTACACTAGTATTTGATCAAGCCTTGAAGGTATAGGTGGTGAAGACACATGCTCTCAAATCTAAAAGGTAATTATTTTGGTTTAGAAATCCTTTCTCATCTAAAGATGATTAGTTTGTGATCTAACCTATTTCTTGGTAAGGATCAGAGGGATATAAAGAAGTATAGATACCTATTTAGGGATATTAAAAACTATTCTATCCTTACCTAAATGAGGTCCTCCCCCATCCTTCTATTGGTCTAGGTTAAGGGGTTGCCTTTTAGGTTAACATCCACTAGCCTAACTCTAGCAATGAAGTCAGAGGTCAACCATACTTTTAATGAATTCTAGTATCCTAACCTTTTTTCTAATGGGTCTAAGGGTGATTTGAAGTCTCCCACCATGACCCATTTCCATTTTCCATAGAGATCCCTAAAAATTAATAGTTATTCCTAAATTTTTTCTTCCCTTGTCTAGTGTTGGGAGTGTATATGTTAGAGAGGATCCATTATTCTTTTCTAGTTTTATAATTGAATAGGAGATATATGTGGTCATTTCTATTGGTTAGTAATTCTCCATCAAGGCACTAGGCATTCTAGAGAACAACCAATCCTCCCAAATCCCCTAAGGAACTCACACTTATGTATCATGATTTAAACCAAACTTATCACTATAATTTTAAATATTAGTCTCAAACATTTTTATTTATTATAACATAACTATAAGAGGGTTTTGTTTATTCCTCATGTATCTGGCCTTCCTTTATTTACTGGGTTTATTCAAACCCCTTATATTCCATAAAATGAGTTTCAATTTTTTGAATTTTTTGAAATGTACCTTAAGGTTTTTCTAGTTCCCTTTAGCTATTTCATTGGAAGTTTCCTTTTTTCTAGCTAAGAGGTTGGAAACTTTCCCTAAAGATATAGGTGCTTTTCCCACATTAGTTTCTTTGTTCTGATTTTAGCTATAACCAGTGCCCACTGACCCTCTTCTATCTTGGTGACCAACTTGGGGATAGAGGAAATAGAGGATTATCCTTTTTATTTATTTATCTACTTATTTTTTGAGTCTTTGGGGATTGGAGAAAGGAGTCCCCCTAAGAGGGGATAGGTTGGTAGATAAAAATCCTTTCTCTAACTTAAAAAATGAGGACTGATTAAGCTTAGAGTAGTTTCTATGTTCCAGACAACCACCTTTAATAGGGTTGGGGTTGGGTAATTTAAGGATTACCTTGTCATAATATAACAATGAGTAACAAAGAGTAAGTTAAAATAGTAATATTTTTTTTGAGTTGTCATTTGTGTTATTGGGGTTTGTATGGATGTCCTCCACCTTTCCATCAAGGGAAGAATGGGGTATAAATAGTTTAAAGGGTGGGGTTTTAGGAGGAAACCTCAAAAGGGGATAAAAAGAGGTATAAGGAGATACATGGGTTGGTAGTGAATCTATGTCATATTGGGCATATAAGGTAGGGGTTATGATCCATTTGGTTGGATAAACAAGTGGTAGGGTAGAGGAGGGGGTTTCTTGGTCTAGACCATTTTTGGGATTAAGGGATGGGTTAAAGGACAATATTTTTTTGTATGGCTCAAAATATTATTTTTTAGAAAATAAAAGTAGAATTTTCATACTTAATGGGTTGGGACCACTCACCATACTTCGATTTTATTATAGTTTTGTGCAAGAGAGGCTTGTCCATAGGAATGAACATATAAAAGCATGTTTCCATAATTATCCTCCTAGATATAGTGACTAGGTTAATAGCGATGGGTTGTCTTAATGCTTTAGAAATTCCCATGATTACCTTTGGTTCTTAGAAGTCAAGAGGTAGCTCAAGGAGTAACACTCACATAGGTATGTCCTCAAGGTAAAATTTTATGAGGTTGGTTCCCACTTTCCATTTCTTGGCGCTCACATTTTATTTCCTCATGAACTAGGATCCTTAAGTCAAAAATCTAAAATAATCTTACAAAATATTGAAGTATATGATAAATAGATTCCTTACTATCTTGATGATCTTTGGTTGACCCTTGAGTCTCATTTTTTTATTTTCTCATATTTGAAATGAGTTGATATTCATTTAAAATTCATTGAATTTGGATATGATGGAATTAGCCATATTTGCGTTAGCTTTATCCATGATGGTGTCTAGGATGTTGATTTAGGCCTCATTATGTTTAATGGTAAGACTGATGTAAGCTTCAAAGGGCTCTTAATCAAAGAGTCTCTTTCCCATGACACATTATACCCATGATAGTTTTGATGGGGGGTTTTATCTTTAGTTTGTGGGGCCTTGTTAGGGACTTGGTCAATTGGACCTATGATAACCCCATAGTTTTCTCCTTTATCTTCATCACCTAGTGGGGCATTTATGTTTCTTGAAATTGATTCCAAATTTATGCATTCAAATCCTAAATCCTACATTTGAATTTTATCCCTCCCCACTAATCCTTATACTCCTCCTACTCCTTCCTTTTTAATTAATGTTGACTTTAAAGGTTATTTATAAAAGTATAACTTGTTTTGGTAAATAAACATAATGATTTTGATTTGTTATTTTTTCAAGGTCTGGATGTCACCATGACACTTTTCAATCCTGTGTAGAACTTCATAAACTTCTTAATACTTCATAATATTCTGAGCCACGTTGAATTCTTCCTTGAAAATTTTAATCCTTTGTAGTACCTTTAAATATTTCATAACACTTCAAAATCCTCCATAAAATTTCACACATTTCTAGACTTATTCACATAATTTATAAGTATTTTGGACTCAGTCTCATTTCTTTTTCTATTCCTTGTAATTCAAAGGCCACACATATTATTTTTGGCATTTTTTAGGTCTTACTAGCCTTTTTGGATAGTGACTTATCTCTATGGCTCCATGTGGTACCTTATAACAACCTCACAATGTTTATGATCAAATATTTAATGAAAAATATAATTTACAAAGGTTATAAATCATAATTAGGTGATATTCATTGATTTTTCACAAACTTACATTTTTTAAAATTCTTGAATGGGTTTTCCAAAGAGACTAAGGCTTGTGGGAGATTAAAATAATCATATATTTATGCTTGTCAGCCTCAAATACATTCATAAATTTGCATTGTTCACTTTAACCCTTATAATGGAAGTTGTTTTCAATATATTTACATGTGTAAAATTATCCTAGATCAATATATTTTAGCTTAAAATATTTGAAAATGAACACCTTAAAATTTTTATATCTTAATAGTATGCAAGGCATTGTCATTTCTCATCATATAGTTACTCATAAGAGATATGTAATTTGTATAAAAGACGTAATTTAAAACCATGAATTTGAAAGAATACAAAATTTGGAATAGACCCAAAATGAAGATATATAATTTCATCTAGTTGAAAATTTCATCATTACCTAATGACATGTGACACATTCTCATGGTATCGCAACATAAAAAAGAAAGCACAAAATGTTGTAAACCTCAAGTATGTATTTTCTATAAACTTAGTCATTGTTGTAAATTTTCTATATTCACGTGTATTTTTAGTAAATGGGGATTTGCATTTAAATAATAAAACCAAATATGGATATGAATAATATATAAAAAGAAAGGGACTGAGTGTGCATCCCAACATCACTAAATAAGGACATGTTTCTTACACCATATGACTAGACAACATCAAGTTTTCAATCATGATGGAGCCAAGTTATATAAAAAATATTACTTTTACAAATTAATGACCATGTCATAAATTTCATCACATATTAAAAATTTATGGGTATATCTACCTACCAAATCATCACCACCTCATAGATGTCAAACTAGCCTACATAATTCATCCATCATAAAAACTCAAAAAATGTGGACATGGAAACGATAATTAGGGCATGAATATTACATAATAATTTCATATGGTGGATTAATAATTAATGTGGAGCCAATGTTATCACCCAAGCCTTTTCCAAGTAAGAAAACTTAAATGACCTATAGAAAGACCAAAACAAGTCCTAATATAATCATCATGTATTTAGATGGCTCAAGAAAGGAAGAATATGTTATTCTGATCTTTATGCCCACTATTATTTTTCTCTTTTTTTTAGTGTGATTATGCTTGTAAAAAACTATGCCCACATGGATATCAATGGGTAGGACCATTTTTCTATAAATTGGTATTTAATAGATATTTAATCAGATAAATTTCTAGATTTATGACCAAAATACATTACTAGTTGGTCTATTTTGTTGGTTAGCTTCCAAGTGAGATATTTTGATAATATTTGTACAAGATTAAATAATTTTAGAAAAATTATATGTTCTATTCGTATATATATTTTTCCTATTTCTTTATTGTACATGTATAATTTTTATTTAGTTAATTAATTTGTAAAAGTGCTTAATTTTTATAATTTTTAATAGTTATATTGAGCCAATGGCTATTTTCCTTCTTGTTCTATGTGAAAATATCTCATTATCATCTTAAATTTTGACTATATGTGAATTTGAGAAACTTATAAAAAACTATTAACTTTAAGGTCTATGCTACAATATTCTTGTAATTCTCTTAGACTCTTAGTTGTATTTATTCTTATTTGAGTCATAGTAAAATTAGGGTAGATATTGGTTTTAATAGAATGATTTATTCAACTAGATTTATTTTTATAAATGATTTTGTTATTATAAGTATATGATGCATGATTTTATTACCTTCCTTTACCTCTCTTTTAAGTTTTTTAATATGATTAATCATCTTATTGTAGTTCCTATTATGTATAATTCAGCCCTTTCCCTTGGAGTGGTCATCCAACCTATAATATAAACTATCTGTACAACAACCTTGTAATAGTTTGCCAGATTTATTTAACCTCTAATCCACCAAGTAGTTTTTTATAAGTGTTTTTATTAATTTTAATATCATGATTAATGTCACCGATGTCAAAGTGCAGATGCATAGTGAGTATCTCAATGAGATATAAACCATGTGATATGAGAGAGTTTGAAGGAAACTTGATCTCTTTTAGTTGAGAGAAAATTTGAAGGCAACCTAATTATTCCTCTAAGGAAAATTTCATGATTTAGGTCATATTAATGATGTTTACTATTATCACAAGAGTTTTTGATGATCAATTCAAGGTAAGCATGTTTTGACTACTAGGTGTCTTAAGAAGCCTAGTCATATCATGAGTGTATGCATGATGAGCATAAATAAGTATGTATAAATGTATGATATTATTAGAGTATGAAATTAATGATATCAAGGTATAAATAAGTATGTATAAATGTATGATATTATTATAGGAGTATGAAATTAATGATATCAAGGTATAAAATCATCAATTAGTGTTTTCAATATTAGTTTTCAATTCTCAAATCGCTTGAGAAGCCTAGTCATGACACTAGTCATAGCATGAAGGAACCTTGTGAGAGGTATGAATATGGTGTCCTAGTGAGATGGATGAAATTTTTTCTAAGATTAAATATAGGGTTGTTTTAGTATGAATATTATGCATTTTATCACTTAGGTGTGTTACAAAGTGAGCCTATAGGGGTAAGATCCATAGACATATCATGCAACTTGACTAGTTCTAGACCCTGCCTGACATAATGAGGTACCATGAAGTGTTTTCAAGGACTATTAAAGATTAAAATTAGTGTTTTATAATTTTATATATTTTTTGAACATGTGAGTTAGGTGGTGATTTCATGGAAAGAATCTTTAAGGTCAGTTTCAAGGCCTAATGAGACTTGCAGGTCAAAATACTAAAGAGCAAAGAGAGAGATAGTGGCCTAATGGGGTATCAAGATTAGCTTCCAAGGTAATAATGAAAAAATGAGAATATATATAGGTATTTAATGTTTTTAAGGTATTATTACCAATTTTAAGGTCAACATATATAATAAAATTCATGGAATGTGGTTTTGAGGTTTTTTATGTGCACAAAATGAAGAGTTCTCAACTTGAAAAGGACTTTCATTTGTTTTTTGTCATGTGAAACCTATACATGAGAACCTAATTAATTTATGTTATATGGGTAAGTTTCCTATATAAAATTTTGAATCATTTTTTTCTGCAATAGGGAGCTAAGCTTTATGAATGATCGTTTAGACTTTAAGGTGGTTTAAACCTCTCTAAAACCCTAACTTTGATGTGATATGGAAGATATTGATGGAAATAGATAAGAATGGATTAAATGACCTATTTTTATTATTAAATCATGTACTTTACTCTCCCAAGTATCTCTAGGTGGAATTAGTTTGTCATGAGAGTGAGTGAACCCTATAGGAAAGGCCTTGTTTCTCAAAACTTTCTTATAGTAGGTAGAGTTGATCGAGTCAAAGTTACTAAATGGATGGAGGTTAAAGATTGAGAATTATATATTATGTACATGATTATTTATTATAATTTTTAAAACTTATATGTGATAAAATATTCATGCAATTTGATCTATCACTAAAAGGCTAATGGTGTAGATAATGAGAAAAGCTAGGTAAAACTGAGAATGAGATTAGAGATGTGTTATCATGGACTAAAGATGAATCCAATTACATGAAGATGTTTTCAAAAACTTATAATACATTTTAATTTTGTATATATGTTTTTTAGGTCAATGGATATGGTGAAATTACTCCTCATAAGTTGACTTATCTTGTGTAGATGAGACAATGAAGGTGTAAGGTTGTGGGATTGGTCCGTAAGACCAATATCTATGTTTTGAGACCAATTGGCAGTTCTGAGTAAGCTAATTGTAGAGAATGTTTTGATGATTTTTACCCTAAGTTATGAATTATTAATAATTTAAGGGTGTTTGGCTAACTAATAAGGATATGAACAAAAGACTTGTATAAGAACAAGGCTAATTATGCCTAATTGGACTAGTTAAGGAAGTGAAGAGTAAGTGAAAAATATAATGTATTTTAGAGTATAATTAGGTCTTATAGACCATAAAAACAATATGGAGGATATATTATTAAAATTTAACAAAGGTTATATGTATAATTATCAAGGTCATATGACCTAATCAAGCCAAGAAAAGGGTTAGAGGAGCGAAGAAGGCTAAAACCCAATTTGAGAGGGATAAAAGTGTGTGAAGAGAAGAATACGGAGATCATAATATGATATATGAAAAAAATAGTGTTATTAAGGTGATAAATTTTTTTATGTGGCTAAGTTAGTGTTGAGTTATCTAGGGGGTTGGTGCCTTCTTGCAAGTGGGTGCTTGTTAAAGCTTATCTAAGTTGGTGCTTATCTAGTTGGGGTTGGTGATCCATGTGAAGTAGGTAGTTAAATAAAGTGGTATTTTGATTAAATTAATGTATTCAATTTTCATCATTAGTGGGTTTTAGCACCTATTAGTGTTTCCAACATACATATTATGTTCATGTGTTTCATCCTCTTTTGGATTGATGGTTATCTTTACTAAGATATACATGTTTATCTAGATGATCTATGATTGCTTAAGTAATATTTTTTATGAAAGTTTTTAAAGACTAATTCAACCCCCATTCTTAGTCATTTTTATTCTAACATTTGGAATTAGAGCCTAGTCCTTTGAAGTAGGTCTAAAAGCCTAAAGGAGATCCTAGAAGTAATAATGTCTAGTCAACAAGCTCAAGGTGGTTTCTCTACCTATAAGGCTGCATTGTTCAATGGATATAAATTTTCCTTTTGGAATGTTAGAATGATGATATATTTTATGTCACAAGGACATGATATTTGGTATTCAATTATGGATGGTTACGTTTTTCCTCCTATTCCACCAATAGATGCAGCAGGTAATAAGGATAGTGAAAAGAACTCCTAGGCAATGAATGGAATTCTTTGTGGCCTATCAGAGGAAAAGATTGTGAAGGTAATGCATTATGTATTGGAAAAATATATATTATAAAAATTGAATACCATGTATGAAGGACACACCAAGGTGAATATGGCTAAGTTATAGACCCATAGAAGATAGTTTAAAAGTATGAAGATGAATGAAGATGAAAAAATTACATCCTACCTATTAAAGGTTGATGAAGTCATCAATATAATTAGATTATTGGGAGAAGAGGTGAAATAATATATAGTTGTTCAAAAAAATTTAAGATCACTAACTCTTAAATTTGACTCTAAGGTATCTGCAATAAAAGTGATGTAATATTTGGACAAGCTAAAGATAGATGGGCTTCATGACATTTTGACTGCCTATGAGATGATAACTAATGAATGAAGACCTGTTAATAAGGAATAATCTTTCAAATTTGAAAATAAGTCAATATCCAATAAGGTCAAGGATTATGAATGATCATATGTTGATAATGATTAACTAATATCCATATTTACAAGAAATTTGAGGTTTGGATTTGGTAAGTACAATTGTAAGTTTCAATTCAAATTTTTTAACTGTGGCAAGATTTGTAACTTTGCATCCAAGTTTCCTAATAAAGATAATTATAATCATGATGAATAACATGATGAACATCATGGAGATGAAAATAAGACCTATAAGCATAATAAAATTAAGGAGTTCAAGAAGTATGAAGGTAGGAAAGGAACATTCAAGAACAAGAAAAAATTATACACTAAGGAAGATAACCCTTCTGACGTAAGTGACTCAAGTGAATCTGATAGTGATGGTGGCAATCATGAACTTGAACATGATAATAATGAAACTTTGTTTATGTTCATAAAATCAAACAATGAGGGTTATTCAAGTGGGAATGGAATTATGATTAATGTAGAATCAGATGAATAAGAAGTTGAAGTAGATCTTGTGTCAAAATTGGTAAATGACCTAGAGGAATTGAAGTTCTAAAGGAAAAATAAACATAAACTAATATCATTAGTTAAGGACTATGAGGAATAGATTAGCTTGTTTGAGGAAAGGCTAAGTATGCTTCCAAGGAGTATGATGAGATCATCAATCAAGTTGAGGCACAAATGGAGGTAGTCAATGTAAGGCTAAAGGTTAAAGAGGAAGATTAAATTAAGTATGAAACTAAAGTAGAATCATTAAAAGATGAGTTGAATCAAGCATCCATAAAGGTGAGGAGCTTTGTGAAGTTTGAAAAGATCACTGAGGCATTAAATGATATCTTGAATTGTCAAAAGTCTAAAAGTAATAAAATAGGTTTTGGTTTCAAAGAAGACCAAAAGGAGGTATCTCAAGTCAAGGAGAATACTTTTGAAGATAAGAAGGTCAACAAGAAAATACCTATCAAACATCACAATACTATAATATATGCCAATTCATTCAATGGTTACTATTTTGTGTGTAATTAGTTTGGTCATAGAGAAAGATAGTGTAGAATACCCTCCAAGAATGAGCATTCATAGGACTATAGAAGAATGCATAACTCAAATGAATCAAGAGGTATGCATAAGGTGGTTTTATAAAATTTTCATGATGTATGACACATTTCAAGATTCTATCCTAACAAGGTTATAAGGTCATCAAGTCAAAATAGGAGGTTTGAAGCCTCTAGAGTGTTAGAGAGAAGAAAAATGAATGTTTGAAAACCAAAGATAATGAATATGAGTAGTGATCAATCTAAAATAGCAAATGGTGTACATGTTATGATATAACATGCTTAAAATGAGAAAACAAGATTGGAATTCCTATTGTCAGCCCAAATTGATTATCAAATGGATGATGAAGAGATAAAAATTATAATGCAAATCAAGCCTAAAAGAATATTGAAGAACATTTAGTTAGATGAGATCATGGAGATCTAGGAATCTCCTAAAATTTTAATGTTTTAGTGCCCTATAATAATTGGTGACTCCATTAGGCTTCATGGAGATAGTATTCAGGTAGAATAATAATGATGGATGATTTTTTTGAGGAGGATCTATTTACGTTTGTGATTGAGTTTGTTTTATATTGAGAAGTTGTCTTATTATAAAAATTCATCTGAAGGAGAGTATGATTTTAGTAATGGGGAGCATGTTTCATATTCTATGTATTGATATCTATTGTAAGAAGTTATGGTTCTACATGATAGTCTATGCATGTCTGACTTTAGATGATAGTTATGTACGACCCTTTGTCATTAATGTCAAAGGGGGAAAAAGTCCAAGAAGGGAGATTGATCAAACTAGAGGAGATGAGTGATCAATATGAAGAGTTATTTGACATCAATGATAAAGGGGGATTTTTTTGAGAAGTGTTGTAATTGATGTCAAGGCCAAGATTTATGTCATTGATTTCAAGGTTAATGTTGATATTATTGATGTTAAAGTGCAGATGCATAGTGAGTAGTTAGTGAGATATAAACCATGTGACATGAGAGAATTTGAATGAAACCTAATATATTTTAGTTTAGAGATAATTAAAAGGTAACCTAATTATTACACTAAGTAAAATGTCATGGTTTAGGTCAGTTGAATGACTATCAATGTTGTCACAAATAATTTTTGATGATTAGGTCAAAGTAAGCATGTTTTGAGTACTAGGTATCTTGAAAAGCCCAATCATATCATGGGAATATGAATGATGAGCATAAATAAGTATGTAAAAATGTATGATATTATATAATTATCATGAAAGGAATGATTTTAAGGTATAAAGTCATTAAGTAGTGTTTTCAATATCAATTATCAAATCTCAAAGTGCTTGACAAGTCCAGTCATGAAACTAGTCATAGCATAAAGGAACCTTGTGAGAAGGTATGAGCATGGTGTCTTAGTGAGATGGATGTAAAAATGATTATTATATATTATATGGTGGTTTAAGTATTCATATAAGGCATTGGATTACTCAGGTGTGTTTAAATGGGAGCCTATAGGGGTACGACTTATAGACCTAACATGCAACTAAACTAATTCTAGACCTTTCCTGACCTAATGAGGTGCCATAAAGTGTTGTTAAGGATTATGAAGAATTAAAATTAGTGTTTTATAATGTGATATGTTTCTTTATCATTTTATTGAGGTGGAAAATGCATGAAAAGAGGCTTTAAGGTCAGTTTCAAGGCCTAAAGAGACTTGTAGATCAAAATCATAAAGAGCAAAGAGAGAGATGGTGGCCTAATGGGGTATCAAGATTAGTTTCCAAGGTAATAATGAAAAAATTATAATTTAAATAGGTATTTCATGTTTTTTTAGATATTTTGACCAAATATTACGTCAAATTATACAAGAAAAGGCATGGAATGTGGTTTTGAGGTTTCCTATGTGCACAAAATGAAGGGTTTTGAACCTAAGGACTTTCATGTGTTCATTGGCATATGTAAATCTGTATGAGAAATTAATCCATTCATGGTAATGTTTATGGTTTTTAGATTAATTTTCCAAGCATTGGTTTCTCTAATAAGGGGCTAAGATTTAGGAATGATCATTAAGACTGTAAGGTGGTTTAAACCTCTCTAAAACCCTAATTTTGACATCATATGGAAGATATTGATGGAAATAGATAAAAATGTATTAGATGAAATATTTTTATGACTACATAATGTATTTTAATCTCCCAAGTATCTCCAAGTGGTACTGGTTTGTCATGAGAGTGAGTGGACCCTACAAGAAAGGCCTTATTTCTCAAAAGCAAATTGTAGTAGGTAGATTTGATTGAGTCAATGTCACTAAATAGATGGAGGTTAAATTTTAAGACTTATGTATTACGTAAATTATGTTTTTTTATTATGTTTTATACCTTATATGTGCTAAAATATTCATGTAATTTGACCATCTCTAAAAGGCCTAATGGTGTAGACAGTGAGAAAATCTAGACAGAAGTGAGGAGATTAGGGATGTGTTATCATGGACTAGGGATGATTCCAATTGAATTAAGAGGTTTTTAAATACCTATATTATATTTTAATTTTGGATATATTTTTTTTAGGTTAGTGAATATGATGAAATTGTTGCTCATAAGTTGACCTATCTTATGCAGATGAGACAATGAAGTGTAAGGTTGTGAGATTGGTATGAAAGACCAATATTGACACTTGACCATGGTATATTTATATTTTAGAGTTAAATAATGATATAATATGATAATAAACATGAATAAATAGTGATTTTAAGTGGTCATATAGTTATTTAAGGTCAAAATCATCATGACTATGTTTGAGGATATACTAGTAGATCTAGGTAAGTAAGTTGTAGTGATGAGTTGGACACTCTGTACCGTTAGATAAAACATCCAATGTATATGATGTTTTTTTAGTTAATTAAATTTATATTAATTATTTGAATTAAATTTTAAATTAGTTAAAGTGATTGAAATGGTATAGCCAAAATAGGTTGACTGGTTTAGGTTTGACTATGTATACTAAAGATAAAAGATTGGTTTGCAAGACTAATATTTAGCACTAGACCTTACAATATTTATACTTGAGATTTATTTAGATATATAAAATAATGTATTTAATATGTTATAGGTGATAATAATTATTCTCTCTATGATTTAAGTTAAATTATTCATGACTGTGTTTTGAAACCAATTGGCAGTTCTGAGTGGGCTACTTCTAAAGAAGGGTTTGAGTCTTTTTACCCTAAGTTATGAAGTCTAGTGCACATGGTGATGATCATAATTTCATGTATATTTTTTATGTTTATTTTTTCCATGTTTTTTTTTAAATTTCTGATTATTCTTCAATTATTCAAGATAGACTTTTTGGGTATACACAGGCCTAATATGAACAGTGCTAATGATGTGCTCCAAGTAGTAGTATGAACTAAAAAGTGTTATGAAGCCTAAATAATATTATCAAGGATATATTTTAGTGTTTAATTATTTATTACTTCCATTTTAGGTTCTTTTAAGTGTTCTAAATAATTAAAAGTGTAACGTGTTGTAAAAAAACCTAATAGGATTAGGTTTCCATGAGACTTAAAGAAGAGATAAGGCCTAATTAAAGGTCAGACCTAAGAGGAAAAAAATATTATTTGATACATGTTAATGAGGTATCATAAGATTAATTTCATTTTTTACATAATAATTTAATGTTTTTAGGTCGTCTAATAAGGATATCAATGAAGACTTGAAGAAGAATAAGGCTAATTAGGCATATTTGGACTAGTTGAAGAAGTGAAGAGTAAGCGAACAAGATAGTGTATTGAAAAGTACAAGGAGATATTTTAGACCATAATAATAAGAAATAGTATCAATTATTAATATTTTATAGAGGTTATATGTATAAGGATCAAGTTCATATGACGTAATCAAGCCAAGAAAAGGGCTAGTGGAGCAAAGTAGGCTAGAGACATGTTTGAGAGGGATATAAGTGTGTGATGAGAATAAGAAATAGATAATCATATATTGCATGATAAAAAAAAAATTTAAAGGAGATCAAGTGTTTTAGGTGTCTAATCTGGTTCTATGTCATATAGAGGGTTGGTGTCTCCTTTCAAGTGGATACTTGTTAAAGCCTAGCTGAGTTAGTACTTCACTAATTGGGGTTGGTGTTCCATGTGAAGTGGGTGATTCATTAAAGTGGTGTTTTTCATATATAACTATATTAAATTTTCATAATTATTTGGCTTTATTCCCATTTAGGGTTTCCAACATATATATTGTGTTCATGTGTTTCATGCTCTTATGGATTGATGCTTATGCTTGTTAAGGTATACATGTTTATTTAAATGATATATGATTTATTAAGTAATATTATTTATGATTTTTTTTAATAATTATTCAACCCCAACCCCTCTCAATAATTTTTATTTCAATATTATTTTATAAATAACTAAATACCTAAGACTCATGCCCTAGTCAAAATTTTTAGTCCTAAAATAAGTTGAAACCCCATTAAGTTGTGGTGTGATAAACTCACATAAATAATATCAACTTTTATTTTTGTTTCTCAAATTTATATCAATTTTTATTTATCCTTAGTTTCCCTTGTCAATCTTAGGTATCACCCTCAAGTTTATTTTATCACACTTTTATCCATTTTTCATTTGGCCTTTGTTTTATTATGATTCTTTGGCATATTTTTACATTCCCCCTATTTTAGGATGATTTATCCTAAAAATGATTATTATATAACCATTTTATTATATTATAGGTTATCTAGTGACATTACTATCACATTTCATAGCATATCCTATTCACTTCTAAAGAAACACTTTACTTTCTTGTTGTCAATTACTATTATTATTCATCATTGGATAACCCTTTCACATAGATAGATCTTTCATGATACCCATATATCCATTTTATTTCAATTTAAAAACATTAATTTTAATTTTGAAATTTCACACTTTTACATGGGATAAGTCTATGATTCTTTAAGCACCATGGTCTTTAATTTCCCCTTTCTAGTGTCTACATATAAGCTCCCTTATTTTATTTATCTCTATCACTTATGTTTTTTTTTCAAATATATATTGAGAATGAAAATATAATAATAAAAAATATTTAAAATCCTTATCATAATAAAAATAAATGTTAAATGTCAATTCAAATCTTGAAAGTTGGATCACACTAAAATATGTTATCATTTTGGCACATCTCCTATTCTAGTTGAAACTCATTCTCCATTGTTGGCCTCATGATAGAGACAATGCCCAATGGGTTTTGGTATGCTAATATACTAAGGTAGGAAATATTGTTTTATCATTTTATATCTTCTTACATTATAGTGCCACCTATTTTCTCACATAAGTACCCAATCTTCACAATGGATTAATGACTCTATAAAGGCTCCTAAGGAACCATGAACACATTGTGGAAGGGTAGGATCCTTTTTAATTTTCATGATATATCCTTCATGGGATGATTTATATAATTCAATTTTTATTCAAATCTCATGATTTATAGGTGGGGTTCTCTAAGTCCTTGATATAAAAAATTCTCAGCCTTTCCCACTTGTTTAAAGTGTATTGCCTCTACTAAGGATTTATACATCACCTTTATGGTACCTTACTTACTTACTTACACTTCAATCATATATTATAATATATCCCCTTAATTTATATCACTTTTATATAATTATGTCCCTTTCCTATGTGCTTCATATTTGAATTTCAACCACCATTTATAAAAGCTTGGCTTTTCAATTTGTGAGTTGTATTATAAGACCTTGGGGAATACAATCAGGTCTTCCTTACATAAAACCATCACCATTAAAATCTATACCATATTATACATAAAAATTATGAATTTATATGGTTATTATTTCCTACATCATATTTTAGAATAATAACTGAATTCGAGTTTCCACACTTTGGATTGTTTAGCTTAATTTTTTGTCATGTCCTTGTTTGATTTATTTAGATTTTACTAATATTATATTTGATGTATTTTTAAAATAATTTATGTATTTATATATGTTTAATTAAATTTTAATTTACTTATATTTTATTTGGATTACACCTTTTTCATACATATCCTTATTTGATTATCTTTTGAATTTTATTACATTGGATATTTTCTTTTTAGAGTTATTTTTCACAACATATGATTAGTCTTGTCTTTCATTTGATGTGACTTTTAAATTTATATTTATGTTATTTTACATGATTTTTCATAATTTTTGGTGTGTATTTTCATGTATATTTTGTTATCTTTTTTTAATTAATTTTTATATCTAATTGATTAAGATATTCATTTTTATCATTTTAATTTTTTCTTTTTGACCATGTATTTTCTCACATTTGCTAGGAAAGAATAAAACATACACCCAAATACATCACATTTTACTAGATCATGATATTTAATCATAAATACATTATAGAAATAAATTAAATCATGCATCATTTCCATAAATTTAGATAATATAATGAGTCACAAAAATATATCTCTATATAAATGTCTTAGTTTTCTACATAAATGCATCTTGATGCATCGTATACATACATACATACATACATACATACATACATACATACATATATATATATATATATATATATATATATATATATATATATATATATAATTAAAATGTAGGCCCTATGCATGTGGATTATTTTCACCCCCATGAGGGGGGAAAACTCTTGATCGAGGAGCATGCAAACCCACTTTCAATGTCTAATTCAAAAACTATAATCCCTAGACCTATCCTTTAAGGTGGGCCACTTGAGCTTGAAATACTAATAATCATCCCATTTTACCCATATGTGTGGACATCTCTATAAAAATATCCTAGCATAATTCTATTGAATATTTTATTATACCCATTATCACTATAACCTAATCACAATGCTCAAGCTCCTTGGAAACCTCTCTAACTAGTAGAAACTAGCTAGTATGTGCTCTACTTGAAGGTGCCATGGAATCAGGCATCCTTACAATATCATATTGAGGTAAAATAATGAAAAAAATATTGTGCCATTTTACCTTCACTATGCCTCCTCTATTTTCACATGTATAAAATTTAGACCAAAATTTACATTACACACACACACACACACACACACACACACACACACACACACACACACACACACACACACACACACACACACACACACACACACACACACACACACACACACAACACACACACACACACACACACACACACACACACACACACACACACACACACACACACACACACACACACACACACACACACACACACACACACACACGAGTATGTGCTCCAAAAATATTGTGCCATGTTACCTCCACTATGCCTCCTCTATTTTCACATATACAAAATTTAGACCAAAATTTACGTTATATATAGACACACACACACACACTAGTATGTGCTCTAGTTGAAGGTGCCATGGAATCATACATCCTTACAATATCATATTGAGGTGAAATAATGATAAAAATATTGTGCCATGTTACCTCCACTATGCCTCCTATATTTTCACATATACAAAATTTAGACCAAAATTTACGTTATATATATATATATATATATATATATAGTATATTTATCATTAGTGCCTAGCATGTATATCTATACCTATAGGGAAAGAAAGGTGATAGAATACACTTAAAATTTGCATACCTATAGTAGTGCATTCACCTCTACCTCCCATGACATGTGCATTTTCATGGTTGTGTGGTGGGGTGAATCTTCATCATCTCCATTATGGAACTACTTTAACCTACCAAGCTACTTTCTACACTAAAATGTATATGTTTCAACTCAATATTAGCCCACCTAAGAATCTCTCTACCTCTATGGCATGGATATTATATTATTTCATTTGCCCTCTCCCTAAACTACCTATTGTCACTACCATCATTCTATATCCATAACTAGCTAATAAGGTCTCATAACTAGGATTGCAATTGGTACCCCTCATCCCCTTACTCTTTATGGTTCCCTTACATGTTGTTACCAATAGACTGAGATAATTAAATGTACCACTAGGTGTGCCAGTATGAGACAACCAAGGGTTAATTTTAATGAATTTAACTTCACCCAACATTCATTTTTTTAATAATCCATCTCTGGTCTCTTTCTTATATTTTGGATGGCCAAGCATTCACCATGCCTTTGTAAGGCTCCACACTATTTTATCCCACATAATAGTTTTTAGTGCAAGCACATGGGGGATCACTCAAAAAGTGTGGTATTGAGACCATCCTCACTTGTGGGAGATGATGATAAAAAAAATGAGGTAACCCTATCAATTTATACATCAAGAACCTTTCATGATACAAGTATTAAAAATAATAATAAGGCCCATCATCTGTTAGCCCAAGCTCAAAATGTTGTAAAATATGTTCACTAGTTGTACCCATAAGATAACTCCTATATCATAAAATGTGCCTTTATATAGTGTATATTAACACATGGATATAATATGCATAGGTACATGTGTATTATACTTATGGCACAACATGTGCATAATAATAAATCTAATGAGGGCCTTTAATATATTTGAAATACCTAAGATATATACCTAAAATAATCATACAATGAACCTTCACTCATCATATTGATATAACTTAGTAACACATTGATTTATCTCTCTCTACTCTTATATAATCTATGATGTGTCACATACCAAAGGAGAGCCCATACTATGCAACCTCAAAATGGCATGGATTTCATCTAATGTGATTTACACATTGATAGTGTCCCCATCCACCACCCATATTAAAGTGTCAATGATCCTCTCTCATCACTCCAAGAACATGAAAATAATTTCTTCATTAAGATGCACCTAACACATGTACATAATGCATTAAAATCCAAACTTCAGAAATTGAGCTTAATTTTATACTAATGATCTATCTAGTAATTTTTTATAAAAAAATGCATCTACACTTTACCATAATATTTTTCATCTCCATAAAATATAAAACATAAAATCACAATCAAATTTTGATACAAAAAACTAAAATTAAAGTAAAAAACTATAATAAAATAGTAAAAAAATAATTTGTATATTGCATCAGCCAAACATCCAATTACACTAAACACACTTAAATTTATAATTACACCAGCCTTACCCTATGGTACCAACCATGAAAAACATTTTATTTCACCAAAAATACCGTAGAATTTTGGCTAGCATATCACTAAACTACATCAACCATACCAAACTATATTTTCCATATAATCACCTTAATTCGTTGGCCATACATGTGGTATCGACCATGATTATTATTTCTACTACACTAGATAAGTAATTAATTAAACCAACTAGACTTATCTACCATCCTCTACTAGCCATACCATATGGTACCATCTAGTTAACTAGTTTTATAATGTATCACTCATACACTATGGTATCAATCAATAATTAACCTGACTATATTGACCATATCCTATGGTGTGAGATATGAGTTTATTATTCCCATTATAAATTTTATTGAACTAAATGATAGATTTTTATAAGGATAATAATTTTTTTCCTTGGCCCTAATAAATGACTTTGTCCCTATTAACAACTATTTATCAACTACCCATTACCTATCATAAATATATCTTCATTTTAATGCTTGTTTGGGAAATTTCACTTCATGGACTAGACCCAATACCTATATTTCATAATCTAAATCATGTTTACAAAAAATGACAAACCAAAAAATAAATGTACCACCTATCTATAGGGATTCAAGCACAACTTCATTGCATCCCCCGAGATGTCCATCTCCTTGCTCATGATCCATAGTCTCTCAAAGAGCTAACTTTGGTCACACCAATCTCTACATTTTTAATAAATAATAAATACATAAATGAATAGTTTTCACCTATTTATAGTAAAATTTTCAAACTTTGAAACTTTTATATATTTACCATGATATTATATTTTTTCCCCATTTCTTTATTTTAGTATGTAATTTTTCATAAATTGAAAGAATCCTTAGAATCCTGGTGAGATAGAAAAAAATAGGTGCTAACAAGAAAAAATGTTAATTTTTTTATTTTTGTCTTATTTCTCAAGGTCACCTTTCATTCTTCTTGATAGGTGTCTTTTATCACCTAAAACACATAACATTATCTAAAATTTGCAAGGTAACTGAAGGTACATATTTTAATTTTATTTAATATTAGTTACATTTCATTATTTCAAAATTTATTTTTAGTTAAGCTCTTTAGTGTTGCTACATTTATATCCAAAATGTACCATCCCACATTACACTATTATGATACATGATGAGATTCGAGTGGGGCATATGTGTGCACCTAATATTTTCACTTTATCACTTTACTGATGATTTCTCTTATAGTGGTTTGTCGATGCATCAATCACATTAAATGCATGATTTAAATGGTGAAATGAATGTAATGTGTTTGAATAATGGTAATTTATGAGATATTTTTGTGTATTATCCTATTACACCATTACTACTATTAGTTTTGCATCCTCTCATTCACTATCTATATTTTCATTCCATCTACTTCTTGTCCATATTTTCTAGTTTCCCTAATCATATAGTATCAACCTAGATGATACTTTATTTTTGTGCCTTTGACTCCATTTTAATGTATCATCCTTCTTGATACATTTCTAAGGTTGTATTCTCAAATTCTTATTGTATCAACATTGTTGATACCATATCATGCTAGATAACATCTTCAAACTATATAAAAACTTGGACATATAATTAGATTAAATTTTAGGGTTGGTTTTAGGTATTGTAACAATATATATAGAGGTCATATTTCATTCTTAATAAAATATATCAAAATAATACACTCTTATTTCACTCACAGTTTTACACCAAATAATTATTTGGGAGAGTTAGAGGGTTTAAGACCTTATCTTAGAGGTATTTTCTTATGGTATCATTAAATATTAATATAAGAGGTATTTAAGAGTTCATAACTAAGCATATCTAGGTATTAATATAACCATTTAAGGTATATAACCTACAAAATTATTACAACATGACACTTGAGCCAAAGGGTAAGATCGAAGCATCAATGGGTCCACCCAAAGAATAGTATTTATATGAATATATTATTTTATTTTACATTTTATATTAGATGTTTCTTATTACTTTGTGTATGTATATGTGTTTCCTTGTTTAGGATATTTCTTATACAAAATAATATACTATATACATAGGTTTTCTTAGGCTTATTATTTATTAGCTTACGTTGCATAGAACCCTATTTGGTTGATAATTAAACCTCACCCTAATTAAAATAACTTACCCATAATAAAATTAATTTTTTAACCCTTTACAAAAATTTAATTTACTTTTATATTTAAAATCATTTACCTTTGTTGAGGTATATTGAGAGATATATCCTTGCGTTATAGGCTTAGGATTTGGAAACCTTTCTTGTTGAAATTTTATTTTTAGGTTATCATCTACTAGATATATGTATATCATTAGTTCTTAATTACTAATTAAAACCTATACAAACTCTATTTGATTTAACTTATTCAAGTTCTAGTCTATTTAGAGAAACAAGATAGTTTTAGGTCATCCTATCCCATGTATACACTATATGCCAAATTATGTTACAACCATATGTGTTAATATTATAATTTATGACATGTCCTTTAGTGTCAAAGTATGCAAGTCCAACTTTAAAAGACTACATGTAAAACCACCTGAAGGGTAAATAATAAAATTCTAAAAGGTTAAAGTTTATAAACAAGTTAAAGAGTCTTATATAACTAACTTGGCATGGTTGGTAAGTCCACAAGTTATGTATTGAATTATATTTATTTAAGTATCAGGTGGAAATTTATTATAAGTTATAAAGTACATCATTTTAGAAAAAAAATTTACCCTAATTTTAATTAATTTTAACCCTAATTAAGATATAAAAAGAATATAATTTAAATGGTAAAGTATGGAAATTAATCTTAAATTTTAATGTAAAGTATTTGAATTTATTTTCCTATCATGTTTTATAAATATGGAAATAAAAATAAATGATAGGTTACATAATAGTTATATATACTACAAAATACTTATATAGGTGGGAGGGAGCAAACTAGATAGAAATGATGATTGAAAGTCAATCGATGCATGATTTGGATATCTATTCACACCGAAGCAATATTATTAGACTTAAGTCAGTAACATATAATGGCATGTTCCTAGTTAGATGGAATCATCCTCAGATATTATGCTTTTTTATTATATTATAATTAGGACCACCTAATATTATTTTAGTGAGGTGTATAATCCTAAGGTCTAATCATGTGTGTGATGTCTAAATATCCATCCCTTTTATTTGATATCCTAGTTCCAATTGTGAAGGGATAAAACTTGTTAAAAACTTGGGAAGTTTAATGGACTAAACTAACCACAATCACCCCTTTTGATGATGAAAATTACCCACATATCAAATAATAAAAATATAGAAGTCAAGTTACATGTAGTTCTCCCACTTAGTGTGAATGTAAATTATGATCCTTTTATATATGAATAATGATATAGATTTCAACACTTGAATATATTCACCCTTGACTTGGAATGGTAAGCTTCAAACTTGGCTAATGACTACTCCTATTAATTGATTTTCAAATTGGGAAAAATAGGTAAGTTTTTATTAATGTGTATTAGGTATAAATGTGTTTTAAATGAGTGAAATATGAGTTTAAAATCTTATAGTTATTTATAACTATATGCAAATATTTGGGTGATTTCTCATAAAAACTACATGTTAGGTGAATGGGTTGACCCATGAGATGATTTTATTTTGAAAACTAATTATTTCTAGGTAAAGGGTAAATCCATCATATTTAGATGGTATTCACTAAATAATATCATCTAAATATAAAAATTTTGTCTAGGAGAAAATATAATGGATATGATGATTTAGAGATGTTTAAGGATGATAATTTATGGTTTTTACATAGACTGAAGTAGTTACTATAGGTGAGTGATCTAAACTTATAAGTATTGGACCCATATCTATCATGTAATTTTGAGATAATGGTAAATTAAAGGTATACATGAATGCATAAGTCATGTAGGGTAAAGTTAGTTTAGAACTAACTTTATCAAGTGTCTAATACCAAAATTTAGTATCAACAAATGTCCCCCTTTTATTCTAATATTTAGCTTACATAAAAAAGAATAGAGTAAAATGATAAAAATGTAGTTGAGTGTGTAAAACACACTTTGCCTTAGGGATATTGTACCCATATGCATCTTACTCTAATCAAACCTATAATGAGTATGTAGTATTCAATTCCCATATAATGAAATTTGAAATTTAAAGCATAGTTTAAACTTGAGACTTTAAAATTAAGGAAGGAATACACATGTGTGTGGGTGGAATCATGCTATCTTGCAGCTCATTAGAGATGGTGATTCGTTATTGAATCCTTGGAGAATGGTTCCTTTTATGAAACCATTTAGAGAATTGGGGGTGATAAAATCCCAATTTTATGTAATTATGTAGGCCCATGGGTTTGAAATAAAAGCACCACAAACCTCCTAAAGTAGAGAGTAGTACCATTGAACCTCAATTATACTAAATAAAAAAGTAATATTTATATAATCTTGAACCTCAAGATGGTGAGGCAGGAGCCACATGATGGTATCTATATGATTAATTCCAAGTCCATTGACAATCACTAAACCTCAATCATATTATCTTGAAAACATGAATTGAGTGATGCATATAGAATTATAAATTTAAGGTTGCTCATTACTTGGTGCCATGAACTTTGTTTGAAAATAAACAACTATAATAGTGCTTAATATAGTAAATGTGTGTATTGCATAAACTAGTATTGTGCCTAATGATCAATGCAAAATTATATGTGTAATGATGCATATTTTCATGAACCAATATAATACCCCACTAAATTGATGCTAACTTATATATAACATTATTTATCTATATGTTATCATATGAAAAACTATATCTCAAATGTATATGTATGTGAAAACTTGTACTTTTTTATTTGATAGTTAAAATAAATCTAGATTTACAAGGCTCAAAGAACCATAAGTTTAAACAAAATAAAACCCAAATTCAAAGAATAAATCCCCACAAGATACCAAATAGAAGTCCATCAATAAAACCTATGCCTACCAATAGGAAATATGTTAATTTTTATAGAATATGCATTGAATTTTATAAGAGTCTATAAATATGTACTCATTTCCTTGTAAGTGAGTACATATGAATCACATATACCTCCATAATCTACACAAATGTGAAAACTTTTAATTTAAATTCCTATAAACTATGTGAATTGGGATGACACATACACTAAATTATATATGAGTCTATAAATGTGTACTCATTTCCTTGTAATTGAGTAAATATGCATCATATATTCCCACATAATCTATACAAATGTGTGAATATATGTCTCATATATGAACCCATATTATATCTAAATAATTTTAAATTTTCTAAACCTTGTATTCTATCCCAAAATCTAATATTTTTGGTCATTGAATCTTATGTATATATGAAAAATACACTAATATTACACTAGTATAAGGCAAGGGTTGCATCATATAAGTCACTCATCTAAAAAAAAGATTAAATTGTATCATGTTGTATATAAAAATATCATAGATTTAATTATATCATGTTGTGTACAAATATATTATCAGATAAAATCATGTCAACATGTGAAGAATATATCATACTAATAAATTGTATGTCATCAAGTCATTATGTAACATTTGTAATTTAGGGAGTATAAGTGGCATTCAAATATATATTTATCAATTAGGCACATAGTGGTAACCATCATTGAATAATAATACACAATAAGAAGGTACATGATGTGAATAATAGAACCACACATAAAGGGGAAGTGCATAATATGTATCACAAAACTTGTAAACTCAACAAGGTCATCAAGATTAATAATTAAAATAAAATGAATAATTTTAGTATATAATCCTAGATTAATCCACTCATAATCATGCAATGTCACACATAAGGCCAAGGGCCATAAATAAATGACATAAAAATGTTGCATCAAACAAGGCCAATGAATACACACAAAGTACATAAAGATTTCACACATAAAAGGCAAAGGGACATGCATAATATACAATAAATGGCTATCATATAATTTAATAAAATCAACACCAATGGATAATATAACAAGTGAAAACTAGTCTACATTATCCATGTATATCAATGTCACATAAAAGTAAAATAACATATCCATAAATAATTATCTCAGATATGGGTAATTAGAAAGATATGTGTAACAATCAATCAATGTTTATATATATATATATATATATATATATATATATATACATATATATATATACATATATATATATATATACATATATATACATACATATATACATATATATATATACAGATATATATATATATATATATATATATATATGTATATATATATATATATATATATATATATCTGTATATATCTATATATATATATATATCTGTATATATATATGTATGTATATATATATATGTATATATATATATGTATATATGTGTGTGTGTGTGTGTATATGTGTGTGTATATATATATATAAACATGGTAATAGGTCATAGAAAGATATAACCTATGATAATGTGACATGTGGATTAAGATTCCCTCAATATCAACATGGCTGCTAGGTAGAGGAAAGTCCCACATCTATATGTCAATGTATGATCTTTATGTCTTGAATCACATTCATATATAGTAAAATGAATATTTTTATTATAATAATATGTTATTTACCAAAAATGTGATAAATAACATATGTAAATAATTTGGGTCTCTTTTATGACCATTTTATTCTCTTTTGAGTTGGTCGAATGGGTCAGTGAGCTTTTAAAATTTTAATTTAGGAGTATTCTATTTAAAGTTTCTTAAGAGGAATTTTACATCTAGAACTTATCTATCTATAAAAATCAAAATAATAGAAAAATGCACTATAACAACCTCAATAGCTAAATTTTATTTAATGTTCATACTATTACATATAGATTACATGATTGGACAAAGAGGACGACTTAAGTGAATATAATTTCGATAAACATTGCATATGATCTAATAACACACACACAAAGATTATAGGGATAACCACATCAACCTGATATCCCTTTATTAGGACTAGTGCTTAGTTATAATGGGATTTTTAAGGCTACCTTGGTCATTCCCCTTACCCATTTCCATATTTTATGTTTCTTTTTCAATGTCTAGGAGCTTATTAGGTTTTTTTGAAATAAAAAAGGAGAAAATAATAGGGTGTAACACATATAAACATGCATCTAATAATATATAATCTATTTAGAACTAGTATCATATTTTTTTTAATTTATAGATTCAACCCATAGTTAATGTAGAAAATACCATGCCATTAAGATAAAGGCATGAACCACTATTATCTAAATCCACTATCCAGATATATAATAATCAAATAGTCATCCTTAAAAATCATGTAGCATCTCAGTTAGCATCACAGTCAACCAAAATAATCTATAGATCCAAGTATCCAATGTATAGATAAGTGTTCCTTTTCCCCTTTTATCTCTTTTGACCAAAATCCTAATCATTTATATGTTTACTTATGAATAAATTTTTATTTTAATACAATATATTTAATTATATGTTTATCTAAATTATATTATAGATCCACACACTTCTAATCATCAATTTTGATAAAACATATTTGTGAACCTTCTTTATTTATTGGATATTACAAGACCTAGTTTTATCCCTAGGATTTCCTTCTAAAAATCATTAACTTGAATTCGATCTATTATTACTACTACTAAAAATTGATAATAAACATTATAAAATCATAAATTATGTTCATAACTTAGGGTATATAATATTTTTTCTTTTGGTTCAATCTATTCACACTAGTCTCATTCCTTTCACTAAAAGGAGGCATACATATGCCGTATTTTTACAAACTCGAGTATATAGGGGGAAGTTGACTTAGTACATACTACACATCAGATTTTAACTCACATTATATTTTAGACTACTTAGTACATTCTCAATTATGTCTCACAATGATTTAGTTTATACATATTTGGCTCAGTATATTATACTTTTACTCAAGCTATACATAGATTATATGTAGTTTTTGCATAATATGACACATTTTGACACATTAACTATGAATATACTTAGGTAATTACATTTTTATCTTATTTTATATACTTATAAATTTATTCACCATATAAATAATGATGTAGGTGTGTTTTTATCTAAATAAAATTATGTTGTCCATATTCAGCCAATTTTATTTTTTTCATATTTTTACAAATTATCACATATTACTACTATATTTTAAATAACTTACTCAAATTTGATATATATCACTAGGAATGATGCATGTGCATATAATATGTTTTAATTTGACATAATTTGACCCAATGTTATGCATATTTGTGATAATGGAGGCATGTTCATATCACATATCCACATAAATACATAATTATTCCTCAAAATTTGGATTTCCTACTCAAATTGTATGACTTAGTATGATCAATTCCAATTTGGGGGCATGTGAGTAATACATGGTCTCTCATCTCAATATTTTAACTATATTTAATATATGGAATGTTAAATTCATGTCATTAACTAAATTATTTACACTAGACTTAGTTAAAATTATGATCTCACTAGGCATCTCACTAGTTTTTCACCAAAATAAATCATGTAGCTATTTGCAATGGTTGATTCATTTTTTGAACAAATATTTAAACCAAAACCTATTATATTAAAAAATTTGGGGTTAAATTTAAAATAAGATTTTAAATTATGGGCACATCTCCAATTAGTAAATATTAGGGGAAATTATATCTTGGATCTAAATAATACAATTATTTACTTGTATTCAACACATGAACTCCACATAAGGAGTTCATATCCACAAGCATCACTCTAAATCTTGTGAAATAATTTAGCCAAGAATGTAAAAATATTAGAGACTATTATTCTCTCTGTATTTGTTGATTATATTGGACCCATGGCATCTCCACTTGTTAATAATCATGTACTTTTTCATTTTATTCTAGTACTTTCATTTCATTACTAAAATAAAAGGGGGTAAAATTTAGACACCAAAATATGGTAAAAAAACACAATTACTATTTATTTTGTGACTTTTATATCTATAGGTTATTCATGCCGAACTAATATTCTATCGATGTGTCTTTTTTAATCCTATGTTCTTTTCTCTTTTGGATATTTCACATTTATGTTATCATTGTAGTATTATTATAATTCAATTACACCTCTAAGTCAAAGGGATCCCTAGTATTTATTTATATTTTATCTTATCATCTTCATGATTTTAGACAAAGACACTCTACTTGGGATATCATGCTTTGTGCAGTTATTTGAAAGGAGTAGTATTATCCCAACACACTTTTCAATACCTTTTTCAAGTCAAGTTTCATTTAGGTATATTTTATGGCCATTTAATTCCTCTTTGAGTGAGTCTAGTGTGCTAGTTGGTCTTTTTTAATTTGAATTTAGGAGTATTATAGTTTAAGGGTCTTAAGAGTAATGTTATATTTATCACTTATCTACCTATAAAATTCAAAATAAGACAAAAATACACTAGATCAAATTCAATGCCTATATTTTTTATAAAGTTCATATTATTACATATATATTTTATACTTAATCCAAGAAGAGGGATTAGGAAAAGAGAATTTAGAAACACATATCATATGATCCAATCAGACACACATAGTAGAAGTAGAAATACATCAATTTGAGGTCCCATTTTTTGGATTAAGTAGGAAGTAATCAGTTATATCATGGTTTATTATGCCAACTCAACTATTCTCCTTACACATTTCCCCATTTTATGTTTTATTTTCCATGTGAAATACCTTGATAGTGTTTTTTACATAAAAGAGGACAAAATATTAGTATTTAACACTTTATCACATACATCGAATAGGATAAAATTCATCTACAAGAAGTGTCACATAGGTTTCTAATTTATAAATTCAACCCACAGTAAACGTAGACAAGACCACTCCATGAAAACAAAGGCATGGACTGATATTGTTTGAATCCACTAGTCACTTACAAAATATTCAAATAGTAATCCTTATAGTTCATGAATCATATAAATTAGCATCATATTCAACCATAGTCATAAAAATCTAAGTATCTAGGATATAAACAATTTTTCATTTTTTCCATTTATTTATTTTGATCAAAGCCCTAATCATTCATATGTTTAAAAATAGGGGTGTGTGATGTTTATTTTCTTATAATATATTTTACTTAGTTATTTAAATAGGTTATATTATATATAAACACTTATAATCACCAATTTTGATAATATAGTATGGTAAAACATAACCCAATTAGTTTGATTCATCTAGAGATTGACCTCATGACATTATTCAAGCATTATTGGATATGAGGATTAATACATTCTTTCTAAATCATTATCATCCATTGAATTGATGGGATAGAATAGGAAACAAACCTTATTACAACTTTTATCACATTAATGATCAGTGATATAATGGTTGTTGTGCACTAAGAGATAATATTAAGCAGTATGTTGATATAGGTATCATTGCATTTGCTAAGTAGACATAAAATATCCTTCTCTTCATTTAACTAGATCATATTATACCATGATAAACTTATCCTAGGATGTACCTATCATGGAACCAATGGTTACTCATCATGTTTTTAAAAATTCATCTAGAGAACCAAGTATGAGATATCAATGGTAACACTAGTTTAATAAAATGGAAGCTAGTATAAAAAGTCAAACAAACATATGTAAGTTTTATAATACAAGGAAAAAATAATCAATCAATATTGATAATGTGACAACCAATATTTTTTTTCATAAATGTTACATATATTCCTACTACAACTATACACAAGGTATTGCCACAATTAGATACATAGATTTAGATATACAAAATAATCAATATGGTTCATGATTACATTTTATTTTAGGTTGGACAAATGATTAATTAGGGTTAATATATTTAGTCACATCACATTGAGATATACATCACAATTATTAAATGTTATTTTTTAATAAGAAATAACTTAAAAATAATTTTCAAAGTAATGTGAAAATTTCATAAGATCATTAAAAATTAAAATACCAAATACACACACACACACACATAAAGTTATCCAATAATTTTAAAAATAAAATAAATTAATGATAATTGTATGATAGGAGCATGATCAACATGCCCATATGCATCCATGTCGATATCCTCTACAACTAATAATTTATCTCTATATGTATAAGTTCTACAATATATACGTGTCTTCAATCTAAATCTCCCCTTCTACTCATGATCCTCATATACCACTAGTATAGCATACAAATCCTCATGCTCTCTCTATAATAGAATATATTCATCCAATAATCTCATACCTAAGCCAAGATTTAGATTATGTGGGATAATTTATTCTTTGGATAACTATAGTCTCAAGTCATGTTTCTTTGAAACATCCTAAACATAACTAGTAGTAATCACAACATGGTTAAATAATGGAACATTTACTCCTATAACCATTTTCTCTTGATCAATCAATCCAACTTTCATAAAATCACTGATAAAGTGTCAACTCGTGTAATATTTAATCCATAATCATAATACAATAGTACACATCCCCTATATAGGAATAAAATATAAAACATTTTCTATCATTCAAAAATATAAAAGCATAGTGTACACTATAAAATTAACTTAGACTTCTTATACCTCCAATGGATCTCATAAGTGGTGTGTCTACAACATCATATTCAACATCATCTAATCTAGTAAGAAATAGCATGGACCATATATGCTTAACCTACCATGTGGTATAAGTCTATGTGTACCCAACATCATCCATATATGGAATCTCTATAGTGGGATCCCTCTTACCTACAAGAATGGTGATAAGATTTACATAATATGGTCTCCTTCTATCCCATATCCTCATTGGAGCTATAACACTCTCCTAAGAAGATGGGGGCACACCTTATTAGACACTAAAATATTGAGTGACTTATTCATATTAAAAATACTCATTAACATTTGGCCATCAATCATAATACAAAAAAATAACATGGATCCAACACAAATATGCACCTTCCTCTAAACAATTATAAAATATTCTATAGGTTTCCAAGTAATCAAATCTAGAGTTAACTCATTAAGAAATATCTTACAACACATGTTATTCTAATATTACACTTGACCACTACTAGCCTATATCTATGCGAATACCTTAGGATGTTCCCAATCAACACAAGGCATATAAATTATTCATATAACCCAAATGTGATAATATTCCCAATAACATAATAGGGTGATCAATATAATCCCACCATTAAATTTCTCTCATGAAAACCTGTAAATATCTTGACATAAATGCATGAGCATCGTATGACCCCAAAAATACATCATACCATTTTTATAAATGTACTAAATAATGTCATGTGTCCTATAAGATATGGAGACACCACCACCATCCACATTTATAAAATATTCCAACAAAACAAAAAGAAATTTATACACATACACAACACCTAATAATATAATCTCATATAGAACTACATATGAATCTTCAATGTAATGTTTACATATATAAGGTCTACCTATAAAATATATATCCTTGGGGCCTACCCCATAAAACCTTATAGTACATCTCTAGTCCAATTAACCATAAATCTTAGTATTTTCCATACATCCTCTAAAGTCAAAGTCAACTCACTAGTGGGAAATTAGATTGTACAAATGTCAATATCCCACTACTCAACTAATATGATCATCATGAGAACATCATTAGGCATAAAATTAAAACACAATACAAAAATTAGACCATATATGTTAATAATATTCATCTCATCATTAGACATACGAAACACATATATAGTCATCATCATCTGACCCCATCAACACTCTCTACAATAGATGTTGTTATAGCCCAAATTTTCACCCTAGAGAAGTCAATCTCACCTTCTCAAATTTGGTATAACATGGAACTATGTCTAAGTATATGCATATTTCTACAAAATATAGATCTCTAGATTATGGGTTAGTTCCCTTAATCTAATTATTTAGGATCTCAACTATAATATAATAACTTATTAGGGTGAAAAGAGAAGAAGGAAATATAAAATTAACCTACACTAATGGAGATGATACAAATATATCTCCACAAACATACTTTAAACTTTCACTATGAAGGTAGATTACCAAAACTGATCTCAACTCCAGATTCTTCTAGCATAAGTGTTTTTATATGGAGGTAGATTGTTATGTATTTCCAAAGGTGGGTGAATATGAGGTCTAATATTAGACCCTACTAATCTCTCTTCACACTTAAAATAACACTAACAAATATTTACACTTAATGAGACCTATTGGAAGAAGTATTACTCACATAATGCATATAAGAGTAGAACAGAAGCAAGGAGAAATACTCATCACTTGTCATCCAAATAGAATACTTAACATACTTAGGTAATAATTGTAGAGAATAAACTATATTGAGAAAACTTTATACAAAGACAAAACAATATGTCATACCATCAGGGCTTCACCATACCAATTATGGATAGTTTACAATTCCAAAATGGCTTCAATATATAGAGCATAGGAGAGGAGAGAGAAAGAGTGACATTGAAGAGTCACCATGCCAAGTGTCAAGCCTTGAAGACTAGTTACAATGAAAGAGGAGTTAAATAATAGATCATGAGGTCCTCTTGGGAAAGTGTCTATCTGAAACATGACATTTCTTCAAGTTGTCATAGGGATACTTCATGTCCTTCTTGAAACTACTTTCTTGATGAAGAGTCCACTTAAATTCTTAGAAATGTCTTAGAAGTCATTGACACATGTGCCCTAACCTAAAAAGGTGGAAACATGATTAGTATAGGTCATTATACACTTAGCTGACTGATGATCTTTCTCTTTCCACTTGTTGTTACTTCCTTGTAGTCACTCATTAGACTTTTAGGCCTCAATTTTCATACTTATCACTATGGTGACTTGCATACACTCAAGGATATTCCTTGTAGAGATGTGAGACACCTCACCAAGACTTATTTTTCCTCTATTTTATCATATATACTTTAATGAAAACTCAAAATCACACTTCTCATAATCAACTTAATAGTCACCTTATTTCTTAGTATTATATTCAAGACTACATACAACAAGTAGATTGATAGAGGGGTATCCATGCATAAATATGGTTATAATGATATTAGAGGAGTTATAATAGATCTCTACACACCTTCCACCATATATTTCACTTGTTTATTCCTTTTTGGACCTTAAAATTACCTCAAATCTTGCAGAAAACATAAAATTTTCCTCATATATATAAGTGATGGTATAAAACAACTAAGTTGTAGGAATATTGGGAGAGTGGCAAGTAGGTCCAAATTACTTTCCAATTTAATTTATCCCTTCTATATGCATTTCTCTTGATATCTTTATCATTAGGTTCTCATGAGGGTTTTAGGTCATTTAGGTTCTTAACAATGATTCATAAAGGTTAAACCTTTAACCATATAACCAATTATATTAATTTTAAGAATAGGAACCTCCTAAAATATCCCTAACTTCTTGAGACCCCATGCATATTTTTGTATAGATATGAGTGAAATAAGTTGGATCTCAAGTTTTTATTATGCATTTTGGACACCTTTGAGACAAATTGAGGCCAAAAATTGCCAATTTGAGTTGTCTTATATAAAAAATTAATTCCAAGAAACCCTCCACTATCCCATGAAATCTTTCTCATTATTTAGGGAGATCACATGGTCTGATGTTAAATTATTAGGCTTAATAGGCATATATTGGTTTTCTAAGTATGTGACCACTTATGAGTGGTGATAGTGACTTTAGGTCCTTATCAAAACTCATTAATATTAAATAAACCTTATAAATCATCATACATTCATTTAAGGCTCTTCCATTCATCCTTTCACCCTTAATGTGCTAGGTATATAGATTATCTTGCTTGTGAAGTGCCTCAAGTCTGAGAAAAAATAGTGAATACTTTCCCTATTCATCTAACTCAAATGATATCATGGAGCTCTAGTAAAAGTTGTTATGAGAATATATATCAATTTTCAATCCCTGGCCATGTTTTTAGACCCCCAAGCATCTCAAATTCTCAAGAGTAGCTTATAGGCATGTGATTGTGTATAGGGTTATGGTTGACTAAGTGTGAGGTTTAAAACCCCAATTTATCTCATCTTCACTTTGATTCTTTTCTTATGATAATCTCGTGTAAATGTGATACTATCACCTTAAGATTTATCTCTATGTGGTCATCCATACTATACCTTTGTCTATCAACCAAACTTACATCCTTCCTTAGTTTAGGCTAGTTTGAGCATGAGTCAAATTGTAGGTGTCAATTAGGGTAATCATGAGATTTTTGTAGGTGGTAATAAATGTTTGAATACTATAATTCACTTTTTTATTTCATCCTAATTTCATAAGGGGAATATAACACCTATATATATCCATTTCTTCCTTGAGACCATGCAATCATTCCTTACCATCAATTCACAAGGTATCACTTACAAGTTGTAGTGTTCCATATTTATTTTGATCTAATGACACTATAGTTCTATGAGTATTTCCATTATAAACTTAAATAAGTTAAAAAATCACTAACCATAATTATATCTTGACCTAACAACATAATTTTGTGTCAAGATGATACCTCTAGGCCTAGGTTTCAATAATGAAGCCATTAGACTTACCTAAACCTCATAAACTTCCACCATGAGATGGAATTATATGGAGAAAAATATCATTTTGGAGAAACTAAGGTAAACTTCCATTTTGTATATTTATTTAATTCTAAGGAATGAAACTTTATTCTAATATATTCCAATGGCTCAATCTTATTGTTTTTATCTTTAGAAACTTCTTAAAACCTTGGAACTCATTGCTTCATCAATGTAAATATTCAAAGCCTATTTCCAATTGGCTATAGATGCTCTTGTTGAATATTTACCTATGATTGAAGGATTTTAATATGATTTAAGGCCTTTATAATAGTAACACTTAGACTCTCAATGGTTTTATAATTTTTTTGATGATTTATTGATATATTATGAGTGTTTTAAAGTTCCAAACTCATCAACATCCTTGTCTAAGTAAGCTTACATAATCCTATAGGTGACTATTTTATACAAATGTGAGTTCAATATTCAACTTCACTTGGTTTAAAATGATTTTAGATTTAATTTACATTAGTCCATTAAATTATAATTTTACCAAATTATGCTATGATAAGTTTAAAACAAGTGTATTACCTTTGATCTAAATCTACTCACACGAGAATGAACTCTACAACTACCAAAACATTATTCTTAGATTTCACTGGTGTTCAATCCTAGTATAAGAGATTGATTTTTATTATCTTCCATGGACATAGGTCATAAAATGGGTTGAATCCAACATGGTATGGATGGATATTTTCATTAATTCTACATACACCACTTGGTTCACATAGACTGATCACCAAAGTGCAATCAAATGAGAAAAACTAAGCTATTAGGATTACAAGGGTAGTTTAGATCCACTAAAAATATTAATGATTATTCATATAATATAAACCACAAATATTTAAACCGTGACCATGAAATGGAATCTCATAAGGACTTCTAACATCCCTAACTCACTCCAACTCTTCTTCTCTAGTCTGTACCAAAAGAAAATTGTTGACCCTTTCTTACCAATCCAAGAGAGTGATAGGAGAAAGAAACCAATTTTTGAAAATTTTGGATCTATTAAAGCCACTTGATCCTATAAATTACTTTTGTGGATCTCAAGACACCTTGTTTAAGAATTCGCATTTTCCAAATGAGTCATCGTAGTCTGTACAACCATCTAAAATTGACCATTTACAGATAATATTCTTTATTTTACATTTAACCTACAAATTTTTGGTTTTAAAGTATTCCTCTAACATTATTTAACATGTGTTACATTATCCTAATCTTTGAAATTTGTCCTTTTGATGAGATTTACATAAAACTCCTTAAAATGACCAAAAGGTGGCATAAAAGGACATTAAGACAAGTGGAAAAATATGACAAAGACTAAGCATGTTCTATGACCCTCAAAAGTGACAATTGACCTAATCTAGGACCATGGTGATCATTTAAAAACCTATATAACCTTATGAAAGTTTTAAAATGTAGGGGGTTGACTTAATTTGACCTATGGTGAAATTTGGTCAACAAATGTTCTATAGAATAAAAACACAAAACTCAAGGAACAAAGAATTGATTTTGGTACTCACCAGTTCCACACCCTCCTCTACTTAAATGATCACCTCAACATATTTAAAATGAATACATTAAAGTACTATCTTTTGAGGCATTTTCATATCTATGATCTCAAAGTTTCAATATTTTCAAATGGGTTGAAATTTTAAAATTTTAAATTATATACATTGTTACCTATGGCATACTACTATAGTAAGGGGAAACTTTATCAAAATCTATGGATTTACATAGTTTAATTACAACATATTATAGTCTATAGCTCCTTTTCAAGTACCATTTCTTCCATGCAGAAGATAGACATGGCACCTTCCATTTTTCACAAGTTTTGATCTCATTATGACCTTTTTGTTACCTCGATAACATGTACTTAATTTTCCCCATAATAATTACTCTATTACCATGGGAAACCATATAAATTATAATGGAAATTTGATATATTAATACTACTAAACACTGATAATAAGCATTATAGAATCACAAACTAAGTTCATAACTCAAGGTACATCAAATTTCACTTTTGGTTCGATATATTCACACTATTCTCATCTCTCACCAAAGGGGGGAATACATAAGCACTATTTATATAAACTAAACTATACAGGGGGAATTTGACTTAGTATATAATCACTTAATATCATATTTTTACTCAAATTATAATTTAGACTAATCAATAAATTCTTAGTTATGGCTCAAAATTCTTAAGTTTATACAGATTTAGCTCAATATATTATAATTTTACTTAGGTTATACATAAATTATACATGTTTTTTCATATTATGATATAGAGTATAAATAAGTTGACATAATTAATCATAATATACTCAATTAATGATATACTATACTCATATTTTTTATACAAGTCTAAACCTTAAAGACAATAACATAAGTGTGTTGTTTTCCAAATAAAGTAGTGTTACCCATATTAACAAAGAAACATTTTTTCAGATTGTTACACATTATCAAATATTAATACAATATTTTATCAATTAATATCAAATAGTTTAATTATATTTGATATATATCACCAAGAAATATGAATTTCCATGGCATCTATTCACATTTATGTTGTATGACATAATGTTATGCATATTTGTGATAATGGGGGCATGTGCATAATGCATATCCACATAACTAAAAAAATATTAATTTTTTTACCCTTATAATTAATTATTGAATGGAAATTAACTCAAAAGTATTTAAAATTTGAAATATGATATAATAGAGATAAATTAAGTAGCCTCCTATAAAAACACAATGATATATATAATTTATAGAAAATATAAATTATTAAAATTGAAAACTAGGGTTGGGGTTAAAGAGATGTCCCTAAC
>JARHVA010000783.1:1630000-1755000 GCA_037957365.1 Torreya grandis | reverse complement strand
AGACATCAATGAAAATCCCATGTCATGGCTCTATATAGAGATAAGGAGGACCCTATTACCCATTGGAGATTATTGGGATTACTAAGATCACACCATCATTTAGGTATAATTAATATAACATGCCCCTCTTATCTTACCTTATTTAGTCCTATATCATCTTGTTGAGAAAAAAATTAGAAATCAATTTGTTGAAGGTGTAATGGGGTTCTTAGATAATCATTGATATAAAGTGTGTATACACTTCATAATTATCATCCATTATCACAAGTATAATAATATACCTTCACTAAGGAATACAAAAAACTAACATGATTTCTTATGCCTTAAGAAGGTCTGAGTAGAGAGATTGGAATCCTCATGGGGTCATCAATTCCCATGTGGCAAAGCACATGAACAAACTCAACATCACTTACCATCATGAGTGTTATGATGATGATTAAATCCACCTCAACCTAGACAATGACAAAAATTTATTATCATGGCTAGAGGAAAAGAAAAAAAGAAGGGAAAGTAGTCCCAATCTGAGCCAAGCATTGAAGAAATATAGGAACCACCTCTATGGCCTCCTCTTCCATAGACACCCTCAAGGCCCACACTATCTTAGCTAGGAGGAGACATATAGGAAACCACCCCATACATCACTAGTAATATCATATAAGGGCTCTTTCCACCTTCACCTCTATGGTATCTATCTCCCTCAACTTTAGCCTGAGCTCCTCCACCTCCACATCCACAAGTTGTTCATCCATAAGTGGAAAAAAAATACACTTTAATTTCAATAATAGTCTTGAAATAATACCTAAGTGGGATCAATAAAATGGTCCACTTTTTATCCCTTACCATGTTATCCCCACCCATATGAAACCCATGGGGTTACCCCCATATTTTTATATTCCTACCATGCCTATCCAAAATATGGCATCCCTTGGTTCCTATCTCACCCACTCCTCAGTTCATTTAGGCCCCCTTAGCTTCATCCATCTTAAAAATTATCACTCCCTAACCCTATCATATTGGACCCCTTTATCCCACATTAGTCTCCATAACCCCCTATTCGGTCTCTAGGTGCTACAATTACATGTCCTCCACCTTCCACTTCAGTTTTTCTATAGTTTCAAGAATTATTGGATCCTTGATGACCCCCAATTTTGTAGTACTATCATATGTCATAGTTACCCATTTAACACTCCCATTGATAACTTCTCAAACATGGAGGCTTGTAGGGGTCTCCACTATAATAATTCAAATAACCACCTCAATGGTAGGTACACCCATGTGCATAGTTTAGACATCTCCAACTACTATTGCAATCACTCCCATTACAAATACCACACAAACCAACCTATGTAGGTGACCTAAGAAAAATAAAATTTAACTCTCCTTCATAGCATTCCATTCAATTTTTTATTGATCCCTTTCATTCCTCTATTCATCTTACCCTCTTATTTCTACCTAGTCACCCTTTTCCATCACCCTAGGGACCCAAGGATACATCTTCAATTAGGTGATTTCTTTATTCTTATTGAACACACCTCTCTTGGGTGTCATTATTACTCACATCCACATGAGCTATGACCAATGGCAAGACCAATCATTCCATTAGGCTTCCTCATTCATGCTTTTGCCTTTTGCTCTCTTTCCTCCTCCACCTCCACTCCTTTCCTCTATCCTTCCTTTATTTTAATTTCTTCTTCCTCCTCTTAGGCCTTGTAATTCCTCTTTAGTTGCTTCCACCCCTCATGTTATACCTTCTAACACCTTGGGGAATTTATGGGACCTATATAGGTTGAATCCATTAAGTCATTAGGATCATTATGGTCTACCATAGAGATATAGATGTTTATTGATAGTTTAATAGGACTTATAGAAGCATGAATAGAGTGATCATACAAACCTTAAATTGAGATGGGAATTATATGGTTGGCTAATTGAATATGATATCTTCTCCATCAATAAAATTATGACACTTAGTGGAGAAGAGAGAGTGGCCAAGAACCTAGTGTTAGTTCTCTAAGCTACCAATAAGCCCATAGAGAAGCTAATATAGGATATGAATGAGAAAATATGGGTATTTAAATCACATGTAAAGAACACTTTACAAACATAATTAATTGGTAGAGTTAATGAGGCCCTTATGAAAGTTTTCACAATACTTAAGTAATCATATCACTCACCTTGAGAAAAGATGACCTCTAATGCATATATATGTATTTTTAAAATGGATTTTCACATTGATAACAAATTAAAAAGGATCAACATGGTTATTCATAAGGGCATGTTACCAAATCTTAAGATCATGCCTCTGACAGACTTGAACCTATACCAAATTTATGTTGGGAATATGAGATCCTTTATTGAGGAGTGGTTGACCTTATCATAGATAGTCATATAACTTTGGGATAAGGTTAAGGAGTGGATGTTGACCTATTTCAAAGAGTTAAACATGATTTTTTTTTCCATCTAGATGACACCTTGCTAAATAGAGGAGAATTTGAAGTACACATGGCTCAATTTGACCAGGTCATGAGAAGCAATGTAGTGAAGGATAACAAGGCTGGGGCCAAAGCAATTATATATCTATCAACCCAATCCATGAAAAGTATCATTTAGGTTTATGAGGTAAATATCTCGCTTGAGGCCCCACTCTAAGTAAATTAGTAGTTACTAGCCCAAGCTGAAGTGATCTTTTGAGAGTCTCCCATGAATCTTGTCAAGCTGGATCAAGAACCTGAATTAGTGGTAGATGAATTGGAAATTAAGGAGGCATGTCCTAAAAAGTTGGGGAGTGGTCCCCCTCTAACTCCTTCTTGATTCTCTTTTAGTTGAACCCAAGGATTATATTTCACCTATTTTGGGATATGAGATCTTTTCTGGTAAAAATTTAGTTGTAACCATTCTAACCATGACATCCCAAAATGGGAACCCATTCTACTTGGAGATAGGCCCCATCTCTCCTATATAAGATACCATTTTATATTTTAAAAGGGTCAGTATTTTTAATGTAACCAAAACTCTATTGAAATTAGTACAAGTTTTCCTTCCTTTTCTCAATAGTGTTTCTATTTGTATGGATGTTGTCCATTAATTCTTGTGTTTAATAAATGTATGTGAATGCTAAGGAGTATAGAGTGTGTCCTATTGCATATGATGAATGTATTAATTATAACATGACTTTATATTTTAATTATTTATGAAATTTCTATGTTTTCATAGAAACACATGTTAGTCTTGATGGGTTAACTTAATTACACCTATTTAAATGTGGATATTTCAATAATTTTATATCATAATTTAAATGAGTATACTCAATTATTAACAAGTTTTAAATCAAAAAATAATTTTAATGTTTATATTATGTTAAAAATTGATCATGTTAAACCAATGAGATGTGGGTGAGTGTGTAAATTGGCTTAGTTGTTACAAGCCCCACCCAAGTTCAAATATCATTATGTTATTTGAGTCTAGATGTGGTCATCATTGATATTATTGAGTCAGTTATGGTCATTCATTGGTATTCTTGGTCCAATTATGGTTGTTATTGGTATTATCGAGTTAGTTATGGCCATTATTTATATATTTGGTACATGTGATAAATGATCACTTGGGGATCTAGGCACCTGATTGTTTTCTAGACTAGTTTGTATCTCTAGTCAAAAGAAAATACCTATAAAAAAATTGGACATGTTAAGTTGAACAACATTTTAAAACTTGTTTATGGCATTTAAAATTCAAATTTAAATTTTTTTGAAATTCCATTTTCATTATAAAAAAAATAGTGTTTTGAAATTTCATTTTCATTATTAAAAATATTTATATATTTTTTTAATATTTAAAACCCAATGTTTATTTTTTTTAAATGTTTAAAATGAATGAAAAGATATAAATTTTAATATAAACTCATTAAAATATCAAATTTTTAAATATGTTTTTAAAATTATAAGAAAAATGTTTAAAATTTTAAATTTTAAAATAAATAAAAGTTTAAAGTGTTTATTTTTCAAAAAAATTAAATTATTTCAGTTTAAAGTTGAAAAATCATAACATAAGTTTACTTATTTTGAAACAATCTTTTTAATTTTCAAATCCAAAGTGAATGTTCAAAATAATTAAAACTATTGTAACTTCAAAATTAATCTTTAAATTTTAAATTTATCACTTAATTATTATATAATTGAAAATTAAATTGAATTTCTTAAAATTTATTACACCCATACTTTAAACATGTATAATATGAGTTTATGTTGATTTGAGTTTTAAAAAATGAGTTTTTAATGAATAAGTTTTAATTTAAAACGTGAGCCTACTAATTTTGAAAATCTAACTTTAAATTTAAATTTGAAATTGATATTTAAAATTTTACATGCAAATTTAAACAATAAAATTATTCTCATCTTTAATTTTTAATGAGTTTTTAAAAATAAGTAAAATCATTCAAAAGTTGAGCTTGTTCAAGATTTTCAACTATAAAATTTTACTCATTTTTAATATGTTTAAAATAAAAATATAGTTTTAAAGTTTATATTTAATTTGAAAATTTTATCACTTTGTTTTTTTTAATTTGAAAAATATATTTTTACTCATTTTTGGATTTAAATTTAAACTTTATATATGTTTTTGAAATTTTATTATTATTAAAAAAAAAAAATCTATTTTTTTCAATTTTGAAAAAGTAACATTTATTTTTAAAATGTTCAAAATGAATAAATTTATTGAAATTTAAATATAAACTCATTAAAGGAAAAAACTAAAATGAGTTTTCAAAATGATTAGAAAAATGTTTCAAATTTAAAATAAAAATGTTGAATTTTTTAAACATTTTAAATGATTTCAATTTAAAATTGAAAAAATATAACGCGAGTTTACTAATTTTGAAAAAATATTTTCAATTTTCAAATCCAAACTAAAAATTTAAAATGTTTAAACTTATTTAAACTTTAAAATTTATTTATAAATTCAATTTTATCTTTTAATAAGTTTATAATTGAGAATTAAATTGAGTTTTTAAAAATGAGCGCACCTACACTCTAAACATTTACAACATGAGTTTATGATGATTTAAATTTTAAAATTGATTTTGTATGAATAAATTTAAAAGGAAAACATGAAAAACCTTAATTTTAAATTTCAACTTGAAGTTCAATTTGTAAATTTGAACTCATCTAACATAAAATTTGAGACATCAAATTCACATGTTTTTAAATTTGTAAATATTTTTTAAAAATATGTATACTAATTTAAATGTTGAATGTATGTTCAATATTTTAACTTTAAAATTTGATATTTTTTCATAATGAGTAAACTAATTTAAATTTCAATCTTAAATTTAAACAACATTTTTACTAATTTATATTTAGAATTTAAAATTAACACATGTTTTTATTCATTTAAATTTTAATTCTAAAGTTCAAATATTTATATACTAATTTTTAAAAACTCATTTTCAAATTGAAATTTAAATGAACTTACTCATTTTTAAAATGAAAATGAGTTGACTCATTTTTAAAAAATTTAAATGTTTTATTTTAATAATTTTACATTGAAATATATATAATTTTATTCATTTTGAACATATTTAATCTCAATAACTCATCTAAAAGTTTACATTTACATATAAAATTTTAAGTTGAATAAATTCATTTAAATCATTTGTAACTAATAAATTTCAATGTCAAAGTTTATTTAAATATTATATTCATTATAATTTATCTAAAATTTGTTTTTTTCAATTATTAAAAAATTGTGTTGATTTTATGAATCAACCCAACAAAAAATGTCAAGGATGGTTAAATTATAGAGTACACAACAACATTACGTGCATAAACCTGCACACAAACTAAGGTCAATAGACAACATACAAAATGGTCTCACACTTACATGATTTCAACTAACACTCTATTAGGTGGTAGTGAACACTGAACCAAGGTTACCACGTCATCAAAGGGCTCTATAAGAGATCACTTCATAAAAATGGAAGATATATTTTGGGGCGTTTTGGTGTGTGCATGCACACCAATATACACCAAACTCTATACTTATATTAAGGACCCCTTATAGGACAATTAATAGTCTAATAACACTACTTAAGCATCTTGGTCTCCTAAGAGAATCAAGTTGGAGGTTCATAGGTAAAACCATACCTTCACGAATCCACCAGAATGGTTAATAGAGTAGTCAGGAAAACTTGGGTATAACACCCTAGAGTCTATCTCAAGTTAGACCTTAGCATAAGAGAGGATGGTAATGGAATCACTCAAGTGAACATCAACTTATTATGATCTGAGTAGCCATGACATACATGCACACATAGGATCACATTATGTATAAGAATATCCATTTTATGGGAAGAAGAATCCAAAACATAAACATATTATAAGGATACATGTTGGTTTTCCTTATGGGACACCAATCGGGTCCTTTGTTTATCAACCTAATGGTTTAACCACAACATCATTGGTGGTATTAGTCAATGATCTATACTTGGTTTTCCTCTATAAATATGAGGTTTTTCAATGCCAAATTTTTCACATTTAATGTATTAACACTAAGAAAAAATTATATTTCATGTGATTATCAAAGGGAAATAATATCTCCATCCATATCATGTTAACCACATGAACAATATGCTTTAAATCATCATTTTAAAAATCATGCTTCAATGTGAAACCTAAAAAAAACATTATACTTCAAACACGTACTAAGAGTGAACATAAGATTGATAATAAGTTCAAAAAACAAAATAAGGAATATAATATCCATTACTTATAGAAGTGTAACCAAATGCTAATTCAATAGTACTTGATAATGTACAATGATAATATAATGTCTATAACCATACAACTAGGAATAAAAATCAAGTTTACGTAAGCATTAGTTACATTCATGGGAAATGCTTTTAGCATCATTGAACCTAAATAGGTATACAATAAACTAAAATCTCTAGAATAATCAACCACAACATGGAAATACAAAATTAGAAGGAGGGGAGTACACAATCTATGAGATGCCCAAACACAAAGGTCTAGCGTGATTAGCCCAACCATCGGTGGCCTTGACCACCCCAACCATCAACTAGATGGTGGAATTAGACATCCAAGTTTTATTGGGTAGAAATGAGCATATAAGAACAAAATACATGGTCTAACACCTCAACGGTTAAACAACCCAATGTTACGCATAGAAAAATTCAACAATAATAAAGAGGTTCCACACAGCCCACACCCACAAGGATAACTAGCCTTTAACACAAAAGTTTAAATAAGGTAGTAATTCATTTATGACTCAAAGACATAGTCAACCAATAAAAGAGAAATTGAAAATAATCACACAATATAATAATAATGTCTAACCACCAAAGAGAGCATTTGTATAATAGAATAAAAAAACCCACCAATAGTCCCATTTATTTTGGGATTTGCATTCATATAAAGCATGGTATGTTTCCCAGCCCATTGGCTAACTTTTTAAAATAAATGAAAAATGATTTAATGCTAAATCATAAATCATAAATCTTTGATTTTTATTAGATGAAATTAATAATCAAAATTATTAACTTGGCCAATAAACTTCCAACCAATTAGAGGATACCTTGCAAATGAAAACCACAAAATCAATAGAGATATAATACTTTTCAACAACTAAGTTGGTTGGTGGGTTTTATATCAACATTGAATTAATCCCACAAAAAACTATATAAATTTCTATGAGCCTTTAAAATGGAAAAACCCTTAATAAAGGAGGTAATATTTCATACAAATTAATCTAAAACATTTTCCAATGGTGTGCCATCAATAAAGGCTTTCCAAAATAAGAATAGAGGCCTAGATATAAAGCATTTAGTCTATTCATAAAGATATTGTTACCTATAACCAATTGGCTATGAAAAATAATATGTAGTCTAATAGGTCTAATTATAATTATATACAAGTTCCGTGTCCCATAATGGGTCAAAATCATCAAATAGGGTTTAGATTGGAAATAGAAAACATTAAACTAGAAAGATGGGGTGTAATAAATTGGAAAAGAAATTCCACATAAGTCAATACTAGGATGATAATTTTTGCCTATTTAAGGCTCAAAACAATATCAAACATAATTACACTATAATTAAAAATAGTAAAGATGATCTTCCTTAATACCATGGCCAAGATAAATGACAATCATAAGCCCATTTCTAATTCCCAATTCTATCAGGGTCTGTTTAAGACATAAATAGATTTTAAAATATAAAAATAGAAAATAAGACATAAGAAGGAGGGTAGGCATATCCCATTAATGGGTGTGATAATTTAATATGTTGGGGTTTATATTACCATTTAATTTCTCCATTCAACACTCATAATTTTGGGTCACAAAACAATTAAATTCACCATTAACCAATGATCAACAACTAAGGCACTATAGGGTTTTAATGAGGTAAAGCCTCATATTAAGTTTTTTAATTTTATCCAAATCACTCTAGCATGAAAATATATATGTGGATGATGTTAAAAAAAATATTCCCAAGATTGGTCAATGAAGTCGAAAACCACTAAATCAATTGGGTCCATAAGGGGTTTATTTATATCAATTTCAATAGGAATTAAAATGCAATAGAATATATGTAAAATAAAGATGAAATAAAAATTCATTCATCTATTGAAATAGAACAAATAGCTTAAGGATCATTGTCTTTTTGTCCATTGTCATCCTTCTCAAGATGCCATGGATTTCATTATTCATCTCTAGTCAACTCCCCTCAGGATACATTTTCCTTTGCTTCTCATTCATGGCTTGGCTTGGATTTTTAGTAGGGGTTTGATTCAATTCTATGTTAGTGAGGACACTGTAGCCCAAAAATATATACCATCCCCATAATCATATCTCATCAAGATTTAGGCATGTTATCTCCACTAAGATGCCACCCCCTAGTCAAAAGATAAATAAAATCCTTTTCTAGATGTGGCATATACTAAAGTTAATCCCCAAAATTATAAAATAATAATAAAACCTTATCTTATAAATTGGCATGCTCCCTCCCGATAAATAAAAAATGATAAAAATAAGACTTTTAAGATTTTGCATGGAGAGAGAAATACCACTTAATTAGGCATGATGTCATAATAATGGGGGATATTGGAAGAGGTGATAGTAACACCAAACATAAATTTATAAACACAATAAAACCTCTCTTACAATTTAGCATGCCCAATAAGTTAAACATGCCTCCCACAATAAATATGACCAAAGTAAATATTAACATAGATTTTATTTTATTTTCAAATGGATCACCATGCAACTTGGATCTCCATGCAATATAGAAATACAAGGAAAAAATAAACAATCCACCCAACATTCGATCTTGCATTTAAGAGGAAACATATTTTCCTTCCTATGTTTACCATTCCTTCCCAATCAAATTATACAAATCATTCTAGCATTGATTTTGAATCAAGATGAGAAAATATAATGTTTCCCTTTCTATCACTTTTATGTGTGTGGAAAATAATCCACAACACATAATATAATATGCCTCCTTATAATATAAATGAAACAAAACAAGACATTATACCAAGGATTAGGTGTGAGGCAAGATTTTGACCCACTCATACATAGAATAATAGAATAGGAGGCATTATAGAAATTGATGACATAACTCAATGATAAAATATAACAAATTTCACCTACATCCTTTTGCATGGAGTGAAAAAAAATTAATAGAACATGAAATAATGATAATAATGGGAAGTTGGGAGATAATTTATAATCCATAATTTATAATCCAAAATGATAACAATAATAATCTCCACCTAGATCAATAGCATGGAGTAAAGCCATCAAAAACATGATCATAAAATTAAATGTCATCCAAACATAAATTGACCCCTCTATGTAAGCTAGCTCAAGATTCCTAGGGTCTAAGTCAAGGCACACGTAGGCATAATACACATGTTTAATTTAAATAAAACACATGGAAATAAAATCAATAATAAAAATGGGTCCAAAGAATAGTGCTAGATATAACTTGTAACAGAATTTAAGTCCAATCCTAGACTATAATACCCTACTCATACAAGAAACATAACACAAAAACAACATAATATGTTCAATAATAGTATTATAATAAATCAAACCAATGTAAGTAAAAATGAATAAAAAATGTACCCACACAAGTATACCATAAGCCAAAATCCACTCAACATAAAAGTAATTAAATAAGGATAAACCAAAATAATGTAGAGGACCCAAACAAACCATGGATTTTAAACTTATGTCACCTTGATATTTACCTATTGGTATTAATCTAACTACTCAAGCTCCTACCCATTATTATCCCATCTATTGAAGTACACTAACAAGATTAGCTCACTTTCTTTATTTTTACAACCACCAATGTGGGACATCAGTAATATCTACTCAATAAATAAATAAAAATAATAACTCTGTTATGTATAGAATATGAAATATGTCAATAATGAATTTAATCATATGCATCCATGATAATAATAAGATATTCTAGACCAATAATCATGATAATCAAAGTCATACATCTAAGTCATAATAATTAGTTCTAATAATAAGTAGAATGTCAACTAAATTTAGACTAAACCTATTGAACCAATGGTTAATAACAAATATAATATACTAATTTGGTAGGGTTATGAAATCCTCCCCCTCTTAAAGAGGAGCCATCTCAATCAATATTTTCAATAATCAAGGATTAGGATTCCCAAAAAAAAAATTCTATCATATGATTATAAAATATTATGAAACACAAAATATCATCAACTATGCCCTAATAACAAAGCAACCATTTGGTAAATCCTTTACCAGTTATTTAATTGGAAAGGTGTTCTGCTAACTATGCATTTATCTATTTTATAAATAAACTCCCCCCCTCCAAAAAAAAAAAGTTAACTTACCTCTTAATAAGACATGAGGATATAACATACTCCCAGCATGGAAACATTCAGCCTTACTTTCTAGTATTTTAACTATTATCCTAAGGACAATCACATCTCACCATAGGAATATCTTAACAGTTCATGTGTCATCTTGTGACACCATATTGAACATATGGGGAGATGGGTGCTTTCCCAACACTATATTTTATGTGTCTTAATTTAAGAGTATAATTATCTACACTCATTATGACACACACATGGCCATTTATGGATATGATTATTTAACATCACAAGCATATAATGTTCCAAAAGATAGTAGCTTATACTTACCTTAAAAGGGTTTATAATAAGAGTGTTATCCCCACTTCTAAACAAAAAAATATAGATATAATACAAAAATTTATGTATTGATTGTCTAAACTATATTTAAAATCTAAATATAGAATTTAATAGGTTTATAATCAACCATGTTAACACACATATACTTGTAACATGAGGTCAACAAATATAACCATCCAATCCCACTAGATTGCAACCAAAATCCAAATTAAGAGTGTAAATATTACACTAAAATATTATGCCACATGCATAATCTTAAAATCATTATTTATATAGTGTACTTACACAAAGGTAGTATACTATTCATACTATTATGGTTACTCCCCTACATCATCAACTGATCATGGGCTAGTGTAACATCCTGCACTAACCACATTGAATATTGGAGAAGCTATACCAGGCATCACATGTAACCTAAAGGATTATATAATGATCTCCATAAAATTTTTGAGCTCACATGATGATTACAAGGATTACAATCCCACTATCTTACTGCACTTAACCCTTGGTAGTATTAGAAATTACATAGAATTCAAAAATTTGACTGATCAGAACTTAACATTATTTCTCTTGAGCATAAAATAAGCATGCATACAATTCATGCCTTAAAAAAATAATAGATATTAATCCCATAATATATCTATCAAGTATAAATAAAAAATACCTCATCCATATCATGGTTGTACTTATAGGCCAACACATGCATGAATTTTAGCAAGTATCACCTTGCTGATTTTACATAATGTCCAATTAACATGACCAATTAGTGTTACACAAGGATTTAAAAATAAAATTTCATACAATTTATTTTTATAAAAACCTCCAATAGGAGGTTAAAATAACATTAAATCTATAAAGTGACCATTTTGCACTAAGATCCCATGGCCAACCTATGGGACACATGGTGCACACTCTACACGAATCAAGTGGCTACTTGTGTAAATGGGAAAAGTAGATATTTAGTCTATGAGAGACTCCAATTCCTGACCCATACCTAATTAAATCATTATGGATGTAGTGCTTCTCTACCCTTAACCTCATACTTGTACCAATACTCAATATTAGAGTAGTGATGTGGGATCACACCACACAACACAACATTATACCTTAGCAAATTCAATTAATAGAAGTTAGTTTTCTAGTAGGGAAAACATAAAAAATGAGTATTTTACATCAAAATACTACATACTAATAGGTTTACATCAAAATGTCACATTTATTCCCTAGCATGTACACAAGATACTCATAAAACAATTTTAAAAACATAAATCAAGGTAAGGTTGACATGATCGATGGCAGGTGTGGGAAAACTCTTACACAAGTAATTCTATCACTATTCATACATTCCCAAGTCAATAAAATATCATCATGTATATAAGTGCTTATACAATAATGTTGGTATCAATAAAAAAAGTGAAAATCAATAAATTTAACTACATGTACAAAGTATATTAAAGATACAATTTTACATGTTTTAATCATAATAAAAAACTATAGTATTTTACACAACACAATAATTTTGCATACAACGAGGAACCATATGAAATAGATCACACATCTATGACTCAAGTTTTCTAAAAATTATGTCAATGTACTTTCACATCACAATAATTAACAAACATGATGGTGAAGCACAAGGGTCTATGATTCCCATTGGGTCACTTGATGTCTAGATGCCATCTAAATGACTTCAATATGCATCATATAACATAACATGATCAATCATAGGGATCTTGGATTATGATCACCTTATATCAAGGTAGGTTATGTTTCCAACAAATCCCATAAAATCTATCTCCATGAGTTTTTGGAATTTTAACAACAATGTTTGTGCGTCAAGGATAGATGGCTCACACTAACTAATAACAATAAGATATCCCCAAAACTCTCTAACTTGACAAATAAAGTTAGTCCCACTCACCACACAAATCCCTCCAGGCTTGGACTACACCCTAGAACATCCTAGATATTATACCTCAACATCATTTGCTAATTCACCCATGCAAGTTATCATTGGCCACCCATTGTTTCATAATTCCAACAACAAGCTTATATCACTATTATTCCAATTGACTAAATTTGACAAGTCAAAGGTTAAATGGTGATGCTTTTTTTGATGTAATTTCACTTTGGGAAAGGGTGGGCTTAGACAAGTCATAAGGTGAATGCTATATCACTACTATGAGAATTACAATTTCCCATAATCAACAAGTTCAATTAAACTCAAAATAAACATCCACATGGATGTAGGATATATATATATATATATATATATATATATATATATATATATCATAATATAAATCCCATAGATGTTAAAACATAGCCAAATTTTCAAATAGGTATCCTCATGGATGCATAACTTAGTTGTAATCAAGACAAACATCCCCATGGATGTAAAACATGTATATGGTTATCATAACATCCTCATGGAACTAATATATCCATGATAAAATTAATCATCATAGATTCAATACATATATATTATTTAAGTAACATCATATATGAAAACATGATCAAAATAAACATTCCACACACATATTGGCTTTCAACCTTTTGCATTTATGAAGCCACATGTGATACAAGAGCATTAAGTTAGGAAACACCAAATTTTGTGATGTGTTCAATAAGGAGTCAAAAGTGGGTCAAGATTGGAGTTAGTGTGTAAAAAGAGACCTTTAAACATCAATATAATGTATCTAAGGTCATTTAGAGGCCTTTAGAGTCTTATGAATTAGTATTGGTAGTGTTCAGAGTTTTCCCTCCAAAATTAGTAGTTTGAAAATTCAAATCTTCAAAATGAGTGTAGAAGGCCAAATGCATGTATAGGAGTGTTTAGGTGAAAAAGTAAGGTTTATGAGTCCAAAATAATTATTTTCAAGGGCCATTATAATTCTTAAATTTTAATTCCAAAGGTGAAAGTCATGTTTTATTAGATTGGTCACCTCGCCCATACATTGGGCTTTAAATAAGGAGGTAGTTTTGTAACCAATTTTGATAACCAACATAGAAGTTAGTGAAGATGGAATATGGTATGTGAGTTTTGGGGTTGGTAAATATAATAGGCCTAAAAGAGAGTAGTATGAGGGTAAGAGGATTATAAAAGTTATAAAACCCTCATAAGAAAGATGACAAGTCCTCTTATGGACTATATTGTGTAATCAAGTTTGGCAAGAATGAATAAAAGAATAGTTGATTTTGTTGTAGATTGAGTTTATATGAATTAGTATTGTATCCTTGTATGTATTATGTATTTAATAAATATTATTTTATATAGGTGTATATACTCTTATAAAATTTACAGAACAAGGGTTGAAAAAAAGTAGACAATATTATAAGGAGAAACTGACTTGCATTTAGAGATGGTGGATATAATGGAAGGTCTGATAATTAACCTTAGGTATATAATAAATCCACATAAACATTTATATGTATTTTTTGGAATATAAGAGTGTATAATTTTTGAGAAATAACTTAGTGTTAGAGAGGTTTGTATACTATCTAGTAAATAGTAAACCTAATGAATGAGGTATGATTAATGGATGTTAAGAGTTCCAAAGGCTTGAATAATGAAAAAGACTTTTTGTGAAGTTCAATGGTATATTTAGTATAATATATATTGGAATGATATATTAAATTAACATTTTAAATCCATAAAGGTCATAAAACCTATCTATACCCTATTTTAGGAAAGAACCAACATGTTGTAACTATGAATAGACTTATTTTCCTAATCTTGTGTACCTTTAAAGGTGTGGTTTGAAAAATTATAAAAAATGTTGGAGATCATTTATGATAATTGGAAATATATTAATTCTGATGTAAAGGACCCTATTTTTACCTATATATGGCTTATTATTTGCATAATTAAGAAAGCTTGTTGTGTGAACAAGACAAGTAGGCAGAGTGAGAATAGAAGATACAAGTGATGTTTGTGGTTTTTTAGGAATTTAAAACTTTTATAGGTGTGAAACTATAAAAACACAACCATAGATTCATTTAATTGATTTTTTTACTTAGCCCTATATAAGGAGGTAGAAACCTATGGTTTATGATGAATACTTAAAGTAAGATGAGATAAGTGGCCTTTTGAGGGATATTAAAGTAATAAGTTAGTTCCCTAGATCTATTAAAATACTCATAACTTATATTGGCAAGCTATAAATAATTATATTACACTTGGAACCCTATTTTGTCATACATAGACATTATTTAGTGTATAGTCCACTATGTTTTCAATGTGTTCTATTATTAATGTATTAAAATGGATTAAAAAAAGTGTGTGGGAAGTTGGAAAAGTTAAAAATAAGCCTAATAAAAGTTATTTAATATTTTTAAATGCATTCTAACTCAATATATTGGATTCTTTCTACCCTTGGCCTATGTAGGATTCAAAAAACCTTAGAATTAGGGTTTGTCTTGTAAAATGAGTTCTATATGTCCAAATGTGATGAAACTTTGTAGTTAATTTTAATTTGAAATTAATAAATTTAATCACACATATTTAGACTTCTAAGTATGGTATTTTTCATATTTTTACCATAGGGGTTTAGCTTAGGCCTAATTAGGCATTAAAATAAGGGTATTTTACAAATAAAGTGGTAGAAATAAATAGATTTTGATCATGAAAATTGATAAAAACATAAAGGGGGATAAAGGTTAGATAAAAATGGTCTTACATTTTAAATATGTTTCACAATTTTGGTAAACTAGGGGAAAAATAGAAAAAAAGGCTACAAGCTTCCTAAGGCCATTGAGAGTTTAGGAGTGGATTAATGTTATAATGGGTATGAGTGTTTTAAAGGGTAAATATAATATATTTAATGGAATTACAAGACTATCCATGATATAATATTGATATGTTGATACCTAATCCAAGATTTGGTCCTTAAGTCCTAAGAAGTGTGCCTATAGAAAGAACCAATGGAGACAAGTTTGAAGAAATGAGGGAAGAGTGAATGTGGTTAGTTTTGAAAATAATTAAAAGGAAACCAAAAAGTTTATATATAGGGTATAATTCATAGGTACAATTTAATGAGGTTATTAAGCCTAATGAACAAAATCAAAGAAAAGATTAACAAAAAGATGGAGTATTTAAGATAAAATCATCAAATATATTATGAACAGTTAGGTTCAACATAAAATGGTGATGTTTATGAGTAATTATCCTAAATATGTATACATTAATTGGTATCAAGGAAAGGTAATTTTTTATTGAGTTTTGTTTTGATTTCTTTTAAATTTGTCTATTTGACATTGGCAAAACATGTTATGAGGTATGCATGAGAAGTAACCTTATAGGGTATTAATGGAGAATAAGGTTGAAGGACTAATATATTAAGGTCATAATATAGGAGGATAAGATTGATAAATATAATATATAAAACCCCAAAGTACTTTTATAAGGACAAGAAGCTAGTCAAGAAAAAGACTAGAAAAGAGAGAGAGAGAGAGAAAAAAAGAGAGCATTAAAGCTCCAAGAGAAGAGAGGGAAGATAAAAGACTCTAAAAGAGATTCAAGGAGGCTAATAAGTTATCATAGATAAGGGACTAACATAATATGAAAGACCCAAAATATGTCTAAGAGGAAAGGTTGATACACTTGCTAAGAAGAAGGTCTAGATAGGCCTAGAAAACAAAGAAGAATGGAGGAGATGTATATAGGAAGAGAAATAGATGAAATAAGAAGAGAATTCGGGTAATGTATAAAGAGGATAGAGATCATGATTAATATCATAATAAAACAAGACAGATAATGGATTGGCTATAATGTTAGAAGAAGAGTGAAGTGGCCATTAGAGTCACTTGTGAGAAGAAGAAGGCACAAGAAAGATGTCTTGAAAGGTGAGAAGAAGCAAGAGAAGGCATTTCAAAGAGGCATGAAAAGAAATATGTTTCCAAGTGATAAAAAATAAAAATATATAGATAAGAGGGTTATAATTAAGGAGAATAAGAATAATATGGAAGTTCCAATAAGATCACATGAGGGTGAAGACAAGAAAATATGGAAGATGTCTATGCCAAAGACATGCAAAGAGACTATGTGATCTCTCATTTTGTATGTTAATGTTTCTTTCAAGTTGTGTTTTCAGGTACGAATACAAGTGTGGAGAAGGTAAATAATGAGGCCTAAAATTTTATAAATAATGGGTCAATAATACTACCCATCAAGTGGCAAGAGGATGACAAAGGAAAAGAACCTCTTGAAGAAGACAAAGTGAAGAATATTAAATGCATATCACATGTAGAAGATGAAGAAAAAGAGGATTTATTTGATGAATTTCCATGCATAAAATCTGAAACTAAATAAATGGTGTACCAAGAAGACATGAAGGTCACTTATGAAGACATAAATGAATATAAGTGCTTTCATCAATTGCCTATGGAGGTAAATGAATATCTAAATGTTGATTTTGATTACATATGTGAAGAAGAAAAAGATAATATGTATATTGAGAGAATAATGATAGATTACATCCTTAAAATGGAGCACAAGGGCATGGATATGTATGGCCTAAGTGGATGAAACAAATAGGTGATGAGAATTAGATAAACCTCAAACAAGAGGTTAAAAAAGATAAAAGCATGAGTGGAAAACAAACATTAGTGTGGAAGTAAAGCATAAATGGAAAAGTACGTCAAGTTGGCATGATATAAGACCAATGCGTGAAGTATGAGAGTAGTGTAAAGAGAACCAAGTGGAAGCCCAAGAAGACATAAGGTATAAAATTGGTGATAATTATCATGGTAAGAGAATGAGAAGATCATATTGCAAGTGTACTCCAAGAAAGCATGAAGAAATAAGAAGATAACAAGCCTACAAAGTAGGCAAAAATGATGGTTCATGTAAAACAAACCAAATAAGGGAAGGTACAACTAGATGAGTGAAAAAAATATAATTATTTAGTAGACATTTTTAAAAATGTTGTTTATGATGATATGTTTGAAGTTGACTAAAATGATGAAGAACTCTTGTACATAGAAACAATGGCATTGATGAATGAATATATAATAAATCAAGTTGAGGATTGAGCACATAAAATAGTGATTTAAAATCATGGTATTCAACATGAATATTTTGATATGACTCTCATAAATAATGAATTCTAAGGAGAAGATAAACAATAAGCTGCCCAAACAAGTGAAGAGTAATATGAACCCAAATTTGATGAAGCAAATGAAGAGATTGATGTACAAAAGTTACACGGAGAGTTGGAGATGTTGGAAAATATATTTATTAAATGAAAGGGGATGGAATAATTTGACTTATAGTAGGTAAAATTCAAGAAAAAACTCTTAGAAAACTCAAGAGTGAAGCAACAAAGTAAAGCACAAGAAGTTGTGCAAATATGCAAGCAAGCAAGTAAGGAAATAGAATTTAAGGTGAGGTAAAAAATGGGTCAAGATAAATATGAGTTTAAATTTAATAAAAATATATATGAAAAGTAAAAAATATTCCAAATAATAATTTACTATAATGAGAAAGAAAGGAATGAGAAGTTGCTCTTGCATAGTGAACAAGGTCATAGGGAAAGGCATCAAAATGCCAAGAAGTTGGAAGAAGAGGTAGAAAAATAAAGTATAGAAAATAAAAATATGGATGTTGAAATTAATTAGAGTCCATTATATCACAAGGAATAATATTATAAAAAGGTTGAGGAGTAAACCTCACTCAAGAGGCAAGAATCAAGTAAGATTTATAAGAAAACAAGCCATGAAGCAATCATGAGGAAGACAAATGAATACAAATTGGTTGAAAATAAGTATGAAAAGGTTAAATATGACATTTAATAGGTGGTATATGAAACAAATAAGAGACTAAAATAGTTGTAACACTTCATAGAGGTAGAAGATGCATGTACAAAGAAGCTAGACAAGACCAAGATGAGGATAAGCAAGAGTTTGGTAAGGAAAAAGGAACCAGACAAGAATAACAGTGGTCAAGAATTTATGAAGGACCCTCAAAAGATAAAATGTAAATAAATAAATAAATATTTATGTTGATGTTTTCTCCCTCCTAGGGAGTATGACTGAGGAGCATTAAGTTAGGAAACAACAAATTTTGTGATGTAGTCAATCAGAAGTCAAGAGTGGGTCAAGTTTGGAGTTGGTGTGTAAAAAAATACATTTAAAGGTAAATTTAATGTATTTAAGGTAATTTTTATTCGTTTAGAGTCCTATGAATGAGCATTGGTAGTGTTTGGATTTTTCCCTCCAAAACTAGTAGTTTGAAAATTCAAATATTCAAAATGAGTCTAAAAGGCCAAATGCATGTATACGAGTGTTTAGGTGAAAAAGTGGGTTTTATGAGTCCAAAATTAAATGTTAATTATAATTCTTACATATTAATTCCAAAGGTGGAATTCATGTTTTATTGGAATGGTCACCTCACCCATATATTGGGCTACTAAGTAAGGAGGTAGTTTTGTAACCAATTTTGATAACCAATGTAGAAGTTAGTGAAGATTGAAGATGGTACATGATTTTTGGGGTTGGTATAGACAAGAGACCTCCAAGAGAGGATTATGAGGGTCAGAGAATGAGAAAAGGTAGAAAACCCTCATAATAAAAATGACAAGTCCTCTTATGGACTATATTATGTAATTATGTTTGGAAAGAATGAATAAAAGAATAGTTGGTTTTGTTGTATATTGAGTTTCTATTAATTAGTATTGTATCATTGTATTTGTTATGGATTGAATTATTATTATTACCTACAGGTGTAGATAGTCTTGTAAAAGTTGAAGAATAGGGGTTGAAAAGAAGTAGACAGTCTTATAAGGAGAAACTCACTTGCATTTGGAGATGGTGGATAAAATGGAAGGTTTTATCACTAAACTTGGGTATATAATAAATAAAAATAACCATTTATATTTATTTGGTGGAATTTGAGAGTGTATAACTGTTACAAAATAACTGTGTTAGAGAGGCCTATATACTATCTAGTAAATGACATACTTGATGAATGAGGTATGTTTAATGGATGTTAAGAGTTCTAATAGCTTGAGTAATGAATAAATTTTTTGTGACATTAATTGGGATCATTATTATAATATATATTGGCATGATATATTTAATGAGTACTTGAAATCCCTAAAGGTCATAAACCTTGTCTATACTCTATTTTGGGAATGAACTAGCATGTTGTAACTATGAATAGACGTGTTTTCCTCATCCTAATATTGTGAACCTTCAAAGGTGTGGTTTGAATAGTTAAAAATAAGTTTTTATATCCTTTATATCATTTTAAATCTCTTAATTCTTATGTAAAGGAACATGTTGTTATCTATAGCTGGCTTAGTATTTGCACAATCAAGAAACCCTGTTGTGTGAACAGGTTAAGTAGGTAGAGTGAGAATAAAATATAAAAGTGATGGTGGTGGATTTTTTAGGATTTTAAAACTTTTATAGGTGTTAAAATATAAAATTAAAACCCTATATTCAGTCAAGTGATTGGTTGAATCCAAGTAGTACCTAAGTGTTTACTCAACCCTATTTAAGGAGGCAAAAACATATGGTTTATGACGAATACTTATAGTAAGATGATACAAGTTGAATTTTCATGTATATTAAAGTAATAAGGTGGTTACCTAGATAAATTAAAATACCAAATACTCAAATTATAAAATTATAAATAATTATATTATACTTGGAACCTTTTTCTGTCATACACAGTCATCATTTAGTGCACAATCCACTATGTTTTCATTGTGTTCTAGTATTAATGCATTTTATTAGATAAAAAATTGTGTGGGAAGTTATAAAATGTAAAAAAATACCTAATAAAAGTTATTTAAGCTTTTTAAATGAATTATAAATCAAAATATTTGATTCTTTCTACCCTTGGCCTATGAAGGATTCAATAAACCCCATAATTAGGGTTTGGCTTGTAAAATGAGTTCTAACCATCCAACTGTGATGAAAATTTGTATTTAGGTTTTATTTTACATTAATAAAGTTAATAAAACATATTTATACTTTTATATATGGTATTTTATGGATTTTTACCATAATTGTTTGGCTTAGGCCTAATTAGGCCTTAAAAGAAGGGTATTTTACAAAGGAAGTGGGAGAAAGAAATAGAGTTTGACCATGAAATTTGACACACACCTAAATGGGGATAATTTGTAGATAAAAAATATATTATATTTTAAATATGGGTCATTTTTTTGGTAAACTAAGGGAAAAAATAATAAAAAGGTTACAAGTCTCGTAAGGCCATTGAGAGCTTGGAAGGAGTGAATGAATGTTAGAGTGGGTATAAGTGTTTGAAATGGTCCATAATAGATATGTAATGTAATTACAATACTATATATTCTATAATATTTATCTTTTTATACCTAATCCAAGATTTGGCCCTTAAGTCCTAAGAAGTGTGCCTAGAGGAAAAACCAATGGAGACAAGTTCGAAGAAATAAGGGAAGAGTAAATGTGGTTGGTTTTCAAAATAAGTCCATGGAAAAAAATAAGTGTATCTATATGGTATAATTCATAGGTAAGAGTGAATTAGGCTATTAATTTAAATGAACAAAATCAAAGAAAAGATTAACAAAGAGATGGAATCTTGAAGATCAAATCATCAAATAGATTATGACCAGTTGGGTTTAACATCAGATGGTGATGTTTATGAGGGCTTATCCTAAATTTATATACATAAAAATGGTTCTAAAATTGACTCAAAATAGGCCAAGTTCATAAATAATATCAAACTCTTATTCACTCAAGATGCTCCCTCATAAGCGGAGATCCCAAGCCTTCTTGATTTACCTACGTAAATCAAATACTCTCACCCTATACGTCCCTCTAGGTTTAAGCCTAACCCTTAGTATTTTTTAGGTTATAATTTTCTAATAATATACTAATTACTTTACCATAAAAGTAAACTAATAGATACCAGACATCATTTCCTCAATTTTAAGGGCAAAGTAGTTATCACCACTCTCCCATCAACTTGCCCATACAAATCAATAGTTAATGGTGATACTTTCCCAGATGAAACTCAATTATGAAAGGTTTAGAAAAACCAAGGATAAGGGCAATCATCTAAAATTCATTACATACATTTACAAAAAAATTCACACACATACATTCCATCATGTAGGAATTTCTAACACTTTAGGCTTGCATAAAAAAGCACTATTTAATTCTCCCAAGAGGCTACGTGACTTTATAAAGGTCATATCATGGCCTTCTCAAAGAATAAAAGACATATATATGTCCACAAAAGGTATATATATTTACCCATAGTTTGTTATGCACTCAATCATATAATGTACCAATTCAATCTCAACAAGGTAGCATAACCAACAAGTGTTATTCATCCATCCAAAGGCATACACATACTAGTTGATATAAATTAAGCCTTTATAGAAATATGCACATCCATATTATGTGTATTTAAAACCACCCAAAATTATATCATGAAATATAACCCTTTTCAAGGGTATATATAATCACACAAAATTTCAACCATTTTGATGCATAGGTCATACATATCTCTACTCCTTTAATGGCTCTAACACCTAGAATTGACAATTTATATATTCAACTTTATCAGTCTCCTCTTACCTATCAACTTACTCCCAAGGTAAAATTCCAATTTCTCTTCTTTATGAAATAAATGTTTTCGAATCTATTTTTTCTCTTTCTTTGGAAATTCTATGAGTTCACAATGTCGATCCTCATCTCATTCCATCGCTCTCAATCTCTCACCTTTACTAGTTTTCGCACAATAGCCTTTATGTCACCTTTCTTGGGTTTAATGACTTAGATACTTGGTTCAAAATCATTCTAAGTTTATTTTGTCTCTGTATAATTTAATTTCATCCATAATATGCTCCAACAAAACTCTCCAACAACTCTTGTCACATATCCCACTTCTTGACCACAATCATAGACCCTCTTTGTAGCCCTTTTTCCTCCTATTTTATATGGTACAAAAATGTAAAAATTTTCATTAAAAAAAATATTATATAGATACCCTTTACTCCCATCTTGATATCTACAAATTTTAAATTCATAACTTGTTCATTAGGTCACCTTATCAACCTCTTCAAGGTCTTAAATTAGGCCTATTTATACCTTGTCTTGCTAAAATTCAAGTAAATTTGTATGAAACCATACCTTTATGAAAAAAAACACTTTAATCTCTTTAAAAACACTAATTTACATCCATTCACCAAATTTCATGACCTTTTGATGACTACCTTTCCTAAAAACTCATTTTGAAGGTAGAAACCTTAATATAGGGTTCACAGGCTGACTATATGAGCTGAGGGTGGTTTAAAAAGGTTATCAGACATCCTAAGAGACTTAACATGACTATAAATTTTGGATAATTTCTATTTCAACCCCATTCATGTTTATTCTTTTGATTAATCCACCTTTTATTTCCTTTGTTAGTCACTTTACTCAAACTTTAGTTGGATTGTGTACATCAATTCCATATCCTATAGGTTTTTTATTAGATTTATTACTCTCTAGTATTGAAAATGAACTAAAAAAACTTAGGATAATTTAAATTGAATTATTATAATGTATATATGTGAAAATTACCAACCTTTCAATAGTCATTATCATGCTTAATGCCTGTGCAAGTTTGTTTGGTCTCAAGGCATAAGATATATAGGGGTTATATTATATTTCTTCAACAAATCTTTACCAAACATCAAATAATAGCCTTGAACAATTCTTGAGATATTTTTAGCTCATATGAGTAGTTAACCACACAATCCAAATGACTATCCACATAATTTTATTCTTGAAACTCTTACCTTCAATTTTCATAACACAGAGTATGAATGACACAGGGCATACAAGTCTATATTTACCTTCCTTATTAATAGTTTACTACCAAAACTAAATACTTTTATTCATTATTTTTAAATAAATATTTAACCAATTTAATAATTTGTCAACACAACCCAAATGTTCTCTGTAATGTCTTACTTGAAGTACATACTCACTCTAACCTATCATATTGTCAGTCTCTTACATAGCACATAGTCTTAAAGAAGGTTAAAAAACACATGTCACTCTTTTAGTCATATAATAACCACATAATATTCATTCATATAAATTAATTAACAATACTTACATCATCAATCTCAAATAGGGTATTGAATTCTCAAATTTGCAAAGGATTCTTCACTTTTTTGCATTAATGACTCTTGATCCATATTTACACCACAAAGCCTATTAGGCATAATTATCTTTATTTCCTCTATTCATGCTTATCTACCACTATTTATCTCACCTTCATTTCCTACATTGAGTGACTCATTGTAAAAACATCTATCTCTTTAAAAAGACTCCAAAAATTCCCATAACTACTTTTAACTGCCCTTTGTACATTGTGAACTACCCAACCACTATCCTATTCATCAAAATGGATTATCATGTGAGTCATGTGGGTGTTCAAAACACCCTTGACCTTATATTACAACATAACCACATAATAAAAAAATTGAGACCTCTTGAAATAAGGTGAATATCTCTTAAACTTTACATTTGAAATTTGAAATTTCAAAACAAGGGTTTTGGTAGGAAAATGCCAGAATAACCCAAATTCAAATTTAACACCATTATAAAAACTATAAATGACCCCTATAGATCTAATATGACCAAAATAGCTTGTAAAAGACTCAAAACATGACAATTAACTCATATATACAATGATGTAATGATGTTATTACATCACAAATTTTTAAGAATATGTCAAAATTCATTCAATGTGTGAAAAATTCATCAAAAAACTTAAATCATAGGCTCTGTTACTAGATGAAACAACCCCAAAAAAATTTCTAGGAGTTTCTATTTTATAGAGTACATAATAACATTGTGTGCATAGACCTGCACATAAACTGAGGTTAATGGACAACATACAAAATTGTCTCACACTCAAATTCTTTCAACCAACACTCTATTAGGTGGTAGTGAATTCTCAACTAGGCTTATCACATCATCAAAGTGTTTTATAAGATATCTCTTCATAAAAATGGAATATATAGTTTGGGATGTATTGGTGTGTGCATGCACATGAATATACACTAAACTCTATAATCATAGTAAGGACCCCTCACATGACCATATAGTGGTCTAATAATTCTACTTAAACATCTTGATCTCCTAAGAGAATCTGGTTAGAGGTTTGGAGGTAAAACCATACCTTCATGAATCCACTATAATGGCGAATAAAAAAACCAAGAAAAATTAGGTATAACACCCCATACTCCATCTAAATTTAGACCTTATCATAAGATAGGATGGTAATGAAATCATTCATATGAACATCAACTCACCATGATCTAACTAGACATTGCATATGATCACACATATGAGCACATTATGCCTAAGAATAGCCATTACTTGGGAAGAAGAATCCCAAACATAAACATATTTTAAGGATACACATTGGTTTTCCTTACAAGATGCTAATCATGTCATTTGTTTATCAACCCAATGGCTCAAACATAACATCATTGGTGGCATTATTGAATGAGATGTAGTTGGGTTTCCTCTATAAATATGAGGTTATTCAATGCCACACTTTTCACATTTAATGTCTTCACATTAAGAATAATTGATATTTCATGTGATTGGCAAAGGGAAATAATATCTCCATCTATATCATGTTAACCACATGAACAATAGGCTTCAAAACATCATTTTAAAAATCATGCTTTAATGTGTAACATAACAAAACCAATATCCTTCAAATACATGCTAAAAGTGAACACGTGATTGACAATAGGTTCAAAAAACACAATCAACTACCCATTAAGGAGTTCATGATTTTCATTGCACTAAAAGGGATAATTTTACATACTTATCCACATTGATTTTTCCTTAATTTTCATTTGTTAAGTAATAGAAATTCATAATGAATTGTAATTATATAATTTAATATCAGCCATCAGTATCAAGATTGATACCCATCATGGCTAAATATAACCTTTGAAACATAAAGTGAATATGTATTAAAAGATTTACAAACAAGGAATATTAATTCAGGCATAGTAAGTTTTCCTAAGTCCCATACACATGAGAGAGGATTAATAAAAATCAATTACATATGTTGTCCATACAATTAAGGGAATTAGTATATATGTTGAAATAAGGTATTCATGAAAATTTTAACTTCTATTCCCAACTATGTTATGCACTAGATTTTATTTCTAGCATTAATTAAGGTGGATGAAATCCCCCAAAAATCAACCAGATTAACTAATCTGAGTCTATACAACCACTATTTAATACAATAACTTCTATCTCATTTTAATGCCTTTAAAATATTATCAAAATCCTTTTGATTAACAATATAAAGTACACACTATTCATGAATCAACAAGAGTGTTAAGTCATTGTATTTAACTCTTAGCTTTTAGCTAAGCACCCAAATTACCATAACAAGCCAAGGTATTCATTCAACCACATTTAATGCCCTCATAGAGTAAAATCATGTCATGAGTAGATACATTCCACCATGAGCATACTTTAATAAGGGTGTTGATCATTATTATTATACTCAATAATTAACTTTTTCCCTTAATAATGTTAGTATGAAACTAACTTATTATTATAGATATAAATCACTATATAGTTTTAAATCCAGCCATGTATAATCTTGTGACAATCTAAAACTTGCAAGTTGAACATGCAGTGCCCAATCCAACCAATGTGTAATACATCCATCATTTGGTGAAGTTTCATATATCAAAATAATATACTTGTATGCCAAGATTTGAAATATACAATATTCCATAATGGAATCAATAGAATTTAGGATCAACATAACATTGCAGTACATATTCAAGCTCATTAAATATCCATTACCAATATAAGTGTAACCAACTGCTAATTCAACACTACTTCACAATGTACAATGATACTATAATGTCTAAAACCATACAAATGGGAACATAAATCAAGTTTACATAAGAAATAATTAAATTCATGGGAACTACTATTAACATCACCGAACCTCAACATGTATACAATACACTAAACTCCCTAGAATAATCAATCTTAACATGGAAATCCAACATCAATAGAAGGGGAGTACACAATCTACAAGATTCCTAAACCTAAAGGTTTAGCCTGATGAGCCCAACCATCAGTGGCCCTGACCACTCCAACCATCAACTAGATGGTGGAATCAAGCATTCAAGTTTTACCATGTAGAGATGAGCATATAATGATGCATGTTATGGTCCAACTCCTTAACATTTAAACAAACCAAGGTTAATCATATAAAAGTTCAACAATAATCGAGAGGTTCCACACAACTCACACCCATAAGGGTAACTGGACTTCAACACAAAAGTTTAAACAATGAAATAGTTCATTTATGACTCAAATATACAGTCAACCAATAAAAGAGAAATCGACACTAGTTACACAATACAATCATAACATCCAACCACCAAAGAGAGCAGCTATATAATATAATCAACAACAAAAACCCACCAATAGTCTGATTTATTTTAGGATTTTAATTCGTCTAAATCATGGTAAGTTAGGAATCCCATTGGCTAACTTTCCAAAATTCATGGACAATAATTTAATGCTAAATTGTAAACCATAAATCCTTGCTTTTTATTAGATTAAATGAATCATCAAAAGCATTAACTTAACCAATAAAAGTCTAGCCAATTAGAGGATACCTTGTGAATTAAAATCACAAAATCAATAGAGCTATAACATTTTTCAATAGCTAAGTTGGTTGGTGGGTTTGTAACCGCATTGCATTACTCCCACAAATAACTACAAAAATTTGTATGGGCCTTTAAAATGAAATAACACTTAATAAAGGAGTTAATATTTCATACAAATGAATCTAAAATAATGTCCAATAAGGTATCATCATTTGTGGTTTTCAAAATCAATAATAGAGGCATATAAATATATATAACTTCTCAGATATAAAACTTCTGGTCTATTCACAAAGATATTGTTACCTATAGCCACTCGGCTATGAACAATAACATGTAGTCCAAGAGGTCTAATTTTGATTGTATATAAGTTCCTTATCCCATAATGAGTCAAAATGATCAAACAATATTTTAGATCAAAAATATAAAATATTAACTTGAAAAGATTGGGTGTAATCAATTGGAAAATAAATTCCACATAAGTCCATATTAGGATGATTTGTTTTGCCTATCCAAGCATTATCACCATATCAAACATAATTCCACTATAATTAAAATTCATAAAGACAATCTTCCTCAATATCATGGCTAAGTGAAATAATAATCATAATCCCATTTCCAATTCCCAATTCTACTATGGTCTCTTAAAGACAAATAAATTTTAAAACAGAAAAATAGCTGATAAGACATAGGAAAGAGGGTAAGCATAGCCCATTAATGGGTGTGCTAATTTAATATGTCAGGTTTTATATTATAATTTAATTTATCCATTTAACACTCATAATTATTGGTCATAAAATAATTAAATTCACCATTAACCAATGATCAATAATTGAGGCACTATAGGGTTCTTAGGAGGTAGAGCCTCATATGAAGTTTTTACATTCTATCCAAATCGCTTCAACATGAAATTATATATGTGGATGGTGTAATAAAAAATATTCTCAAGTCTGGTAAATTGAGTCCAATCTCACTAAATTGATTAGGTGTATAAGGACTTTATTTATATCAATTTTAATAGGAACTAAAATCTAGCATAATATATGTAAAAGAAAGATGAAATCAAAATTCACTCATCTACTAAAATGGAATGACTAACTTGAGGCTCATTGTATTTTTGTCCATCTCCATCCTTCTCAAGATTCCATGGATTTTCTTCTTCATCTCCATCTAACTCCCCTCAAGATGCATTTTCCTTTTCTTCCCATTCATGGCACATCTTAGCTTTCCAGTAGGGGTTTGATTCAATACCATGTTGGTGAGCAGACTATAGCCCAAAAATATATCCCATCCCCATAATCATATATCTTCAATATTTAGTCATGTTATCTCCACTAATATTCCAACCCAAGTCAAAATATAAATAACAACCTTTTCTAAATATGGCATGTAGTGAAGTTGATCCCCAAAATATAAAATAATAATAAAATCTTCTCTTAGAAACTGGCATGCCCCCTATCGATAAAGAAAAAAATGATAAAAATAAGAATTTTAGTCTTTTTCATGGAGATAATGAGACCACCTAATTAGGAATGATGTCATAAAAATGGGGGGAATTAGGCTAGGTGACAATATCCCTAGACATAAATTAATAAACAAAATAAAACCTCTCTTATAATTTGGCATGCCCAACAATCTAAATCTTCCACCCATAGTAGATATGACCAAAGTAAATATTAACACATTTTATTTTATTTTCAAATGGTTCACCATGTAACTTAGCTCTCCATGTAATGTAAAAATCCAAGGCAAAAATAAATGTTCTACCTAGCATTCGACCTTACATTCAAGGGGAAACATAATTTTCTTCCTATCTTTACCATTCCTTCCCAACTAGATTATACAAAGCATTCCAACATTGATTGTGAATCAAGATAGGAAAACATAATGTTTCCCTTGATATCACTTTTGTATGTGTGTAAAACAATCCATAACCCATAAAATAATATGCCAACCTCAAATATAAATGAGATAAAACAAGACCTTGTGATCATTGGAATCCAATAAGGGAGGTTACTAACATGTTAGTTCAAGTAACAAAAACTTTAATAAACACAATAAAACTAACACTTACAATCCTAGATCTTAGGGGTGAGCTTAGTTTTTATTAAAGGTAATAGTGGGTTTTAAAGGGACCCTACCCATACAATAATATTACACCTATGTAAAACCACAAAACATAATAAATCACAAATTTGAAAATAATGAAAGGATCATAGAACAACAAAAACAACAAAAATATAGTAGAGACACAACAAAACAACAACAATTTAAGGATGCAATAGATAAAGGATGTAATGTACATCATCTAAGCTATAAAAAAACAACCTAGCATATACTCCATGTTAGTAGACACAACAAAAATAATAGAATCATATGCCTTCTACCATACCCAAGCCAAACACATAAAAAACAAACAAGAATCTTTGGCCAAAAACATGTACCATCCTTGCACAAGAACTGTAATAGATAAATGATGTAATTTCCATCATCTAAGCTATAAAAAAAACTAAAAATTTTAAGTTAGATAGTGTGTGTTCTTACCCATTCAACATGGAGTATATACAAATACAATTTCCTCCAGGGTATGAACCAACAAAATTCAACAAATACAAGGGTAAAGGTGAACCCAAGGCCCATTTGATGGAATTCTTTGTTTTTTTTCAACTAGTGTCTTATAGTGACATATATACCTCCTACTCTTGTTTCCAAGGAGTCTCATAGGACAATATTTGGAGTGGTGTCTAAAATTATCCAAGAACTTAGTATCTAGCTTTCATTATCTTTCTAGAAAGTTTGTGCAACACTTCTCCTACAATTTTGAGCATGGGATTTTATTGGTAGATTTGACATAGGCCAAATAGAAGGCTGGTGAAAGATTTTCACATTATCTATAGTGATGGAGAGCACTTTCCAACTATTTTACCCATAGTTTACTAGACAAACAATTAACTGTTGTGTTTACCAAAAATTTACCTAGTGAGATATCTTACCATTTAGAACTACAATGTGTGTACATTTTCAAGGATATCATCAATAAAGGATTGTTTATTTTAATGGATCTTATTAAGAAAGGGATTATCAATATAACCTCATCAAATTATAATTAGAATCAAAGCCAAAATAATGACCAAATCTTGAACCAAGTCTAAGTACAAGTGTCATAACTAACACATGCTAGTAATTATGATAAACCCAATAAGTTCAATCACAATAATAATATTGTTGGGAATGGAGTAACCAAGTCATGAAAAATATGAATGGTGAAAATACCATCTACTCATCGTATACCACATATGCAAATTATTCCTAACTAACAACCCATTCAACAAATGTAGCAAGCATAATAACCTAGACCATTACAATAAATATAATAACCTTTGCCTTTGAAAACCCCTACTCTAAGGAGAACCATGCCTAATATTCACATCCTTAGTGACCTTGGGAAACTATTGTTCTATGTTTTTAAAACTATTCATTATTAATCTAATTAATTGGCATATTCTAAAGCACTATCTTGAGGGCATTTTTTTAATCTATATTGGTACCCAAAAAATGAATTCTATTAGTGCCATCAAGTTCATGGACATAATATATGATGTTGTGTGAAAATTAAACATCTTATTCAAAATATGTTGGAAAATGGGGAGATAACATTGGATAATGGAGATTCCACATCCAATCAAAACCTAGGTATCTATCAAAACTCCTTTCCATAACATAACCAACAACAACAATGAAATCCATAACAATAATATCAATAGTTAAGACAAAACCAACACAACTAGTAGTAAAGCTAAAGATAGCCAAAAGGATGGAACCAAGGCTAGAACTATACATGAAATACTTAGTTGTTGAATATTTTCTAGTTTTCATAAGCCTTGCTCCAATCTTTGATCATGATTTTAAGGTTTCTATCAATAATACTATTGATTTTATCCTCCTTATTACTAATGATGATGCATTTGAGTTTCTTATTAGGTCTGATTCCTTTGGAAGTATCACCCTTATTGTTGAAACACATGGACAAACCTTCCATGATGTGCATAGCATTGTTAATAGTAACCTTGATAAAATTAACAAGGATGTTCAACTTATCTTTGAGGTTTTTGTTATCCCTATCTAAGGTATTAACTCTATCATTGAGGGATTGAAAAAATGAGAAAAGCTCAACCTCCTTTTCTTTAGTACAAAAAGGACCATCCATTTGATTGAACTTGTTGGCATCTTACTTCAGCTAGGTATGGTTTTTCATAAACCATATGAGAAATGCTTTGTGAAGACTAAATTCATCTTCCAAACATTTTAGCTTGCTTTGATTATTGACATAATTGGCCATGTTTTTAGGATCTATAATGTTATGATTACTAAAGGGAGGCTCCCCATCCTTGTCTTTATGCCTAAACTCCCCAACTCTGCTACTATAACCCCTATTCAAAATCCTCTCATTCTCAAGAGAAGACATATCATCAATAGGGTTATGATTATCTTAGTTAACATAGGGTTCATCAAGGTCTAACACAAAAATATTATCCTAATAAAAGGCTTCTCCACATGTACTTCAGAAAGAGAAGCCTTAGAATGTTGTTTAGGTTTGGACTCAGTGTTGCTACAAAGAAATCTAGAAGAATGCCTGATTATGGGAGGCTATTGAGAATTATGACCCTCCATTCTAACTAAAGTTGATGGATGCCAAGTCAGAGGATCTCATTATGATCTATGCACATCAACCATAACCTAAGGTTCTAGATGAAGAGCCTAAAAAATAGTAAATAAGGAAAATAACTGCTTGATGAAGTAGCTCCTTAATTTTCTTACCCCACTTCACCTCCTAAACTAATTATTCCATTGAATGAAGGATGAAGAACATAATACTTATAGAAATATTATGTCAAAGGTAATTTAAAAAATGGAAAACGATAGAAATTTATAGAGTTTTAGCAACCATCAAGAATCAAATACCTTATCAAATGCTTTTCAACCTCATTAAATAGAGAAGGAAGGTCTTCTCTTTTGAAAACCCCTTGAAATGGAATGAGACACTCATTTACCACCAGGAATTTATCTTTCTCATGATCAAAATATTTAGTATTCTTTCATAACTAAATTTTAAAAGGTAATGAATCCTTTACCTTCCTTAGGATCTCTAAATGCATTATTGAGTGGATTTCTTAGCTTGTACTTTAAAGAGTCTTTGGAAATGGAGGTTGTGTAGCTCCTTCTCTCCTTGGCAACATGGCTTGATGCTATGTCTTTGGCTTGCTTAAGATTTTATCATTATAATACTACTTGTAAGGTAATTTTTTTATATTATAACACTACCCTTATCAAATCATTGAATTAATTTGTGCATGATAACTTTACATGAAAATATCTTACAATTCAAAAGTCAAGGAATTGTATTTATAGGCTTAAAAACTAACCCCAACCCAATGTGAGTCAAGGTGTAGTTTAAACATGGAATGTGTTCAAACCTAACCTAGGTGAGTTAAATATAACAATAATAGAGTTAATAGTTATCAAGTAATATTTATTTTCAATTAATAGGCATGGGTATCCAAAATGAGATATTTTAGGAGATATCCAAATATCTTGACAACTCACAAAGGTCATGATGAAATACTAGTATATTTGCATTTCTAAATTTACCTTTTTTAATTATTCATTAATTTCACATAGATAATTTAACTAGGATCTTAATTTAGTTTATCTTGTTAATTAATTTTGATTAGCAATTTATCTCTTTCAATATTTGGTTTTTGTTAATGTGCCCTATTTAATAGGTCCATAGGCTAAATTGATTATTGTGATTCCACAAGATGATTAGGGATAAATCCATGAGAGGTTATGGCTGCATATAATAGAATACCTCAATTACAGATGCCTCAACATGATTTTGAGATTTGATGAATGATGCACAATAAAATTTGGGATGTTTAGTGATTCCTAAGCTTATTTTGTAATTGTTGGTAAGAATTGATTTGAATTCCAATCGAAAGCCAGTTGTGGCTAATTTTAGGTGTCTATAATTTTCTCCTATTTGGGAATATGTTGCAAGCTATTAGCATAGTAATTTATTCTTAAATAATTTAATGGTGTTTTATACCTCTAACTTCAATGGAAATGGATGAATTTTAGGTCCTAATACCCCCTCAAAGGTCTGATTGGCAAAGGGGTCGATAATTGGTCCCTTGAAAAAAGGAAATGATGTGACTAAAAAGATGAAATGATGGGGTAGAAAGACTGATTTCCCTATAGGTAGTTATAATTAGTGATATATGGAGCTATCATACTTAATATAGACAAACAAGATGATTTTTCCATAGGCAGTTATAATCATCAGGATATGTGGGACCAAAAAGGTAATGATTTACCCAAAGTTAGTTATAGTCAATGGTAGGATAAAAACATGCCCCAGTTGGGTGGATAGAGATAATGGTTTGCCCAAAGGTGGTTATAATCATTATCAAAATGAAAACATACATTAGTTGGGTATAATAAAGATAATGATTTTCCCATAGGTGGTTATAATAATCAACCTTCAAATGGATGAAATCATAATGATTTTCCCAAAGGTAGCTAGAATCATTGGCTTAGCGGGTGGGATGGTATACAATTATTTACCCAAAGGGGGTTATAATCAATGTACCCAAATTATGTCAAATATGATTGAAAATTAGTATAGAGGATAAGGATGAATTTGGACAACTTGCTAGTAGGGTGATACTCATTTGAATTAGCAAGGAGGAAAATTATTTCATTATTTGATTACTCTGTGTAGGATATGATTTAGATTAGATCAAGAATTTTTTTAGTGTCAAAGAGTATCATAGCCTCATTGATTTCTAGACTCTAAAATATGATTTTTTATATAACACATGATGGTAGGCATCATGATAGAACACCATGGGGACATGGCTGAAATATGCAAAAAAAACTAACACACAATCAAATAAATAATGGAAAAAATGCACCAATGATAAAAACCATGATGAAAATGTTAATTCATGAATATAAATAGATTTAAGAATAATTCCCAAGGAATCATGAAATTAATGCACATAGATTGAATCAAAGCATAATTAAGAAATAAAATAAATAGGAAAACAAGTAAACAAACAATCAAATAAAACACCAAGAAAAATATAATAAAGATAAGAAATAGAAATAAAAACAAATAGTGGTTAATTATAATGTTAGTACCAATAACATGACAAAATAAGATGATGAATATTTCCCCTAGATGATAAGAGATAACTAAATAAAAAAATAAGATGGAGGGAATAGAAGGAAGGGAAGAGGGTGGCCGAGTTGACTCTAGATGCACTAGGTAAGTGGATCTACCTACATAGTTCCATGGATGTAATATCCAATAAATTTTTTATGCCAAATATAGTTATCTTAGGATATGGGATAGAAGGAAATGATGATGAAGGAAAAATGATGGATGTTGTAAAGGAATATGGTAATGGGCTATCAAAATGGTAAGAGCATGGGATGTTAGGCTAGTAAGTATGGGGAAACTAAATGATAAGTGGTTTTGTATGACTTAGTGAGGGTTCCCAAAAATTTAAGGCAAAGAAATGGTTAATGTTTAAGATTTTCTAGAGTGTTTTTTAAATGTTTCTAGACTCTTAGGGTATCTAAACTCAATAGATAATGATGAGATACTAAATTGTCCAAGCTCGCAAAATGATGAGAGTGTTCCAACTTAAAATATTCACAAAATATAGAGAGCATGGGAAAAGGGGTGACTAAACTAACCTTAATATGTATCAAAGTTGCCTACATAGTCCTAAGATAGGACCTCAAGTCACTATATTTCTACTTTACAATAGAGGAATCAAACTAAGTAGTAGCCAATTCAAACAAAATAGGCAAAGCAGGCAAATGGAAAAGTATGGCATAAGCATGGGAAGGTGGTACTTCAAGGCATGATAAAAAGTTTTTTTCGTAACTTGACCATATGTGGTTATAATTATGAAATAATGACATAGGTCAATGAAATAAATTTGACCATAGGTGTCTATAATTAGTAACATGATGGTGAGACATAGATTTTCCCAAAGGTAGTTATAATTAGGCACACTTGGTATAAAATGAAATAAGGAATGAAGGATGAAATTACCAAACCACTATCATATTACTCCAAAATATAGCCTCTATCTAGAATATTGAATCAACTATTAAAACTAAATAGGAATATTCATGATGAAAGTGGCCGTGGAACCAATGAAATGGAACCAAGGTCAAAGGGCCAAGTATGGAGGGTGAAAATAACTAAATTTATAGGAAAGGCATGGTAGAATGGTAAAGTGATAGAATTCTATGGTAAAAATAAGAATTCTAATATTATGGCATAATAGAAATGGGCTTCATAGACAATGCATCAATAATTCAAGTAAAATAGTGCTTAAGTTATATAATATTCATTGGCTCATCAAGTTCATCCCCATCTTGTGTAGTGAGCATATAGGCTCTAGCACAATAGTTTGAAATAATGATGAAAGGGCCTATCCAATTAGGTTTGAACTTTCCTTTGGGTTTCTTCTTGACTATGGTATTTTATTGGTTTTATTTAAGTATAAGATCACAAAGCTCAAATTATTTATGTTTAACCTATCAATTATAATGGATGTTGAGTCTATTTTGGTATGCTAAAAGATTATTGACTTTTTTCATGTGTTTTTCATCAAATAAGTGAATAAGAAGTGGCTCCTATTAGATTATGGTAATTGGTATAGTATGTCCAATGGGTGCATAATATTTGGAGGTGTTAATCATGGCAAGCATCATTGATAATATTTTTAAGGATGTTGACAATGGTTTTATTATATGATTTTGCCTGGCCATTACCTTATGCCTAATACATGGTATAAAAAATGTTGAGTAATATTATACTCGACACATAGTGATTTGACATCCTTATTCTTAAATGATCTACCATTATCAAATATAATGTTAGATGGGATACCATAGTGGTAAATGAGATGGTTTAATATGAATTTGGAAATTTTCTTTCCAAGCATGTAAGTGAAGGGTATAGATTGAACCCACTTAGTGAAATATTCAGTGGTGGTAAGGATATGTTTGTGGCCATCAGATGAGGTGATGTTTATCTTCCCAATGAGATTGAGGCCCCATTTATTAAATAACCATGGAATAAGCATTGGTTTTAGAGTCTTGGTTGGGGCATGAATAAAATTGGCATGCCATTAACATTTATCATACTTTTTAACATACATAGCTACATTTGCATCTATCATTAGCCAATAGTACCTGGTATGCAAGAGATTTTTGTCTTAGATGGCCCTACTTGTTTTTTATCCTTCTTATACTCTTTCATGAACTTATTGTAATGCTAATGTTGATTCTATTGAAGTTAAACAACAAAGTAGAGTTCCATCAAAACTATATTGGTAAAGGGTTGGTCCAAGTAAGTGTAACATGTGGCATGGTGATTGAAGGCCTTGCATTGTTTATGGGATAGGTATGGTGAAATAATGTGGTCATAAAGGTTTGAATACCATATAAAAATGAGACCAATAATAACATAGATCATTATGATAGTTTAAGGTTCATGAGTTGGTGATATTATATTTTCAATAAGGAATTGGTCTTATTTTGTCATGTTTATATGATGAATCAAATATCCAATGGTGTCTATGGCATTTGATGTTATATTACTAGCCCTTATTATATGTTCAAATTGTACATTAGTAATCTATTATTTGAGAGTGTTGACCGTGGCCTTGTATGGTACCAAATTATCATCATTGGACTAAAAATGATTTATAACCTTAATAATTATTAACTAAGAATCACCATAAAACTTAAGTTTTTATATGTTCCATTTTATTTCCTATCAAAGCCCTACAATGAGCGCTTCATATTTAGCCATGTTGTTGGTATAAGGAAAGCTGATTCAGAATGATTTATGGATTGTATCTCCTTATGGTGTAATAAATAAAATAATTTACCCCAATCCATGTGTTGTGAATGATCCATCAAAATACATCTTCCAGTGTTAATCCTCAATAGGTGTTTCAATGATGGTCATAATGGACTCATCTAGGAATTGGAATGTTAGCAATTATGAATCTTTAAGGGGTGATTCAATAAGCTGATCTATAAGAACCTATCCCTTAATCACTTTTTGATTAACATACTCCACCTCTAATTCACTAAGAAGCATGATACATTTATACATTTAGCCTTGTAAATTTATTTTTAATAGTAGATACTTGAGTGGATCTAATTTTTAAATAACCATGGTCTTGTTATTTAACATGTAATACTATAGTTTCTGAGTTGTAAAAACCATAGCTAAATAGGGTTTTTCAATGGGTGTATAATTGTGATCATACACAACCAATGTACAACTTAGATATCACATGACATGTTCTTTTCCATTATCATCATGCTGAGCTAGAAGTTCCCTCAAGGCTTTGTTTGTAGTTGATAAATATAGTAAGAATGGCTTTCCTAGCATAGAAGGCAATAAAATAGGCATATTTTCTAGATAGGCCTTTAGGTGTCAAAAATATTTATTTCATTCATCATCCCAATGAAATTTCACACCCTTCTTTACTAGGTGTGTGAATAGGTGGAGTTTGTCAACTAACTGAGATATGAAGCATCTGATGGATTAGATCTTTCCATTCAAAATCTAGAGCTACTTCAAATTGGTTAATGGTGGCATCTATGTAACGGATTGTACTTTGGATAGATCAAATTCAATGCCTCTATGAGACATAATGAAACAAAGAAATTTGCCTAAAGTAACTCCAAAAAACACACTTCTTAGGATTGAGTCTGACATTGTACTCATATAGTCTCTCAATATCCATCATAGTACTGTTGGATGATTGGCCCTAGTCTTTGATTTTCCCAATATGTTGTGGACACAGTCTTCAATAATGTCATGCATCATATCATGAAATATGATGGTCATGGATCTTTGATATGTGGCCCCAATGTTTTTTGAGACAAAATGGCATAATGCGATAATAAAATGTTCCCCATTGAGTGGTAAATGCTATTTTATGTTGGTCTTTTAGGAAATATAGATCTATTTCTATCTTGATAATCCATCCATCAGTGAAAGAATTCCATAACCCATTATGGATTCAATAATAATGTCAACATTTAGTAGAGAAAAGTCATCCTTGGGGTAGGCCTTGTTTATATACCTAAAATCAGTGTAGATTTTGATTCCCTCTAGATTCTTAATGACTAGTATAATATTTAAGATCCACTCAGAGTAGTCGATCAGTTGAATGCATCTCATTTCCAAGAGTATTTCCACCTCTTTCTTTACTAATATAGAAATGTGAGGATGCATGTTGCATAATTGTTGTTTCATAGGTTTGGCATCAAGATGTAACACAAGGTGGTGTACAACTAAGGTGGGGTTTGAACCTAGCATGGCTGAGTAGGCCCAAGCAAATATGTCAATAAATTTCATCAAAAGGGATATAAAGGTATCATGTTCCTCCTTAATGATGGATTCACCTAATTTGGTCCATTTTTTGTTGTCTAGAGTCCCTATGTTAACATCTATAGTGTCCTCTATAAGAAGGGTTGAATAGTTTTCTATAATGGTTGGCAAAGATTTAAATTGGACTACAATGATATAGTCCTATATTTGGAATAGATCTTCAAGTTCATTAAGGTATGAGGAATCAAAATTTCCCAATGCTAGGGATGACCATATAACAAACTATTAGAAACTCTTGAATGATTAAATTAAAATCCTAGGATTCTTCAAAACTAAATTCAGACCCATAATTAAGTTCATCATTGGTGGTCTCTTGATCTATGTTTGAGGAAGGTTGCACACCCACATATAGTGGTGCCTGAAATAGGTTTTCACCACTAGGTTAGCTTTTCTCTTTACTATTTTCTTGGTTTAAAAATGCATTGAAGTGATTTTCACTTTGGGACCTCAATATTTTATTTAATTATTTGTGGCTAAGGGTGTTCACCCATTCTTCAAAATAGGATAAAAGATCTAAATTGATTGAGAACCCTTGTTTGTGGTCTCCCAATGGAACATTGTCCCTTAGGCCTAGAAAATTGTAGAAAGTCTCATCATTTTCAAACTCATCTACAAGCACTATGGATTTTTAATTTTTTAAGTCTATAAGTTGAGGGTAATAAAGAGGGAGTGGATTATTATAAATGACTGGTCTAAAGGTACAAATGGCATTATTGTCACAAAAATTGGTACTAGATAGGTCTTTGTAAGGGCTATGATTAGAATTTACTTCATTATTACCATCATCATCAGTATTCATTAGTGTTGGAAGATGAATAAGATATGTGGGGTGACCCCCAAGTGATTTAAATTTGAGACCATAAGTTCTGTTGTATCAAGTGGTGAAAATTAGCTCAAGTGGTCCTTATTGATTTATCCTAAGGCCTCCTCCTTTTTAAGCATGATTTTCCATGATCTGGTTAAGAATATGATACTTGGAATTTTGATAATAATTAGTTAGTTTGTCATTATACAACTAGGATTCATCATCTACAATAGGGTCCTATTCTTGGCCAGTGTTTGGTGTGAAAATGATAGTTGTTAGACTATGTATTTTGGCTTTTCCCTTTCATTGCCATTCCATGAAAGGTTGTTTGGCTTTAGGTCTTCAATAGGACTTGGGGTTCTATGGAAGCTTAGTAATTTATAATGTATCATTGGAAAAATACTCTCCTAGGCCATTAACTGAGATGGTATAGTTATTAAACATTTTAGGAGGTAGAATATGGGAAAGTGAATCAAGGGTATCTAGGTTAATACAATTGGCCTCTGGCGAATCAACAAGTATTTATTTCCCCTTGTCCTTCTTAAGAATTTAATTCAATCCAAAATGGTAGTTATAACTTTTGTACTCAGTCTTCAAATGTTTATAATGTTTGTATGGACATAGATATCCATGAATGGTGACCCTCATACCTGTTAGGTTGTGGAGCTAAAAGCTTCACCAGGATGCAAACAGGAGAAGTTATGGAGGTTGCAGGAAGCGTTGCAAAGTGTCACTGACACCAGCGTCGGTCAGGACAAGTGACGATGGCAGGAGGGATACAGGAAGGCAACCGATGTCGGTCATGGATCGGCCAGCGTCGGCACCCCCAGGTAGCCAGGGACCGACATCGGTCACCTATGGTTCGAGCTGTGAGTATGTTACGGGCAGTTGGTTGATGAACCAAGTGTTTGCATGTTTAGATCTATTCTTAGACTGAGAGCTACAGATTTAATTATTGTATTATTGTCTAATTATTATTTGGATGAGATCTATATATGGACTCATGATTGTATTGTAAAAGCGTGCTAGAAAGCCATAGAGCTTTTAGAGAGAGCTAGTGTAGCTCCTCCTAGTTCCAAGGGGTGCTGAGTGTGTGTGATCAGGGAGAGTTGCAAGGTCTGCAAGGTTAAGGAGCTGATCCACTGGAGTACTGGTTGAATAATCATAAGGACTTGGTGAGGCAAGGACAAGGGTTCTTTAGGGGTGTAGAGATGTCTACATGGTGAGTAAGGTCTAGTGATTTGTAGGTAGTAGAGAGCAGGGGATCTACTTGGAGTATGATTGTGTACTTGGTGAACTGGTAGCATGTTACTGACTGGTTGGAGAGGTGAACATCAATTCTATATTGGAGTTGATTGTTAGGACCGAGAGAGAGAGGGAAGAAGGTCTTGAGGTGTGGCGAACCTTTGAGGTGGAGGAAGAAGTGGCATCTTCCTTATTGTATATTCTTCTATGTATATAATACAATTGTGTATTGTCTCTTAATTCCTGTGTTGTTTCATATTTCTAGTTACTTATTGATTCTGGTATAATTCCATGTTTAGTTGCTAATACAAGAAGTAATCACATGTGTTCTAATTGGTAGAGCAAGATCCTGACTCAGTAGGGATTTGAGCATGTTTATTGTTCTAGGGTTTCCCTGACACGTGGTATCAGAGCTTCAGGTTGGGTTACTAATAGGTGGTTTCAGATCTGGTAGTGTTTGTTGATTACAGGTTGCTCACAGGGGTTTCTGATTGAGTGGGAGTATAGCAATGGCAGAAGGAAGTAAGCTATGAATGGAGAAATTGAATAGCACGAATGGTTTGATTGATGGAAAGAAAGAGCAGAGAAAAAGATATTGTTGGTTGGTAGCAGATCAGCATGAAGGAACTGAAGATGTAGATGTTGCAGGTGTTATTGCTTAGGATGCTTTGGGAGGTTTCTTGGATAAAGTTGAATCTTGGATAATAGATTATGTTGCCTCTTTCCATGTAGCCCCAGGTTTAGGAGCTAGAGAGCATTGTCAGATTATTGACAAAGGGGAAGTGAAGCTGAAATTGCAGATGGACGACACACAGTGGTTGAAGGAAGTCATGCAGGTACTAGTCTTGGAGACGAGTCTAATTTCTTCAGGAAATTTGGGTGATGGGAGATATTTTGTAACTCTCACAGTGGATACACTTGAATTAGATGGTGGTAAGAAAGTAGGTGTCCTTTATCTATCTACTTATATTGTTGATTCACCTTCTGTTGTAGAGATGTGGCTTCATAGGCTTAGTCACATATGTAGAAGGAGAATGCAGGTTCTGAAGTGGAAGACAGATGTTTTTGACAAGCTAAAGAATTGGAAAGCCTTGGTGTTCATGGAGGAGATGACAGATAGAGATTAGGTGAGATAACTGATTTATTCTGAGCAGAGCAAGGTTGATTTGATTAGGACTTTGATCCATGGAAAGTTCATGGGTAAAAAGTTGTCACTTACAGACGGACACAAGTACCAGCATCAGTCACACAATAACTAATGTCGACAACAGGAAGACTGACGTCGGCCATGAGGGAACCGATGTTGGCTGAAAGGATATCGGTGTTGGCCAGGGAAATGACGTCGACAGTCAGGGTCAGTGCAGGGAACCGACATCGGTTGGGAGCAGACTGGGCGATGGCTGAGATCGGTCACTGGAATGGATATTGGGCAAACAACAAGTCTCAAACGCTCATGTGGAGGTCAGAAAGGGTAAGTGAACCTCATATTCATTGTTCACCTTCTTTATATTGCTTACTGATGGTCAAGAACTAGGAGGATGTGAAGAAGCAATGCAGGTAGAGTCCAGATATAGTGGGAGCTTGGCATGGATGAGGAGTGAGTCCTTGGAGAAGAACCAAACAGGTATTTGTTGGTAGAATTGTCAGCTGGAAGAAAGCAATGAGAGAGATGGATTCTCATTTTAAAGAAGAGAGTGGATGGTTACATGAGACAGAAGGCCAAAGCATATGGTCTTGAAGAAGCTGCAGGACAGTAGTACAGGTTTTGACAGGTGGATGACTAAGCATGGCTTCAGTCAATGTCAGTGTAACTATTGTGTTGTTCTTTATTCTTACCAGGTGGATGATGAGTCGCGACATTATCTAGTTACTGTATGTGGATGGTTTGCTAGCAGGTTTTGTACATATAGGGATTTGCTGAGCTAAAAGGTAAGGTTAGTTCAGAGGTGTGTCATGAAGAATTTGGAGCAGTGAAATTCTTTGGCATAAGAGACATGGAGATTTTATCTCCAGTGGGAGCTGATGTGAAGACGGTGTTGGCAAGGTTTATTCGCAAGGATGCAGAATCGGTAAGCACACCAATGGCTGGACAGTTTAAGCTTAGCTTGAAACAGGGTTCAAAATCACATGAGATCTATTGTAGATCTGAGTTTTCCCAATTCAGTGGGGGTTGTCGGAAAGTATGGAGCCAATTCGGGGAAGGAGTACTGGAGGGTAGTTCAGTGGGACTAGCAGTAGGGATTCTTGTTATGCAGGGTCAAGTTCTTTACTACATGGATGTGTAGGTTCGGATGTGGTAGGTTACTTGAATGACAGGTATAGCATCACAGGTTGTGTGGTGGGTGGTCTTCAAGATTCATCTTGAAGAGGGATACAAACCAGGAAATAAATTAGATGGGCTACAGATACAGGTACAGGTGCAGCTGTTTATCTCCAAGTGGGAGATTGTTAGGTTGTGGAGCTAAAAGCTTCACCAGGATGCAAACAGGAGAAGTTATGGAGGTTGCAAGAAGCATTACGAAGTGTCACTGACACTGGTGTCTGTCAGGACAACCGATGATGGTAGGAGGGAGACAAGAAGGCAACTGATGTCAGTCATGGATTGGCCGGCGTCGGCACCCCCAGGCAGCCAGGGACCGACGTCGGTCACCTGTGGTTCGAGCTGCGAGTATGTTACGGGCAGTTGGTTGACGAACCAATTGTTTGCATGTTTAGATCTATTCTTAGACTGAGAGCTACAGATTTAATTATTGTATTATTGTCTAATTATTATTTGGATGAGATATATATATGGACTCATGATTGTATTGTAAAAGCATGCTAGAAAGCCATAGAGCTTTTAGAGAGAGCTAGTGTAGCTCCTCCTAGTTCCAAGGGGTGCTGAGTGTGTATGATCAGGGAGAGTTGCAAGGTCTACAAGGTCAAGGAGCTGATCCACTGGAGTACTGGTTGAAGAATCATAAGGACTTGGTGAGGCAAGGACAAGGGTTCTTTAGGGGTGTAGAGATGTCTACATGGTGAGTAAGGTCTAGTGATTTGTAGGTAGTAGAGAGCAGGGGATCTACTTGGAGTACGGTTTTGTACTTGGTGAACCGGCAGCATGTTACTGACTGGTTGGAGAGGTGAACATCAATTCTATATTGGAGTTGATTGTTGGGACCGAGAGAGAGAGGGAAGAAGGTCTTGAGGTGTGGCAAACCTTTGAGGTGGAGGAAGAAGTGGCATCTTCCTTATTGTATATTCTTCTATGTATATAATACAATTGTGTATTGTCTCTTAATTCATGTGTTGTTTCATATTTCTAGTTACTTATTGATTTTGGTATAATTCTGTGTTTAGTTGCTAATACAAGAAGTAATCACATGTGTTCTAATTGGTAGAGCAAGATCCTGACTCAGTAGGGATTTGAGCATGTTTATTGTTCTAGGGTTTCCCTGACAATACCTAAATGGGAGAACTTGATACACTAGTGTAATGTTAAAGGGATTGCATGAATTTTATGTATCTAAGGTCTACATAAAAGTAAATTATATGAAAAATTGAGGTCTAACACATGGCATAATGTGTCATGGGTCAAATTTCCAATGATATCTAACAAGTTGATGGTGGCTTGTGATTCTCATTCTTCATTATCATAGGCTTTGATTGTGATTATTTTCAATTGAAGATCAACTATTATATACCCAAGAAGCTTGATGATTTTTAAAGACATAATAATTAGACTTGATATATTGTCTATGAGAACACATTTCACTTTCTACCACATTAGGACAACTTTGATGTATAATGAATTGTTATGCTGAGGGACAATGGTTTGGTCAAAGGTTAATTAATATCCTGCGGATAGATGTCTAATAAAATCTTGGAATTTGTCTAGAGATATGTCATTTGAAACTTGGGATTGGCCAAGGAACTCTGTTAAGATGTTCTTGTGGATGGTAGACATTCATAGAAAATCCAAAATGGAAATTTATGTAACATTTCCTATAATTGTTCCATAATATCAAATGTCTTATCTTGTATAGTGGCATATGGCTTGTTCCTAGCCAAAATGGTTGGTTGAATGGGTGAAGTGGTAGATGGTTGTGGGCTTGGTATGGTAATCTTTAACCATTGAGTTGTGATTACACACTCAAGATTAGATACAAGACCATTATTGCTAGCAAATGATGGTGCCAGGGGCCAGATAGGATAAGTCTCAATTATTAGTGTACTTGTGCATGGTCATTGGGAAATGATGAGTTATTGGTATGAGGTCTAAAATTAGTAATCCCTACCTGATGGTATGCATGTATGTGGTCTCAGGTCAAAGAAAGAACACTGACATGGGTTGGTTGTTTAGAATTGATTAACAATGGTATTTTTTGGTTAATACTTGGTCTCAGATTGATGGAAATGGTGGAAACGTGACCTCTCACAATATGACCTAAAACCTTGTTATAGTCATGTGTAACTACATGGTAGGTCTTGTGGTTTTTGGTATAGTTCTAGCCTAAGTTCCATCCTTTTGGTTGTCTTTAGCTCTACTACTAGTTGTTTTGGTTTTCTCTTAACTATTGATATTGTTGTTATGAATTTTATTGTTGTTATTGGTTATGTTATGGAAAGGGGTTTTGATAGATACCTAGGTTTTGATTGGATGTGGAATCTCCTTTATCCAATGTTATTTTCCCATTTTCCAACATATTTTGAATAAGAAGTTTAATTTTCACACAACATCATAAATTATGTCCATTAACATGATGGTACTCATAGAATTCATTTTTTTGGTACCAATATAGATAAAGAATGCCCTCAAGATAGTGCTTTAGAATAGGCTAATTAATTAAATTAATAATGAATAGTTTTCAAAACACATATCAATAGTTTCCCAAGGTCACTAAGGATGTGAAGATTAGGCATGGTTCTCCTTGGAGGAGGGGTTTCCAATGGCAAAGGTTGTTATATTTATTACAATGGTCTAGGTTATTATGCTTGCTACATTTGTTAAATGGGTTGTTAGTTAGGATTAATTTGCATATGTGGTATAGGATGAGTAGATGGTATTTTCACCATTCATATATTTCATGACTTGGTTACTCCATTCCCAATAATATTATTATTGTGATTGAACTTATTGGGTTTATCATAATTACTAGCATGTGTTAGTTATGACACTTGTACTTGGACTTGGTTCAAGCTTTGGTCATTGTTTTGGATTTGATTCTAGTTCTAATTTGATGAGGTTATCTTGATGATCCCTTTGTTAATAGGATCCATTTTGATCAACAATCCTATATTGATGATATCCTTGAAAATGTGCACACATTGTAGTTCTAAATGGTAAGATATCTCACTATGTAAATTTTTGGTAAACATAATGGTTAATTGTTTGTCTAGTAAACTATGGGTAAAATAGTTGGAAAGTGCTCTCCATCACTATAGATAATGTGAAAAGCTTTCACCAGCCTTATATTTGTCTTATGTCAAATCTACCAACAAAATCCCATGCTCAAAATTGTAGGAGAAGTGTTGCACAAACTTACCAGAAAGATAATGAAAGCTAGAAACTAAGTTCTTGGGTAATTTTAGAAACCAATCCAAATATTGTCCTATGAGACTCCTTGGAAATAAGAGTAGGAGGTATATATGTCACTATAATCCACTAGTTGAAAAATATCAAAGAATTCCATTAAATGGGCTTTGGGATCACCTTTAACATTGTATCTATTGAATTTTTGTGGTTCATACCCTGGAGGAAATTATATTTGCATATACTCCATGTTGAATGGGTAAGAACACACACTATCTAACTTAAACTTTTTGTTTTTTTTTCTAGCTTAGATGATGGAAATTACATCCTTTATCTATTATAGTTCTTGTGCAAGGAAACTAAAGGGAACATTGGCCTAAGGTGGAGGTTGGGTAATTAAAATTAAATTATTTCAATTAGGGTATAATGAAAGTATGCTTTATTGGGGAATACTGGTATAGCTAGGCAATTGAATAGGAATATGCATATGAGGATTATATGTGATTTTTGATATTTCACACATTACTATGTAATATTTTGGTTAAGATTGGGCATGTAGGCCTAGTTTAGGTGAAATTATGGTTAAAATGGAAGGATATGGCTTAAGGGGAAATACAATGCCTACTTAGATTGAATAGGGACTTGATGTCAACTAATCATACCTATGAACAAGGAATTTGACTCAAAAGAGGGGGTTAGATAAAATGTTAGCTCAAAAGGAAATCAAAATGAAAATAACACACTAACAAGCATGACATCTCTAGGCCTAGAAACTAAGATGATCTTAGTAACAAACATACATGTGAAATAAATAACTAAAACATGAAATAAACCTTCCTTCACCTTCCTTAGAGCTTCCAAATCATTCATAGAGTGGCTTGCATAGCTTGTGCATCAAATAATCTTCATTAATGGAGTTGTTTGGATCCTTATCTCCTTGGCACCTTTGGCTTATGATGCATTTGGATTGGTAAAATAAGTTTTCATTATAACACTAATTTTATGATGATTTGGAATCATTTTTGCATGGTAACTTTACACTATCCAAGCTTAAAATTATGAGTGTGAGGCCTACTATTTATAGATGTTTACAAATTATTAGAATGAACTTGAACCATCCATCTCAAGATGAACATATGTGGCTAATAATCCATTCAATTTTAGAGGATAAAATCAATAAATGGACTCATAAATATTTGGGATAGAGAGGCATTAAAGAGGCATGGGAGGGCTTAATCAAATATTTGTTGCATTTATGGCCTAGGATGTCTTCCTAAAAAATGATGTCACTTGATGATGAAAAAACTCATAATCAATTTCCAAAAGAAATATTCAACAAGTTTCATGGAATTATTAATTATGCTCATAATTTGGATTAATTATATTTAAATATGATTAGTCAATTTTAGTGAAAATCTTTGCAATTGGTGCATAAATTAATCAAATTGGTCAAAATGTTGTATTATTGGCTTAAAATTTGACTAGATTGGAATTAGGATGTGATGTTAGATTCATTGGAACTATTATCCCATTTATAATTTTATAGATATAAAATAATAAAGGCACATGTCTTGTGCAAGAAAATTTGTATAAAAGATCAATCCAAAGCACCTAGGTATGAAATAATCATTTTGACTCAAAATGATCTAATCAAAGTTAGTTGTTTCAAAAAATGCATTGCCCCATTTAGGGATACATTGGCCAAAATTGACACTTTTATATGATAGGTTCACATCATTTAGTGTGTTTTAGTGTTTTTAGGCCAAATTGTGATGTTTGCTAAAAATTGGTTTGAATCTTGGTTGGAGGTTATTGGTGGCCAGTTTTAGGTGTCTATAGTTTGCCCCTATTTGGGAAGATGTAAAATGTAGGGATAACAATGTCTTCTCAAATAATGAGAAATGGCTTGTATGCAAAAAATAAAATTATGGGTGAATAAAAAGCTCCAAATGGTGTTTAGGAAGCTTAGGATGATGCCCACTTGAGTGAGTGGATGTAACATATGTGGATGGATGGTCACTCAAAAAGAAGAAAAAATAAAGGTGGAATTAACCCATGGTTGAGATTAATCCAAATGAGAAAATTCTTACATGTATTTATTTTAAAAGGTATTTATTTTCCCAAAAGCAATTATAATTAGGAATAAAATTTGATATAATTATTTACTCATATGAGGTTATAATCAATAAGATGACCTGGATTGGATAAATATGAAATTTTATATGGTTGTGCCCTAATTAGGGATGATTAACAATCATAACTGAAGGATATAACTTGGAATATACATTGAATATTAGTAGGTGTAAATATGGAAGTAATTTTATAATGACTAAATAAGCCACAAATAACCAGGCACATGAGGATGCTCAAAGTGATGAAAGGGATGGATAGAATAATAAATATTAATCAATAAAAATGATTTAATTGTACCTATAAATGAAGATATGCTCATCCTAATTAGCAATGATAAAAATAGAATGGGCAATGGATTGATTTGATCAGGATAGATGGGAGGATTTTTCTAAGGTACCAAGGATAAACTTATATGTCTTCATTTCTTTTAGATCTTATTGAAGCTAATATTTATTGTAGCATGTGATAGTAAGCATAATGATATAACCCCATGGGGACTTGGATGAAATATGCATAAGGAATTACTCCCAATATAATACTCAATAGAAAATAATGGACCAATGATAAAAACCATAATGATGATGTTGATGTATGAATATGGATGGACTCAAGAATAATGTGCTCAAGTAATCACCTAATGAATGTATATAAACTAAGTTAAGGAAATAGTGCTGAAAGTAAACAAATAGGAAAGTAGACAAACAAAGAATACACACACATAAATAAAAAAATAGATAAATAACTTAAAATAAACAAACAAATACAAATCTTGAAAATAAAATCGAAAGAAAACATCCTAACATTGGCCATGCCCCAATAGGGTAAATAAATAATAAGATTAGATATGATAATTTTTTTTGGATTTTTGAAATATTTGAAATGCTTTTGGAATTTTAAGGTATCTCAACTCATTAGAGAATGACAACATACCTACTTGCAAAATGGTGAGAGCATTTGGCTTAGTTTTCTTGCAAAATGATGAGAGTGCATAAATAGGGGACTAAGGTGACCTCAACATAAATTTATCATGGCCCACATAGTTCCTAAATGGCTTCAATTCATAGTAATTAAATCCACACAAAAGGTGGGGAGAAACTTGACCAGGTCCCAACAAGCTCTCAAATCTATTAAATGGCCAATCAAATGGAAACAACAATGGCAAGGTGATGCAACAATACATCATAAATAAATGTTGCTCCTAGTTTTCCCATATGTGGTTATAAATAGGATACAATGAATTATATCAATGATACTAATTTTTTGATAGATAGTTATAATTAGTAGCAAGATCGATGAACACAAATTTTCCCCAACAGGTGATATAAACAAGCTCACATTAACAAACTTGATATAGGATGGAAAATGAAAGATACCTTGCTAGATCAACTATCACACTAATTTCATAGATTGTCATTATAAACATCAATTTGATTGATTATTGAAACTTGATTACAATCCCCTCACAAAAATTGCATGAAGAACCAAAGTAACCAAGATCAAAACAAGACTAGATGGGATGACTAAAAGTATGATTTGGTCTAAATATGAATGATATGGTAAAATAGAATGGTATTTATGTAAGATAATGATGTCTTGATAGATTGGATATGGGTATGCAATAATGGCAAAAGGAATGGCAAATGAAAATGGCATGGTACATGTTTTTGGCCAATAATGCTTGTTTATTTTTGATGTGTTTGGCTTGGGTATGGTAGATGGCATATGATTATATATTTTTTTGAAGTGGAGATGCACATGGGGTTGTTAAAGAATCTGTCTGTATGTGTACAGGTGACTGTGTCTAATAAAGAGACGTAGAGACCTAATTAGATCTATGTTATTAAGAAAAGAGATATCTAGCAAATGATATCTATCTTGAAACTTCATGAGGATTTAAAGTGAAATATAGGGTGATATGATATGTTTTTAGATATTTATGAAAGGTTTTAGATTACTAAAAAAACAAAGAATTGTAAAAAAAAGGCTACAAGCCTTAGGAGACCAAGATGAGCCTTATATGTAAAATAGAACGTTAGATTGTGTTTTATCACTTAAAAGGGGTTCAATTAGTTTTTATGTGACCATATAATACTATATAGGTCAATATATTAACTCCTTTAGTATTAAATCAAATTTTAGTCCTTGAGACCTAAGGAACTTGCTTAGTGGAAAGCTAGTGGAAGAGTAAGAGGGAGTTTTTGAAAGAGTGAATGCCCTGAGTCAAATGATGAATGAGAATGTCATGAGAAAAGAATAATTAAATGTATAAGTTCATCTAATTGTAAAAAAATATTAATGAATCAAGGAATCCATCAAGCATAGTGATTAGAGGGAGTGAAACTATATTGGTGCAAGGGCAATCAAGAACAAGCCTAGTAAATGAATGAGATCTTTTGTCAAGACTAAATCCAATACTGAATGTTTAGAGACTTATCCACTTATCTCTACATTAGTGTGTCACTTAATTAGATATGGTAATTTTATGCTACCCAATCCATTTTAATATTTTTTCCTTGGAGTCTTGAAACAAACCATAGATCATACCTTTAGAGCTCAATAGCACTGCTACACTACTTAAGTCATTTCATAGACTTGTTTTGCCTTGTGTCCAAGTTTTCATTTTGAAACCAATCCATGTGTGCCTTTTAGATCTTTGTATATTGTCATTATGTTGTTTACCTTTGTATATCTTGTTGTTTGATCAAAGCTTCCTCATTTCCCAAGTTGAGATTTTAATTAACCTTGACAATTTCAAATCTAAACATTGACTAATTTTTATTTATGCATTGTGTAATCTGGGCCTAGACACCAATATTTTTTTTTGGGTTGTGTAACTTAGATTCATTCTTTACCCAATTTAAAAACTAATATTTGTGCCTTTATTTAGGAGAAAATAGTTTATTTCTAAGTGCCTTTTGTTTCATTCCTTATGCCAATTTGACCAAGTTCATGTCTAAATTCGAATGCCTAGTCTATACCAAAGTGTTTCAAATTTGTTAGATTAAATCATACACCTTATTTTTAAGTCTAGATTTTGTGTTTATTTTTCCAACAGTCCTAGCACATGCCTATTTTGAGTCTAGATTTTGATGTTGCATTTGGCCAAAAGACCTATCAACTTTTATCTTCCTAGATTAGACTTTCTTGGAATGATTTGAACCTAGGGTTTGACATTCCAATTTTAGTTCATCCACTTGTACTTTTTGTGTGAGAAATTTAATGTTAGAGATTTGATGTTAGGTTGTTTTATAACAACCTAACATGGAGTATATGCTAGAAAAAAACTTTAAATACATGTTTTTAGCCAATGATGCTTGTTTGTTTTTGATGTGTTTGGCTTGGGTATGGTAGATGGCATATGATTCTATTATTTTTGTTGAAGTGGAGATGCAAATGAAAATGGCATGGTACATGTTTTTGGCTAATGATGCTTGTTTTTTTTTGCTTTGTTTGGCTTGGGTATGGTAGATGGCATATGATTCTATTATTTTTGTTGAAGTGGAGATGCACATCCTGATCAACAAATGATACCAATAGAGTACTCAATCATGTTACTTATTATCCCATACCTCATCTAAATAGTTGATATATCAATAAATTGTTATAGATTTGTATGCCAATGATGTTATTGTTATCTTCATTGGTCATTTATTTTGTTTCCTTCAAGCATTGAGACAAGATACCTTTGTAGCCTCTACAAAGGAAAGTGTGGTCATAGATGGTAAATAGGGATAAATTTTGGATGATAGGTTTGATTTTGAAATGTAATGTGTAGTGGTTGGGAAATAAATGAAGATTGGGATTTCTAAGCACACACAAGGTTGATGATTCTAGATTTGACATAATGTTGGTTGTGGTGGGGCCAAAGACTTCTAAATATTCTCTCGATAAGACCATCAATTTTTTCTATTTTTTAGGCCTGAGAGTAGCTACCATATAATTAGGCTATAGATTGGAAGCTATTTTTATTTTTTTGTGATAATGTCTTCATTAAATAGTACATAATTTATGTGCTTAGTGATTGGCACCTTAACGAGGTTTCTACCAATGAAGTTGTCTTGATTGTCATGTAGCACCTCCAAGAAAGTTTCACTAATGAATGTTTAAATTTGAATTTGATTGTCTTATGGCACCTCTAAAAAGGTTTCAATAGAAAATGTCAAGTTTTAAATTTGATTGTCCCCTGGTGCCTCTAAAAAGGTTTCACTGGGAGATGGCTCCTTTGTATGAATTTGGTCTTGGCATTTTCATTGTTCTTCATTTGATATGTCTCCATGGATGCAGTTCAACAAGGTATGATTATATAAGTCCTAATCAACACTTATGGGATATGGAATGTCAATGATATGGCTAGGTTGGTTGGTGGTAATGGTATGTTGAATGGTAATGGAAGGGGAGTTGGAAACAAAATCCTCGTAGAAGATACTAGGAGAACTTGTGTTGATGTTGAAGTCATCATCCTCAAAAATCATGGAAGGATCACAAATGTATTAAAATTGGTCTACAAGGCTTGCATAATTAATGTTGTAATAACCATGAACATATTCTCCTTTTAAATTTGATTCCATCTCAAGGAACTCTAAATCTAATGGTAAGATTGATGTTGATTCTACTATTGATGGTAAATCTAATATCAATTCAAAAATAGAACCTAAATCTAACGTTAATTCTTCATCTATCATGTATGTTTATATAATTATGATCTATAGAATGTTTGATATTGGATAAGTGATGGCTTTTGATGGCATAAAGGGCTCCATAGAAACTAGTTTTTCAAAATGATACTCCTCAATGATGGGAAATAGGCTGAGAGTTAACTCCTTAGAGACTAGCTTGTTAGAGGGAGGCTCTTTAAAAATAGGCATATGTTCAAGGTAATGATTTTCCCAAAGGAATTTATAATTATTAAAAAGTGACTCAATAAATATTGGATCATCAAAGTGAGACTCCTCAATAACTAGTATAAGATCAATAGGAAATTCAGCATAGATTGACTTATCACAAGTGGTTGGTATAATAAAATCATCGTAGATTGGTTGGTTTTTTTGGCCTTGGTTTCCAATGAGCTGGAAAATACTAGTTTTCAACACAAATTTGTCTTTAAATGATTGGATTCATTGAAAAGATATTGATTAGCTTGGTTGGTGTATTGATTGGCTTGGTTGGGGTTGTGATATGATTGGTTGAGGTTTGGATTTGATAGGTCATTGTAGAGATTAATTTCTCACATGAGCCAAAGGATGAGGTCCTAGTAAAAAAATGGTCTAGAATTATGGAACATGGTTGCTTAAATAAGCCAGAGGATTAGGTCATGGTATGGAAATGGTAGGGTATCATGGAGTTTGGTAGATTACACAAGCCAAAGCATCTAAATCTTCCTTATAAACCATATCATCCCAATCAGGGTTTTGAGTTATATTGTAAGTTGTTTTTTGATTTTGTTCCCCATATGGAGTATTATAATGATAATAATAAAACCCCCTATAAAATCCATCCCCATAGGGGTTTCTATTCAAATTTTGTGAGGCTATTACATCATAACTTAGATTTTATGTGGCTCCACCATAAGTGTAACTAGACACATCTACATTAAAGAAGAAAGCTCCAAAACAAAAAATCTTAGAGTTCTTAAAACTCTAAAAAACTATGTCCAAAATAAAAATGGTTCAAACTTGGTCTAACTAGGCTAAAAGGGGTGGATTAGTATCTCCAAACAATGATTTTATGGTGGAGTTGTATCTCCAAAATGGTTTGTACTAAGACTTGTCATAAAATAGTCTAACATCAAATGTCTACTATCAAATGTCATACACACAAAAGGTCAAACATATGAATAGAAACCAACATGTCAAAGGTCTAGGTCAAAGTGTTTCAAACAAGGTCTAAAATAGGAAAGGTAAAAGAGTTATTAAGTCTTTTTTCCAAATGTAGAGTCAAAATCTAGGATCAAATAGGCTATGTTAGGACTTTTGGGTAGATGACATAAAATTCTAGGCTTGAAACAAATGATGATGATGAGGTGATTTAGTCTAACAAGTTTGGAACAATTTTTGACATAGACCTAACACATGAAATCAAACATAAACATGATCAGTAAGTATAAGGCACAAGACAAAAGGCACTAGGAGAAAATGTTATGTTCTCCCAAATAAAGGCTTAAAAAATGATGAAAGCAAGGATCTGTGAACAAAAAAAATCAAATTTGGGTAATCAATTAACCAAAGTTACACAATCCAAAAGATAAAGATGTGTATCAAATATTATGAAGTGAGACCTAAAAAAATTGATGGGGAATCTAGAACAACAAACTCTGATTCCACTTGTCAGGATCTTGCTCCTCAATAAGAGCACAATATGATTACCTTGTATAAGCAACTAAACACTGAATTATAACAAAATTAACAAGTAACTAGAATTCACAAATAGCACAAAATATGAGAGATAATACACAATCTTGTATTAATACTCATCCAGAAAGAAAATACAATAAAGAAGATGCCACTTCTTCTTCCACCTCTGTGAGGCTTCCCACACACCTCAAGGGCTCCCAGTAATTCTCAATCAAGAGTTCACTCTCCTACCAAAAATGGTCCCAACACACAACTCAAGCATAGAATTGGTGTTCACCTCCAACTAGTCAGTAATAACCCTGCCAGTACACAAGTACTCAAAGTACTTCAAGTAGATCTCCCATGAACTTGCAACAACCTACGACTCAAATGATCTTACTTACACATGTATAACTTCTCCCTGATCTTGCAACAACCTGCAGATCAACTTGTTCATACAATTAAAAGGATCTACCTTGCCTTCCTCTGTTTGCTCATAATTACAATACATGCCAATGGGTCTATAAATAGATCCCAGACTAAACCATAACTTAGAATCTTAATTTAGACACATAGCTCAAGACTTGAAATAGCCTTTACATGCAAATAATCAGTTCAACAAACAAACTATTCATGTAACAAACAGTTTTGGAACCGCACAAGCGACCGATGTCAGTCCCTGTCTAACTGGAGATGACCGACATCGGCTGACTCCTGCTGATGTCGGTTGCCCTTCTATTCACCCCTGACTGACATTAGTTACGTTGCCGATGTTAGTTTCTCTAGAACTTACAACCTCCTCCATGTCTACAAATAGTTGAAGCTTTTAGCTACACAACCTAACAATCTCCCACTTGGAGATAAATAGCTGCAACTATACCTATACTTGTACATCATCTAGTTTATTTATTAGCATTGTATCCCTCTTCAAGATCACTCTTCAAGACCAACCACCAAAAATCCTGTGGTGCACCTCCTATCATCCAAATCACCTACCACATCCACATCTACAAACCCATGTAGAAAAGAACTTGGCCCTGCATAGCATGTACACCTATTGCTGGTCCCTCTAAGAATCCACTAAACTGCTCTCCAGTGCTTCTTTCCCAGATTGGCTCTAAACTTGCTGACAACTCCCACTGCTTGGGAAAACTTAGGTCTAGTACATACCATGCACTTAACCTCATCATGTGAATCAAGACACTGTTCATAGAAGTGTCCAACCATTGGCATGCTAACTGGTTTCAAACAATCATATGAAGATAAAATCAACATGTGACCTTCCATGTCCCTAGAACACACTCATGCCAAAGAATCTTGATGCTCCCAGATTCCTCATGACACACCTCTGAACTAACTTTACCTTTAGTTCAGCAACTCCCTATATGTGCAACCCTGCAATAAGCACATAATACAGTAATAGGATAATGTAGCTAATATTATCCAACATGGTAAAGAGAAACACAATGGTCAAACCTCCATTGTCCTGCAGCTTACTCAAGACCATATACCCTGGCCTTCCATCTCACGTGTCCATTCTCGCTCTTCTTTATCCTAAAAATCCATTCGTCTCTCAGTGCTTTCTTTTAGTTGGCAACTCCACCAAAAACTCCCATTTGGTTCTTCTCTAAGGAATCACATTCCTCATCCATGCCAAGCACTCACTATTTCCTAGATCTACATGCTCTGCTTCTTTAATAACTTCCTAGTTCTTGACCTTCAGTGAGCAATAAGTAGTGTAAAGAAGGGAAATGATGAATTTGAGGCTTACTTACCCTTTCAGTCCTCCATATGGGTGTTTGAGACTCCTTGACAGCTTGCTGTCCACCCAAAATCTGTCTCAGTGATCAATGCCGATCACATCTCAGTCTGCATCTGACCAACATCAGTTCCATGTGACTATCTCATCATCGATGTTGGTTCCCCTGACCGATGCCAGTGTTTATCTATCCTGAGTCACCAATGTCAGGCTGCACATAGCCGATGTCGGTCCCTGTCTGGATGCCGACATCAGTTTTCTAACTGATGTCGGTCTCTATGTTTTACTTGTGAGTGATGACCTTTAACCACGAGCTCCTTTTGGATCAAAACCCTATCCAAATCAACCTTGCTCTGCTCAAAATTCTTTAGCCCCTTACATTGATCTTTGTCTGTCATCTTCTCCTTGAAAACCAAGGCCTCCCTGTTCTTGTCAAGAACATCAGATTTCTCAAAAAATGTCACTTTCTTCCTTTGCTTACAAAAATGTCGATCCATGCTTTTCAAATATGAAAATATACCCTTTGACTCAAGAACATTCATCCCCTTCTTATTCATGTGACCAAGCCTATTAAGCCACATCTTCAAATCTACAGCTAAAGTAGATAAACCAGAAGGAGAATTAGTAATACAAGTAGATAGATAAAGTGTACCTACTTTCTTACCTCTTACTACAACAAGTGCACCCTTGGTAACGTTCCAAGAGTCCGTTGTGAGAGTTACAATGTAACCCTCATCACCCAAACTTCCTAAAAAAATCAAATTCTACTTCAGGACTGGGATATGCATGACCTCCTTCAACACCCATGTGTTTCTTGTCTACAATTTCAACTTCACTTTCCCTTTTCCAACCATTTGAAAAGGCTTACCATCCCCTAAATAAATTTCTCAAAAGTCTCCCTAGACATATTCATGAAGAAATTCCCTATTTGGGGATGCATGGAAAGAGGCACCAAAATCTAAAACCCAAGATTCTACTTTATCTAAGGAACATACCAGAGCATCCTGTGCAACAAAATCCACAACATCTGCTTCTTCATGTCCTTCATATTGATCTTCATCTGACCTGCAATCTCTCTTTACATGCCCTTGCTTTCCACATTTCTAGCAAGTTATTTTGCCATACCTAGACTTAGATCTCCTGCCTATCTTTGACCTTGATCTCCCATGCTCAATCTTCTCTATTTGCCTTCCCCTACTTTCAACACTCAAAGCATTCCCTAATGATTCACCTGTGCTTTTCCTATGAATTTCTTCATTCAAGATTACACTCACAACATCATCCACTTTTAAGATTTTTGAAGCAGACGCAGTATTACTAACTACCATTACCAACAATAACCATTAACAACATGGAAAAACAAATAAGAGATATCCCAGTCAAGCTCAAAGATTACGAGAATAACCTTCGAGAACTCATTAGGGAGAACAGAATGAAAATGGAGGAAGTAACATCCAACATTTGTGCTGCAGCTGCCAATATTGGAAAAAGAGCTAGCGAGGAGACCAAATCTTTGGAGGGGCCTAGCAAAAGGATGAGACAAAGCTCAAGAAAGAATGCTACACAAGAGGGAGCCAAGTTGGCAGCAACTACCACTCAGGATACTATTTTGAAAGGTACAGAAACTATGAAAATGATTTTGGAACTGGAAGAATAGTCTGGTACTTCTTGCTGGTTATGTTTTCTGGTCCTATTCTCTGGTTTCTTTTTGTAATCTTCTATCTATGGTGTAGCCAGATCTATGTTAAATCTGGGTTTTGACCAGTGGTCTCTTTGGTGGTTTCAAGTCCATTTAAAACTTGTTTTTGCTACTTCTCTGTAGTAGTTTTTAGGTTCTACCTGTGGGAGTTGAAGCTTTATCTTTCTTTCCTTGTACTTGGGTTTCGGGATCCCATCAAAACCTATTTTTACCTTTATCTAAAACTACCATTACCAAACTCTCCCAACTTTCAAGTAATGAGCATAAGATTAAGAGAGCCTTAATTTCATCATCAAAAATAATATTGACTGAATTTAACTAGTTTACCAAACCATGGAAATCACTAAGATGACTATGTACAGATCCACCTTCCAACATTTGCAAATTAAATAATTGGTTCATAAGAAATACCTTATTCAAAGCTGAGGGTTTTTTATATAAATTTTCCAAAGATTCCATCAACTCTACCATTATCCTAGCCTGTAATAATTTGGAAATCACAGATGATGCAAGGCTCAACCTTATAGATCCCAGAGCCTTCTGATCAAGAACCTTCTATTCTTCATCCTTCATATCTAGGGGCTTGCATGCAACCCCACCCAATGGTAAGTAAAAATATTTTTGATACAGATAATCTTCAATCTACATCCTCCATAATTGATAGTTCTTGCCATTAAAATTCTCCATTCATAGCTTACTTTCTTCTACCATTGCTATACTCCCACTCAAACAAAAACCCCTGTGAGTAACCTATAATCAACACACACTAACCAGATCTGATACAACATGTTAGTAACCCAACCAAAAGCTCTGATACCAATTGATGGGGAATATAGAACAACAAACTCTGATTCCACTTGTCAGGATCTTTCTCCTCAATAAGAGCACAATATGATTACCTTGTATAAGTAACTAAACACGGAATTATACTAGAATTAACAAGTAACTAGAATTCAAAAATAGCACAGAATATGAGAGACCATAAACAATCTTGTACTAATACTCATCCAAAAAGAAAATACAATAAAGAAGATGCCACTTCTTCTTCCACCTCTGTGAGGCTTCCCACACACCTCAAGGGCTCCCAGTAATTCTCAATCAAGAGTTCACTCTCCTACCAAAAATGGTTCCAACACACAACTCAAGCATAGAATTGGTGTTCACCTCCAACTAGTCAGTAATAACCCTACCAGTACACAAGTACTCAAAGTACTTCAAGTAGATCTCCCATGAACTTGAAACAACATGCAACTCAAATGATCTTACTTACACATGTAGAACTTCTCCCTGATCTTGCAACAACCTGAAGATCAACCTGTTCTTATAATTAAAATGATCTACCTTGCCTTCCTCTATTTTCTCATAATTACAATACATGCCAATGGGTCTATAAATAGATCCCAGACTAAACCATAACTTAGATTCTTAATTTAGACATGCAGCTCAAGACTCAAAATAGCCTTTACATGCAAACAATTAGTTTAACAAACTAACTTTTCATGCAACAAACAGTTCTGGAACCACACAGGCGACCAACATCAGTCCCTGTCTGACTGGAGATGACTAACATCAGCCAACTCCTGTTGATGTTGGTTGCCCTTTTTTTCACCCCTGATTGACATCGGTTGCGCTGCCGATGCCAGTTTCTTTGGAACTCAGCAACCTCCTCTATGTCTGTAAATAGTTGAAGCTTTTAACTCCACAACCTAACACAAAAATCAATCAATGTTTGAATCCAAACTTTGACAAGTTTAATTGAAAACTCAATGTTGAAGACTACGATTTGACCAAATATGCTAGAAAAGATTGGACAACATGGTAGTGCATGAATAAGGTCCAAATGACATATGTGACATGGTTTTTAAATGATGGTTTTGGCATAAGTCAAATGAGTTTAAAATTAATTTAAGCAACATAACAATGTATGCTTGCTCTAATGATGTTATCAATATTTTATTTCAAAAAACTCAAGGGCATAAATTTGATAAATGATTTGGGTAGCATAACATTACTCATATCAGTTAATTGATGTAAATACAAACATGTTTAGCAAAAATTTCAAGGCACAAGTTTGGTTTAAAATGGTTAGCATATTGTCTCTTTAAATAAAAGAGTGGTGTATAAATAAATTATTTTAGATGTGGATATAAACAAACAAATTAGTTATAGTCTAAAACCACCAAATAAGAAATAGATAAATGACCAAATATAACTAAGAAAATAACCTTAAATCCTAACAAGGGTGTGGCAAAGTGGGGCTGACTAAAACTAATTAGTTTTTTATCATCTAGATGGATCTCATGTCTACTAAATTTCACATCAGCAAACAAGGAGAAATATTACATCATTTAGGTCTATGTCATATTTCTTGTTACAACCACTACATCCATCACTTACTCAGTGTAGTGTGATGTCCAACATGCTTAAACATCCTATGCTTAGCCTCTACTAATGGAGATGGTTTAACTACTCAAACTACCATCCCAATGAGGGGATCCCAATTTATATACCCCCCATGGAAAGTTGTTAAAGGCTATGTCAGGGGATGAATCCCTAAGTCAAATATTCCCTATATAACTTATGGGAGGTAATGAAGTCCCCCTCATAAGCAAAGATGTGTAAAATAAAAACTAAGTAAAAGAGATTTATGGTTTTTCTAGATCACCCAATCCATGTGGGTCTTGGGGAGGGCATTCACAACATATATTTTATACCTTTGGAGTAAGGCACAAGTTTGAAATGAATATGGTGATTTTGACCCCAATGGTTCTTTATAGGAGATAAGGGAGAGCATACATGCACAACTTCCTTTTTGCACAAACAAATTCTAACTAAGCAAATGATTTAAACATACAAAACTTAACTTTTAAGTGAGTTCAATTTTAGATCACTAAAATGAAAGATTTGGTGGTGTTACTTTTACCCTTAGCTGTAAGTTTCAAAACTTTGAAATAACAACAAAAATACATTCAAGTAAAAACCTTAAGTTTTTCTTTAAGCACCAAATGAAATATTCCTAATTATTTTTAAGCACCCAAAAGAGGTTTAAAAAGATCTAATTAGGCATGATTTGGAAATTTTCAAGTAGGCCCTAAAAGTAAATGGTCAGAGTGTTGTTTAGCTTTGAAACACTTTTTCAAATGAAAAAAATAACTTTGAGAATTGAATTCTCAAGTTCACATAGTGCAATCCTACAGCTCCATGGTCTAATACCGTAACTCTACAAAACTATGACTGGTTAACATAATATCATAACTTATAGGTTAGTTAATATAAATTGATAATATCACTACTCTAATAGATAATATCATAAATGATTAAGCAAACCTAAAAAATAGAAATTTGTAGTATTATCGCTTAACCCTAATGGTCTACACTAATCGCTAATAGTTAACTATAATAATATGACTTGAACTGATAATATCGTAACTTGAAAACTCATGGTATTGCAATATCATGATTATTGAGTCACAATATTTCAATAACATAATTTCACCTATAAAAAAATAACATGTCAATCCAAAAAACATAGTTAAAATTCAATATCATGACTAAATGACAAAATTATGATTGTGTTAGTTACAAGATTGTGGTCCATAGGATAGTATCACAACTCCATAATGACAAAACTGTTAATTTAATAAATTTTTTTTTTTACTCAAATTTTTATCCTTTTACTCCCACACTCTAATATTCTACATGAAAATGGATATTAGGTTGCTTGTATGAGGTATTTGAAAAAATTCATGGAGATAAATCCTACAGAGCATGGCATTATGTGAACTAAGAATTTGACTTAAGAGAGAGGGTTAGAACAAGTGTTAGTTAAAAATGAAATAAAAATGAAAATAACATACTAACAAGCATGAACTATCTAGGCCTAGACACTATGCAGAGCTTAGTAACAAACATACATGTGAAATCAACAACTAAAACATGAAAGAAACCTTCCATACAGCTTTCAAATGGTTCATAGAGTGGTTTGATCAGCTTGTGCATCAAAGAATATTCATCAATGGATTTATTTGTATCCTTCTCTCCTTAGAACCTTTGGCTTGTGATGGCTTTGGCTTGGTTCAATAATTTCACATAATAACACTAACTGTATGAGGCTTTGGAATCATTTATGCATGGTAACTTTACACTATTCAAGATTAAAATTATGAGTGTGAGGCCTCTTATTTATAGATTTTTGTAAACGATAAAAAAGAACCTAAACCATACATCTCAAGATGAAGATGTGTGTCTAAGAATACATTCAATTTTGGAGGTTAAAATTAATAAATTCCCTCATAAATAGTTGGGATAGAGAGGCATTAAAGATGTATGGGAGGGCTTAATTAGATATTTGTTACATTTATGGCCTAGGATGCCTTCCTAAAAAATGATGTCACTTGATGATGTAGAAACTCATAATCAATTTTAAAAAATAAATATTCAACAAGCTCCATGGAATTTTTAATTAGGCTCATAATTTGGTTTAATTAGCTTTAAATATGATTAGTCAATTTTGGTACAAATCTTGGTGATTGGTACACAAATTAATCAAATTGGTCAAAATGTCATATTATTGGCTTGAGATTTGACTAGATTGGAATTAGGATAAGATGCTAGATGTGTTAGAACTATTATCCCATTTAATATGTTTCCAACACAAAATAACAAAGGCACATTTATCATGCAATAAAATTCATATAAAAGAGCAATCCAAGCACCCAAGTGTGAAATCATCATTTTGACTCAAAATGATCTAATCAAAGTTAGTTGTCTCATAAAATGCAGTAGCCCATTTAGATACACATTAGCCAAAATTGGCACTTATATATGATAGGTTCACATCATTTAGCATGTTTTAGTGTTTTTAGGCCAAATTGTGATGTTTGCTAGAAATTGGTCTGAAGTTTGGTTGGTATTAGTGGCTAGTTACTTGGATTATTAAGGGGAGCTTGTGAACCAATGCCCTATCATTGATTTTGTGGCATGTTTGGTGTGAAAGGCAATTGTTTCCTAATCATCACTTATGGAATAGTAGAACCTCTTAGTTGTACAAACCTCTATTGTGAAGTAGATTCTTATAGAGTATTCGGCATTGGTATCTGGCTAATAGATGTATGTTATTGATTAGACATCATTTGTGAAGGTAATTTAATGTTGGTCTATGATAGAAGAGGTACATTTGTCATTACCTAGTGAGGTAGAACATTGGTTTTCCCCTGTTGAGGTGGTAGAATGTTTTTCCTCTAATACATGGTTATGTTAAATTGTGCCTATGGTTGTGGAATGTTAATCATCACCTATTATGGTGGAGTAACATTCATCACATTTTATTAAGGTATGGCACTGGTTATCACATGAATAATTAATCCTTACAATTGTGTGCCTAATGAATCACTTGGTTGAGGATTATAGGTAGTTAGTTGTGATTGGGAGGTATAAGTTCCTCTTCCTTGAATTTTTGAACCACTCATGGTTTTAACTAAAATCACATGTTATTGTGGACTAGTTTTTCTCATGTTTACACCACTTTGGTCTAGATTGGACAATACTTGCATATTATCCACTATGTTGGGATCAATATTTTTCATAGAAGTAGAAGACACTTATTTGATATCTCAGGCATTAAACATGTCTCTAATTTAAGTCATTCACATGAATGGGTCTATAACCTTATTTTATTATCCTTTTAATTCGATTAAGATTCTTGTTAAAGGAGCTATCTCAATAAGAGGAACATTTGATAAGGTCATGTTGTTGAAGTTGCATTCTAAGTTTAGATAGGTTTGGTATGTTGTCTACATATGTATGAAGTGGTCATCCGTGAGGTTATTTCCTATGATAATTATATGACGATACTAATACAACATTAGTAATAGAGCTTGAGGGTTGATAAAAGAGGCATTTTCATTTATTTGATTATAAGGTATGTTGTAAATCACTCATACTAGTCTTGGAAAGTTTTTATGGGGGAAGTCTACTATAAATTTAACCCCTACCTCTATGGATCTAATTAACACTTCATCCTTGCTCATAATCAAGTGATGATAAAAAGATAAGGGTCATAGGCTAATGACATTGTAATATAGTATGGTTATTATTGGACTTATTCTACAACCGATGGTATGTTAGCTAGGTATTATATCATTTTATCTTTGTCTTACTTTGAGTATGGAGGTTTGTTGACCAAATAGTAGACCAAAAGATCTTGGATTTGTTTCCCTGATTGAGTGTTGTAAGGTGGATAAGGATATATCTCATAAATGACATCATCTCCATAGGGTCTTGAATAAAGTCTTCTTGTACAACCACATTACCATATCCCAGATTGTACATAGCTCCATTATGATTATAGTGAGACATGTTTGAATCAATGACAAATTTTTTATGATAAAGGCTTAGAGTTCTACAAAATCTAAAAAATAATGTATAAAAAATAAATAGTTTGAACATGATCTAATTAGTTTAAGGATGGAGTTGTATCTCCAAAAAGGGGTTTATGTTAAACTTGGTATAAAACAATCTAAAATCAAATGTCTAACATTAAATTTCTCACACAAAAAGTACAAGTGGATGAGCTAAAATTGGAATGTAAAACCCTAGGTTCAAATCATTCCAAACAATTCTAATCTAGGAAGATAAAAGTTGATAGGTCTTTTGGCCAAATGCAGCATCAAAATCTAGACTCAAAATAGGCATGTGCTAGGACTGTTGGAAAAATAAACACAAAATCTAGACTTAAAAAAATGGTGTATGATTTAATCTAAAAAATTTGAAACACTTTGGTATAGATTAGGCATTCGAATTTAGACATGAACTTGGTCAAATTGGCATAAGGAATGAACCAAAAGGCACTTAGAAATAGACTATTTTCTCCTAAATAAAGGCACAAATAATAGTTTTTAAATTGGGTAAAGAATGGATCTAAGTTACTCAACCCAAAAGAGAAATATTTGTGTATAGGCCAAAATTACACAATGCATAAATAAAAATTAGTCAATGTTTAGATTTTAAATTGTCAAAGTTAATTAAGAACTCAACTTAGGAAACGAGGAAGCTTTGATCAAACAACAAGATATACAAAGGTGAACAACATAATGGCACTAGATAAAGATCCAAAAGGCACATGTGGATTGGTTTCAAAATGGAAACTTGGACACAAGGAAAAGTAAGTCTATGAAATGACTCAAGTAGTGTAATAGTGTTATTGAGCTCTAAAGCTATGATCGATGGTTTGTTTCAAGACTCCAAGGCAAAAATATTGAAATGGATTGGGTAGCATAAAATTACAATATCTAATAAAGTGACACACTAATGTAGAGATAAGTGGATAAGTCTCTAAACACTTAGTATTGGATTTATTCTTGATAAATGATCTCATTCATTTGCTAGCCTTGTTCTTGATTGCCCTTACACCAATATAGTTTCACTCCCTTTGATCACTATGCTTGATGGATTCATTGATTCATTCCTATTATTTTACAATTAGAAGAACTTATAAATTTAATTAGTCTTTTCTCATGACATTCTCATTCATCATTTGACTCAGGGCATTCACTCTTTCAAAAACTCCCTCTTACTCTTCCACTAGCTTTCCACTAGGTAAGTTCCTTAGGTCTCAAGGACCAAAACTTGATTTAAGACTCAAAGAGTTAATCTCTTTACCTAGATAGTATTATATGGTCACATAAAAAATACTTTAACCCCTTTTAAGTGATCAAACATAATCTAACCTTCTATTTCACATATAAGGCTCATCTTGGTCTCCTAAGGCTTGTATCCTTTTTTTGACAATTATTTGTTTTTTGAATAATCTACAAGCTTTACAAAATATATAAAAACATATCATATCACCCTATATTTAACTTCACATCATCATGAAGTTTCAAGATAGATCTCATTTGCTAGCTATCTCTTCTCTTAATAACATAGATCTAATTAGGTCTATACATCTCTTTATTAGACACAGTCAGCTATACACATACAGACAGAGTCTTTACCAACCCCAAACCTAAAAAATATCCTTTTTCACATTATTTTCCCCAAAACTACCAATTTTTAGCAAATTTTTATGGTTAAAACTCTTGGAATCTTCAAAACCCTAATCTAGAGTTTTCTTACTTCTACACAGGCTTGAGAGCCTATATAATTAAATAACTTGAGTTTCCCAACATTAAAAAGTATAAACTACCACCTTTAGCTCTTTTTTATCCTTATGAAACTTCAAAAATAGGTTAGGACAGTTTATTTACCTTCAAATTCTTAAAATGACTCAAAATATAGGGTTTTTGCTTGTTTTCCATGACTGTGTAAGGTTTTAGAATGAAAATATTACCATAACTTATTTTTAGGTCACTCAAAGATATGAAAAAACTTATTCAATTTCTGTCTAAACCCCACACATCTTTTAATTTGGGTTATCCCTAAAATTCCATTCTATTAATGATTAAAAACAATAATGTACAATGGACTATGTGTAATTTGTTGACTGTGCAGGGCTTTCAAAGAGTCATATGCCTTCAATAGGCTATAAACACTTTTTCCATGATCAATATAAGGACCTTAACTTCATTTTAAATTATTTAAAAACATATAAAACTTAGTTTCCTCACTGCTCCTCTTTCTTATGCCTTCACTCACGTATGAGAACAAGTAAACAAAATACTAACTTGTACATGTAGGTTTTCTTTTAGTTGGAGGACTATGTGTTGGTTCTCTACCATTACCTGCTTATATAAATAACAACTAACCTTATATATCAATGAAAATTCTCAACCTATATATTATATTCTTCACCAAAATCATACAACACTTTGTGAGGAGCAATCATCTACTTTTAGATTTGGTTATCATAGGCAAAACATGGTATATGGGTAGTGGTAACCCTTATTGTTGAGTTATTCATATAAGAATGTATTAATAACTCCTATGTATCCCTTTATATAAAAAATACATTATAAACCACTAGCATTTTGACTCAAAACCTATCAATCTAGTGAAATCACTCCAAACTCTCATCTTTGACTATGATTTTCAGTCACTTTTTGGTTATCACTTATAGTCCTTCATTCAACTATAACTTTACATAAAGGAAAACATATTTATGGCCTCAAGGGAAATCAAGTATAACATTAAACTAATGAAAATACATACATTTAATGGATAATATATAATAAGTCACTTTACTTTATTTATAACATTCATCTCTGTTACATGACAGTCCTTTCTTAGACTTGAAATCTTCTTTGAGAGGTTTTGTTTATTCTCTCCTTCTCTGATCTTCCTTATTCTTTGATAACTCTCTCTCATATTCTACCTCCCTACAGCATCCAACACATTACAATGAGTTTTCATTCCCACTTCAATGTAGGTTTCATGGTAGTTACCTCAATTTGGTTATCATAACCATCTTCAAAGTATAATAGGGATTTACACTTGTTTCTATGACTTGACTTAATATATACACATGAAATGTATTTAAAATTACTTCTCATGACTTTATTAGACCCTCTAAACCAAATTTGTTCACCTAACCACTTTAATGCATGCATTTGACCCCCTTAGACTTAGTTATAATATTTGAATTTTTAAATTCCAATTTTGGAGGGAAAACTCCTAGAAGCTACATAAAGCACATTGATGACTCGACATGGAATCAAAAGACACAAATGGAATTTATAAGGTCCCTTACATACATTGACATCCAAAATTGACTAAATTTGACCAGTTATTGACAAAAACACAATTATAAAGTTTTCTAGCTTGATACTCCTATATCATACTCCCTACCAGGGAAAAGACTTATTATACCAACTTTATTTATTTCCTTCCAATTTTTTATTTGAGGGTCCTTCATGTTCACTTTATTTATATTATTCCTTTCTTTCTCCTTTTTCTTTGCTAAACTCTTGCTTGTCATCTTCTTGGTCTTGTCTATTCTTCTTATCCATACATCTTCCATCTCTTTGAGGTGTTCCCATTGTTGTACCTCTTTGTTTTTTTCATACTCCATCTTTTATATGTACATTTATCCTTCATCATCTCTAGATACAACTAATTGGTGTTCATTTTTCTTCTTCATGCTTGTTTTATATCTTTCTTCCTCATTATTTTCAATTGATTCCTTCCTTTTGAGTGATGTTTGCTCCTTAATCATGCCACAATATTCTTCCTTCAAATCTAATGGCCTCTCATGCATGTCAATATCTATCATTTTCCCCATTTTACTTTATATTTCTTCCTCTACTTCACATTGCTCTTTTTTATGTCTCCTTTTATCACCTTATTCATTATGCAAGAGCAAATTCTTGTCCCACTCTTACTCAATGTAGTATAATATGATTTGAAATTTTTTTTGACTTTTCATAATAATTTTCATCAACTATTATCTCATATTTATCTTTTTAATAATTGATTAACTCAACTTGTTTGCTTCTTCATACTCCATGTGCTTGATAATTAGCTTGCCTACTTGTATCTTTATTTTCACAACTCCTTATGATGCCATTTGATTCTCCTTATCTATCATTTCCTTGATATTTTATTGATGTAAATCACTTTATTTTATCCCCTTTAATTGAATGAATATCTCTTCCAACATCTACATTTCTACTTGCAACCTGAATGCATTCATCTCTTCAAAATCCTCATCAAACCTTGGTCAACATTGCTCTTCATCTTCTTGGGAAATTTGATATTTATCTTGTCTTTGGACTCCCTCATTTGTGAGAGTTACATCTACCTCCTCATGTTGCATACAATGATTATAAATTAATCTTTGAGGTTATTTATCCTCATATTTCTTTATTACTTTACATGTATAAGATGTATTCACCATTGGAGTCGAATTCAGATTCATCATCATAAGCAACATTTGAAAACAAACATGAGAACACTTATATTTTAATCACTTATCTTCTTGCTTACATGGTTGTACCTTACCTTCTTTGGCTTGGTTTGCTTACACCATCTCTATTGTTTTCTTCATAGGATATTTATCTTCCTCAATATTTATGATTTCATGGTGATGGGTGTCGTTATTACCCCTTCATTTAACCAATGTATGTTGGTGTCTATTCTTACCAGGGTGGTGCCTAAAGCTATTTATAGTTAGGTACTTTATTAATTTTAGGTTAAAATTACTTTTTTTGGGGGGTTTTTGGATGTTATGATAATCTATATCTACTTTTAACTTCTAAGGTACTATTTGGATAGAAAAACTCTTTGCAAAAAACATAAACAACCTAATCTAATCTAATTTGTAGAATCTAGAAATGCTTCACACAACTACAAAAAAAACCTATTCAAATCATTCTTATAGAATTAAAATAAATCAAATATTCACTCACATATTAAAATCAATCATAAATATATATTTATAAAATCTTTAAGAATGAAATAAATGCTTATGTTAGAAATAACAAATTCACTATTCAATCTATCCTACAAGTTTTCAATCTAAATTATACAAACATATATATATATCAATGCTAAATGGAAATAAATATAAAACCAACTTATAAATACCAAATAAATTTCCTATCTCCTTGGTGAGTGGTCCCTTACTCACCCTCAAATCTAGGTTCAAATCAACTTAGCTCTAAGATTTTTCTTCAACACATAGATTGAGAAAAGAAACTGCTATAATACTTTGTATTTTAGGAAATCACCAAAATTAAAATATCTATGTATGTAGGCATAAAATTTATAGATCTAATCATGGATATATCTATTTATTATATACCAATAAATAGTTTAACCTTGCATATTGGTAACAATTTAAATAATTTGAAAATAGAAGATATTCTAGATAAATTGAGTGATATAGTAAGAATATAAAGTCATTACAATGAGATATTTAAGGATTCAAAGATTCCATAGATAAAAATTTCCACTCCTAACTATATTGACCAAATATTTACATATATTAATAATCATATCTTCTATCTTTATCATTGCAACCTAGAGTAGAAACTCCCAAAATAAAAGACTAACTAGAAATAAACATCTATTTATATACTTGTACAAAAATGGAAATGTTGAAAAGAGTTCTCCATATTTTCAGAAAGAGCTTGGAGAAGATATCTAAACTCTTTGTAATGTACTAAGATCATTTCTAAAGCAAACTAGGTCAATTCATAGTAAAACTAGTACAATCTATAGCTTGTTATCAAAATCCATAGCTTGACTATCAAAATCTACATCTGATTGTCAAAATCTATAGTTGGCTATCAAAATATACCATTGAATATTGAAATCCATAGTTGTGTATCAAAATCCATATCTAACCATCAAAATTCCATATCAAACTTCATAATATATAATTGGGTCTTAGATGGTTCATTATTTGTCTTGGATCCTCTTTGTCTTCATGAAATCTTGTCAAAACTATTATCAATACAATTATTGTCTATACATGTCAAAATGTGGAGCCTAAAACATGTAAATTTTAGAACAAAGTATAAATAATATAGAATTATACTTTACATGAGTTTATATAGATAAAAACATCTATTTCCTACTTATGCAATTTCCAATTATCAAGATTACATAGAATGCTCAACCATTTGACATATTTAAGGTCATAAACTATCATAATAATGAGTCATTTTATGGACTCATCATCTCTCCCACTCCTCACCTTTTGAAATCCCCTTTTGTAAAATATATCCCCAATCTCCATAGTTATGAACTATTTGTTGTAGCTTCAAACTCAAATCATAAATGGAATACAAATCTTTTTGAAGTATCCTTTGATGATGAAGAGTGAAACCCATATCCCTTTACACAAAGTGAAGCCAAATATCAAACTATTCCTCAAACTAAGTTCTTATTCTTCCAATGGGACATAGGAGAAAGTAGTAAGGGAGGTCTGAACCTCATTCCTATCCATGGATTTATTTCAGCCCTTTGTAAAACATCTAAATTAATTTTCAAAATGACTTTATCTCTTCTCAAATACCATTCAATGGTAGTGGGTGACAACACTTCTCTTCATCTTAATGTAACTGGTATCATATGCCAAATTTGTCTACAAGCTGCCACTACATCATTAAAATTATGCTGAACAAATAGCTCAAAGTTGAGAAGGTCATCCTATAAGGTGGAAAGGTAATGATCATGAATTCTTGGTTGTTGGTAATACCTATGAAATTATTGTAATATATACTCTGCATTACTAAATTGAGGCCTATTGCATATACCAACATCTTTTGCAATACTAGTGTGATAATCATATCTTTCCTACCAAGCAATTTGATTTCTATATGCACATAATATAGCTCTCATATAAAATTTTCCCAAAAATAGATTTACCAAGAAATTATTTGTATTACATAGAATAATGTCACACAAATAAAACTCACAAAGTAGATCTTTCCTGTTAGGAGTACTATTTTTGAATGCTTCCATGAATTCATCACTGGTGTTTATCTCATGTGGTAAATCATAATACATTTGTAATAATTTCCATATGAAGAATTGTTCATATAAAAATAGGCTATATGTATAGAAGAAGGGACTCTATAGGATAAAAAAATTCACTTAATTAAAATGTATATTTAAGAGTTTGTTTAAATTTTTCTTCTATTTTTTGGACTTGAGTCAATTCTTCTTGCATTTATTATTTCTCTTCCTTAAGAAGATGAGTTTCCTTCTTAAGTAGATGATTTTGTATCTTCATTTATTCATGTTTTGAGTAGACTTGGTCCCATTGGTTTTCACTTCTAAAAAAAACAAAGTATTCTAACAACCTTATTCTATCATGGCCCTATGAAGAAAATTTTAAGAGTTAGAGTATATTAATGTTCTTATCCTAGCATTTTCCATTTTAGTTTTGAGAATATTCCTCCTCAAATAAATGTTCTCTTCTTCAAGTGATCTGGTATGACTCCATACATCAATAATTTCATCTTCTACCTCATCCATTTTCTTCATGGATTGTATTTATAAATTTTTAATTTGTTTAATTAAATTAGTAATCACAAAATATTTATTTTGAGTTGTATCAATTAATTCAGCTATATCCTCTACATTTTATTTAATAGTGGCTTCTAACCAGGACAAAGCTAGATCATGTTATAGTTCTACATCATCTACTTCCTTTGAAGGTTGTCCTCCTCTTCAATCATGGGGGATTTTACTTTATCCCTCATCTAATGTGTAAGAGGAATTAGAATCTCATTAGGAATAGTCTCAACAAAGTCATCAACCAAATATTCACATGGAAAAATGGTTTCTTCCTCTTCTCTATTGTGATCTTCACTAGTAGTGGCTGAAAGGTTTTGCCTCAAACTATCTAGTGTCTCATCAACATTTGTATCATCACTATCAACTATTAGGATCAATATTCTTATTCTCTTCAAAGGGGGAAGAGATTTTGTATGAAGGTTTTCTTGAGTTTTTATCTAAGAGGCAAGGTCTATAAAATACTCTTCTTCAATAATCTGAATGGGTTATTAGGCATGAGTAGCTTGAGAAACATAATATTTGTTTCTAATAGAGGATCAAAGTCTCAATTTTATACTCATTGGATCAAAAGGAGAGACTATATGAGGATAACTTAGGGTTTGTAATGAAATAATCTTGGTTGTGGATCTTGTGCTACAGATGAATCTAGAGGCAATTTCTTTAGAAGAAATTTTTGGTAGGGTTTTTAAACTTGAGGCATGCATGTGTGCAAGAGTTTTTTAGAAAATTTAGGGTTTTTATTTCTTTCCTTCATGGAAGGAATCCAAAGACTTCATTCCATTTTATTTCTATAAAAAGTGGTGTTGAATAATGAGTTGAATCAACCCATGATGAGGTATGGCAAAAAGGTTTTTGGTATACCTCATGGCTACAACCTGAATAGATCTTAAGAGGAATGAGGGAAAATTTATCTTGTGTTAATGTTTCTAAATAGTATATCTTAAATTAATTAACATCCTTAACACCATACAACTAAACACACTACACTATCCCTCATAATTTAATTATTTAATGAGCCAAAAGGAGACTGACCTCCAAGGTTTAAGCAGAGACTCTCTTCTTACCCCTTTTTTTTGCCTTTGACATTTTTCACAAAAATTAGTGTGGACTCTCCTTCATTGCTAAATTTTTTGACAAGATCATGAAATGAAGATCTCCCTGCTATTCAAGCTCCTTCATTTTTAATCCTTGACAATTCACTAAGGACTTTCATGGAGAAGGGTATTTGAACACCTTTGACTATGGAGAAATTAGGTTTCAGATGAAGGACAAATTCTATTACCAATGTCTCATCAAAACCCTAGAATTTGAGAAAGAAGTCAAGCCATCCAACTGTAGCCAATATCTCTTTTACTAATTCATTTTCTAATAGATCAGTTCCATCCTCTAGTCATGATTTCTTCTTCAGTCCCATTTTAAAACTCTTACATAAAACACAGTCAATTCTTTACCCTCCTTTTAAAATGAAACTAAACTATTCTTGTAAAATAATTAAATGTAAATAATATCCCTTGAGAGTTTAGACTATGGATATTACTTAAAGCATTCTTAGTAATGATAATAGCATCAATTAAAAGTAATGATGACACACTTTTTGTTTTATTTTTTTTTAAATCATTCTTCCATCAATTCCTTTTAACCCTCTACTTAATGTCTTTTTATAAATGACACATAATTAAAATGATGTGTCATTATGAAACACTTTTTATGATTAAAATGGGTATTATCTGTAGCCCTTGATTTAAAATTTCAAAATATATCCTTTTAAAGTGATGTTTTGTTGACATCATGAGTCCTAACCTCATTATATCACCATATGAAAAAATTTGATATCAATGGGTTTGAACACATGCATGCAATCCTAGACATCTAAAACTAACACTTAGTAGAAAAACAAATACTTTACCTTAAAAATATTAGTATTATCCTTATCAGTCTTCCTTATCTATTATTTCAAAAAACAAATTGCATGAATTAGTTTTTGAAAAATAGTACAATAGATAATAGCATTAAATTTATTGCTTTAGAACTAGCTAAATTTTTGAATTGACTTTCTTATTTTTTCTGGTTTTTTGCCATTTACCAACCATTTGCTAGTTTTTTATCAAGGCTCTTTATTTAATGCATAAACAACCAACAAGATTTTTTTCAAAACATGTCTATCAATAATGTCTTGAGAGATTTTCATTGTTGATTTTTTTTTTCTTTTTTGAACATTTTTAGAGAAGAGAGGAATCCTCTTCCTTTATTCAAGCCAATTTTGTCTCCAAAGATCAATTACCATGGAATACTTGAGTTCTTCCATGACACCAAACTCATTTTTTACTAGCTAAATAAATTCCTCTTTGTTGGTAGGCTTTTGATATACTTTTAGATGTTGTGTATTTACAAGAAGTGTTTTCTAATTTCTATCTATAGGAAATAATTGTACTAAACCATTATAAAACATATTTGCTATCTAAAATGGTTCTAACCATCTAGTTCAAAGCTTACCTTTGAAATGCTGATATTTTGAATCATATAAGAGTACCCAATCTCCTCTAAATTATCTTTCTTTGATATATAAGTCATGCCATTATTTTCTCTGATACTATGTCATTTCTATCTATTAGAAGGCTTCTATTCTCATCTCATCCAATTTATTCAACTACAAAATTCTTTATTTTTATGCTTCATTTAAATCAATCCTTACTTTTAATGTAATCTTTAAAGTTTAAATTTCAAATTAAATTGGAAGAATATACTTCTTACCATAGACCAACTCATATGATGAAAAACCAGTAGTGGTATTCCACATAGTTTTGTATGTCCAAATAGCTTCTGAGAGTTTGGCTGCCCAATTCTTCCACTTGTTGTTGACTATCTTGGTAAGGATGTTCTCCAATTCTATATTAGTGAATTCTACTTGTCCATTTACTTGAGGATGGTATGGTGAATATTTCTGGTGGTTGACTTGGTAGATCTCCATGAATGATTAAATCATATTAGACATGAATTGTGGTCCTTGATCTAATACTATCTCCCTTGGTGCTCTAAAATGTTGCATGATCTTGGAATAAAGAAAATTTTCTACTAATTCTTCTCTTATAGAAGAAAGAGCTTGAACTTCAACCCATTTGGTTACATAGTCCATACATAACAATAAGTATTGTTTACCTTGTGAAGGTGGATCTATGGGCCCAAAAAAATCCATACCACACTTCTCAAAATTTTATAGAATTACCTATGGATGAAGAGGCATCTTAGAGGATAATGTAGGTTCCCCATTCTTTGACATGCATCACATTTACAAACATAGGTCTTTACATATTTGTGAATATTTGGCCAAAAATATCTAGCTCTAAGGATTTTATGTACCATCCTTTTCACTAAGTAGCATCCTCCTCCAGGTGTATCATGACATGCACAATTGATATCATACATCTCATTCTCCTTCACACACCTATGGAATACATGATCAAGTCCAAGTTTAAATAATATACCATTAATCCATTTATAATAATAAATTATTCTAATTAAATGTTTCTTTTTCTTTTTGGTACATTAAAAAAGAAAATTCCTTGTAGCTAGAAAATTTACTATAACTGCAAACTAAGGTGTTTGTGTTGGAACAACAAATAATTTTTCATCTGGAAAGTTATCTTCTACAATTTTTTCTTCATCTTAATTATGCAATTTAGAAATGAAACCAGTTACCACATTGAACTTTCTTGGTTTATTAATAATTGTTATGTCAAATTCTTGTAGTAACAACAACCATTTGATAATTATTCCTCCTACTACTGGCTTATCCATCAAATACTGAGTAGTTGCATGATCCATAGACACAAATATTTTATAGCCAATTATATAGTGTCTAAATTTTTTATGGCATAAATAACATCAAATAATTCCTTCTTAGTGGTTGTATAGTTTCTTTCAATTCGGGTTAAGTTCTTGTTTATGTAATATATGGCATACATATGTCCATTTTCATCTTTCTATCCTAAATAGCTCCCATAGAATGATTTGATTCATCAGTATAAATATTAAAGGGATATGATCAATTAGGTCCTCTTAAGACTGGTGCAATATTAAGCTTTTCTTGAATGATTTCAAATGCTTGTTGATAGGCTGAATTCTAGACAAATTCACTTTCTCTTTTAAGTAGAGCAAACATTAGAGTAGTAATCTTGTTGAAATCTTATATGAATTTTCTATACTACCCTACATGCCCTAGAAAACTCTTAATGTCAGTCTGATTTTGAGGAATAGGTAAGTTTTAAATGACTTCAATTTTCTTTGGATCTACTTGGATTCCTTTTACAAAAATATGATGTCCTAAAACTATGCCTTCTTCTACCATAATCAAACATTTTTCATGACTTAGAGATAAATGGTGGTCCTCATAACTTTGTAATAATTTTGAAAGATTGATTAAACTATCATCAAAATATTCTCTATGAATAGTAAATTCATCCATATAAACTTATACACAATCATTGGTCAAGTTTGAAAATATGGCTAAGATAGCTCATTGGAAAGTGGTAGGTGCATTACATAAACCAAAGGGCAAGACTGTATATGAAAATGTCCCCCATGAGTAGGTGAATGTTGTTTTGTCTTGATCCTTAGGTGCCACTTGTATTTTTTTTAATCCACTAAAGCCATCTAGAAAAGAAAAGTATCTTTTTCTAACCAAATTATCAAGTACTTGATCAATGAAGGGTAGGGGTAAGTAATATCTCATTGTTTATTTGTTTAGCTCTTTATATTCTACACATAATCTCCATTTAATTTTTTTATTAGGAATAATGACCAAGAGATAGACCTATTGGATATTAAAAATGGGATAAATAAATCTTACTTCTAACAGTTTCTCAATTTCAATTTTCACAATGTCTCTTAAGGTAGGATGAATTATTCTTTGAGGTTGCCTTACTGGTTTAGTTTTCTCTATGTAAATGTGGTGTGTATATATACTTAGATTAATTCCTTTCATATATTTATATTCCCATACAAAATATTGAGTGTGATCCCTAATTACATCAAAAACTCTCATTTCCTGATCATTTATCAACCAACTATTTATGTTGAGTGTCTTCCTTGGTGCCACTATGATTTTTTTAGTGCCTAGATGAGAAGAATATATTTGTAAATGATTTGAGATGAAAATGATGTGGAAGTAATTAATGAAATGTAATAGCATCTTTAACAAATTTTTCTCCTGTGGGAATGACTCTAACTAAAGGATAGCGGAAGCTTGTAATAAATGAGTATTGGCCTTCATATGCCCATTACAACACAATATTTTAAATGTTTTTATGATAATATTAGGCGGAAGAGGATGAATTATTAGAATAATAGGAAGTGCTACTTTGAAAATGTATTCTATTCAAATTCATAGAGAGTTTGTTACAATTCATAGCTAGTCTGTTGTAATCCATAGTTAGACTATCAAAATCCATAACTGGACTGTCAAGATCTATAGCTAGACTATCAATATCCATAGCTAGACTATCAAGATCTATAGTAGCTCCAATAATTCTTATTAACTCATATTTTTGTTCCTCTACATGATCAGTGATTGTAACCATAGCTAGAGAAGAGATGTTATCACATTTTTCATTAGGTTGGTCAACCCACAACTATTTGATAGTATTGATTGATGGTTGAGTAGGTAGATATAGAGAAATTTGTTTTTATTTAAGACAATTTGAGATGGTCATATCTCATGATCTAAAATCAATCAATGTTTCTATATTTTATAACCAAGGTCTTCCTAAAATCATTAGGTATCTAATATATTTGTTTTTAGGTTAGAGGATAATAAAGTCAATAGGATACTCCTATGATTCTAAATTCAACATTATGTCTTCAATGACACCTCCTATTTTGGTAGTTGAATGATTTGCCATTTTTAGTATCATGGTGGTTGGTTACATGTCCTTTAAAGAGATATTTTGTCTAGTGTCCATAATCATCACATTAATAGTAGCTCTCAATTCCAAAAATACATTTAGTATCTCCTATTGTCTAATTTTTGTATAAATGATAGGACTTCCTAGGTCTCCATATTTAGGAAAAATCAACTTTCTTATTAATAAATCAGCAAGCTTACCATCAACCTATATGGTATTAGGATATTATCTTTTTCTACTTGGTATCTTGATACACAAACTTTTGATCACTCGATTTACTTATGCGATGTCTCTGATGGATTTTAACAATGGAATCTCTATGTTTAGTTTTTCGAGTTCTTGGATCAATTCAAATTAATTGGTTTTCTACTTCCTTTAATATTTATAGAAAAGGCACAAATGGAGGTGTTATGATAACTTCCTCTATTTTTCTAGTTTCCTATTTAGACTCTTATGCTTTTTCTATTTGAATTTATGGACTTGTTTTTTCTTGTGGCACTTCTATGATGATGGTTTGAGGTTCTTGCACTGTTCTTCCTAATCTAAGATGAATGTCTACACATTCAATTATTTCACTCTGTTCATTTACAAAAACTTGTCTTTTTCTTTGGGTTTACTACTAGCTATGTAGGTAGTTGAGGTTTATTTACTTGTTTTGTAGGGGTGGCTTCATTTACTTGGGAATCCATTAATGCTTATTTTTATTTTTGTCATTGTGGATACCTTATTTGGTTTTGCTGATTATAATTTGGACCAAAATTCTAGTGTTGATTTGTCCAAGGCTGTTGATGACCTTATGGCATTCACATTTGTTGAAAAGGCTAGGGTATCATCCACTATTATGGCATCCATTATTGGGTGCCCCATGGTGTTACAACCCACATTTGTGTAGGTGCTTACCATTATTGATAAGGAATTATTGAGCAAAACTATTGATTTTTTTGAAAGGTATTTCCTTGTCTCTACACATAATTGATTTCTTCTATGGCTTGTGTATTTTGTTTTTAATAATTATTGAGAATACGGAGGTGACTAAAATTATTTGTGTCATGATCCTTAACATCACATATTCTGCAAATTTTAGTTTTATCCAAAGGACAGTCTCTAAGTGCATGTTTCAATCTATATTTTGGACAATAGATCTCCAATGGATTAATATTAGATTTAGCCTTGGCCTATAATTTATCCAATGTTAAATTAAATTGGAACAATATATATATTTAAAAGTTTTCTAACCCTTCCATGAGCTAGATTACATCACTATATTTTCTCATTTTCCCTCTTCTACTGCTGAGTTTTGTTCTAGAATAGTTTATACATAACCATGTGATTTCTTAAAAATCTAGTTTAGTAATATCTTCTTTCCCCATAGGATTTAAATAATCCATAGAAGAGTCAACCAACCCATTGAGGAAGATATTTTTGATTACTTATTTAGGCAGCTCATAACCACATCTGTTGAGAGCAAAGGCAAACCTATCAAGGTAATCTTCAAGGTTTTCATCTTCATTTTGTTTGATTTTAAAAAAATCTTATTTCTTATCCTTGAACCTACAATAGTCTTGATATTTGTCCAAGAATGTTGTTTCCATTTCTCTCCAAATGTTAATATAGTACCCTCCTAGCCCCATGAACCACCTCATTGATCCTTCCTTCAATGTAGAAGGAATTTTTTTAACTTTTGGCTATCTAAGGTGTAATCATATGTATAATAGATAACCTTAAACTCAAAAATAAATTGATCTAGGTCTTTGGTGTACATACCTCAAAAATTAGGTAAGTTGGTTTGATAAATATGTTTCATTATTCATTCATCATATTCAAAGACAATAGGATAAGATAAAGTCCTCTCAGGAGCATTCATGCGAGGGTTCTCCACTTGGATTATGTTTTCTCCCATGTCAAATAAAGTTCTATTAAGAGGAGGGGATTTTGGTTGTTTAGTATCTACAATTTCATCTGTTATAGAAGAGTATTCTTCAAGTCCTTTAGAGATATTTTTGAAATATTATATTATCTATTTTTTCAGCTTGTCTATTTTTTTTGTGACTATCTTGATTGTTTCCTGTAAAAGATCAAAATCTTTTGGAAAAAATCTACCCTATGAATCCCATGGCCTACTCATATAATTGATTTTGACAAGAGAGGGTTTTTATTCTATTTTTGCATTTTTATGTTTTATGGAATGTTAGCCTAATTTTTTACCTTAATGAAACCTAAAAGGTCCCCATAAATAGCACTAAAAATGATGTGTGTCATTATTACCCCTTCATTTAATCAACATATGTTGGTGTCTGTTCTTACCAGGGTGGTGCCTAAAGTTGTTTACAATGAGATAATTTATTGATTTTAGGTTAATATTAATTGTTTTTTGGGTTTTTTTGATGTTATGTTAATCTATATCTACTTCTAACTTCTTATATACTATATGGAAAGAAACACTCTTTGTAGAAAACATAAAAAACCCAATCTAATATAATTTGAATAATCTAGAAATGCTTCACACAACTGCAAAACAAACCTATTCAAATCACTCTTGAAGAATTAAAATAATATCAAATATTCACTCACCAATTAAAATAAATCATAAATATATATTTTTAGAATCTATAAGAATGAAATAAATGCTTATGCTAGAAATAACAACTAAAATATTCAATCTATCCTGTAGGTTTTCAATCTGAATTATACAAACATATATCTATATCAATCTTAAATTGAAATAAATACAAAATCAACTTATAAATACCAAATAAATTTCCTATCTACATGGGGAATGGGCCCTTTTTCACCATCAGATCTAGGTTTAAATCAACTCATCTCTAAGATATCTCTTAAACACATAGATTGAGAAATGAAATTGTTGTAGTACTTTGTATTTTAGGAAATCACCAAAATTACAATATATTTGTATGTAGGCATAAAATTTATAGATCCAATCATGGATCTATCTATTTATTCTATACCAAGAAACTTTTTAACCCTATATCATTGGTAACAACTTAACTAATTTGAAAATAGAAGATATTCTAGACAGATTGAGTGATATAGTTAGAATAAAAAGTCATTTTAATGAGATATTTAAGGATTCAAAGAGTCTATAGATAAAAATTTCCACTCCTAACTATATCAACCAAATATTTACATATATTAATACTCATATATTTTATCTTCATCATTTTAACTTAGAGTAAAAACTCCCAAAATGGAAGACTAATAAAAAATAGACATCTATTTATATACATGTATAGAAATGGAAATATTTAAAATATTTCTCTAGATTATCATGAATAGGTTAGAGAAGCTATCTAAACCCTTTGGAATGTACTAAGATCAATTCTAGTGCAAACTAGGTAAATCCAAAGCAAAACTAGTATAATCTATAGCTTGTTATCAAAATTCATAGCTTGAATATTGAAATCTAAAGCTGACTATCAAAATACATAGCTAGCTATCAAAATATATATCTAGTTATCAAAATCCATAGTTGGCTATCAAAATCCATACTTGACTATTAAAATCCATAGCTAACTATTAAAATCTATAGTAAACTTTAGAATCTGTAGCTGGGTCTTAGATGGTTCATTCTATATTTTGGATCCTCTTTGTCTTGATGAAATCTTTTCAAAACTCATATTAATAATATTATTACATGCACATGTTAAAATATGTAACCTAAAGCATGAAAATGTTAGAACAAAGTGCAAAGAAGATAGACTTATACTTTACATGATTTTATAGATAAAATCATCTATTTCCTACTTATGCAAGTTCCAAATATAAATATTACATATGATGCTCAAACATTTGACATATTTAAGGCCATAAAATATAGTAATAATGAGTCATTTTATAAACACATCACATGGTATACACCTACATTATGATATTCTTATTCTCTTTTCATACTCTTTGCCACCAATTTGTTTCCTTTTACCTTCTTAGGTTTCCACTTGCTTATTCAATTTCCATCTATGTTCTTCTCTTAATTGACTTCTTGTCTTAGGTTCACCTCTTTCTTCTCAAAACCTATTTTTTTATCTACTTAGAACAAACATATCCATTCCTTTATTCTCTTCTTGAGGGATGTACTTTGTCATTATTTTTCCCAATCTGCATATTATTCTTTTCTACTCCATATGTGTAATCAAAATCAACACTTAGACATTCATTTACCTCCAAGGATGACTATTTCAATCTTATTTCTTCAATCATATCTTCATGGGTGACCTTCATGTATTGTTGGTGCACCATCTCTTTGGTTTCAATTTCTATACATGTAAAAACATCATAGTAGTACTCATTATCTTCATCTTCAACATGTGTAATATCTTCAAATTTCATCACTTTGTATTCTTCAAGAGGTTATCTTTCTTTGTCATTCTCTTCCTATTTGATGGGTGATGTATTTGGACCATCCTTCATAAACTTTTATGCCTTATGCTTGGCCTTCTCAAAACTTTTACTCATAATTTCATATACAAAATTGAAATTAATGTTATCATATAAGACAAGAGACCACATAGTCTCCTTGAATTTATTTTGCATAGACACTCTCCATCCCTTCTTGTCTTCACCCTCATGTGTTATTCTTGGTGCTTCTATCTTCTTCTTGTTTTCTTCAATGATAAATCTATTCTCTATCTCTTTGTATTTTTCTCACTTTTTAACATCCCACTCCTCATGCCTCTTTGGGTTTCCCTCTCTTTCTTCTTCTCATCTCTCAAGACACTAATCTTGTGCCTTCTCTCTCTCACAAGTCACTCTAGTGGCCACTTCAACCTTTTCCTCATATTAAAACCATTCCATTGGCTTCCTTATCTTCTCAAGAGATTCACCATGAGCTCTATCTCCTTAATACTTTACCCCAATTATCTTCTCATGTCTTCCAATTCTCTCTCTACATCCATATTTTATTTTCTTTTTTATTTTCTAGGCCTATCTAGACCTTCCTCTTAACAAACTTATCAATATTGCATCTTAGACCTCTATTGGTCCTTTCCCCTTCTTTTAGTCTTTTATTTATGACCTATTCTTATCCTCCTTAGACTTTATTTTGGATTCTTTACTTTCTCTCTTCTCTCTTGGAGGTTCAAGGCTCACTTTTCACTAGTCCTTTCTTGAATAGCTTCTAGTACTTCTCATAGGAATTTGGGGCTATTGTTTCTTCTCCTTATCAATATTATATTCATTTATTATAAATTAAAAATAAGACCTAGAACTTCCTTCTCCCACAATACCCTATAAGGTATCATCTCAAGCATACCTCATAGCATATGCATTCATCTCAAATCAACAAGTTGTAAAGAATTCAAAACAAAAATTTATCCAAGATTACTTGGATTTGATACCAAATGATGCAAAGGGAAGGGGATAAGTATCTAAATACTCACTATTGGCTCTAGTTTTGATAAAATATCTCATTCATTTGGTAGGATTTTTTTATTACCCTTGCACCAATCTAGTTTCTCTCTCTCTAATCATTATGTTTGATGGATTCCTTGCTTAATTTCTATTATTTTAAACTTAAAGGAACTTATACATTGAATTGTTTTTTTCTCATGACATTCTCATTCATCATCTGACTTAGGGCATTCACTCTTTCACAAAATCCATATTACTCATCCATAACTTTCCACTAGGAAAGTTCCTTATGTCTCAAGGACCAAAACTTGGTTTAAGACTCAAGGAGTCAATATATTTTCCTAGATAGTCTTATATGGTCAAATCAAAACTATTTTAACCCCTTTCAAGTGATAAAACACACTCTAAACTTCCATTTCACATACAAGGCTCATCTTTATCCCCTAAGGCTTGTAGCCTTTTTTTTTGAGTAATCTATAACCTTTATTAAATATATAAAAAACCTTTATGTTTCTTCAACTCCTAATGAAATTTAAAGACCCATCTCCTTTGTTAGCTATCTCTCATCTCACTAGGATAGACCTAATTAGGTATCTGGGTCTCTTTCTTAGACATAGTCACTTGTACATGTACAAACATAGTCCATACCAACCCCAAACCTAAAAAATATCCTTTTTGACATTAGGTTCCCAAAAACCACCAAGTTTCAACAAATTTTTATGGTTGAAACTCTTGGAATATTCAAAACCCTAATCTTAGGTTTTCTTACTTCTACACAAGATTAAGAGCCTATATAATTCCATACCTTGAGTTTCCCAACATTACAAAAGTCTAAAATACCACCTTCATGTCTATTTTATCTCTATTAAACATACAAAATAGGTTATTACCTTTTATTGGCCTTCAAATGCTTAAAATGACTCAAAACATAGGGTTTATGCCTATTTTCCATGATTGTGTAAGGTTTTAAAATGAGAATATTACCATACCATATTTTTAGGTCATTCCAAGTATCTCAAAAACCTTCTTAAATGTCAATGTAACCCCCACACATCTTCTAATTTAGGTTATCCCTTAGCTTCCATCTTATTAATGCTTAAGAATAATAATGTGTAGTGGATTGTATGCAATTTGTTGACTATGCATGGATTTCAAATAGTAATATGCCTAAAATAGGTTATAAACACTTTTTACATGATCACTCTTAGGACCTTAACTTAATTTAAAATGATGATAAAACATATACAAATCAATGTCCTCACTACTCCTCTTTCTTATGCCTTCATTCACATCTAAGAACAAGTAAATAGAGAACTAACTTGCACAGGTAAGGTTTATTTTAGTTGAAGGACTATGTGTTGGTTCTGTATGATTACCTTCTTTTATAAATAAAAAATAAACTTCCATCTCAATTAACATTCTCAACCTATATATTATTCTCTTCACCAAAATCTTACACCACTTTGTGAGGAGCAATCATGTACTTTTAGATTTGGTTGTCATAGGCAAAATAAGGTATATAAGTAGTGGTAACCATTATTATTGAGTTATCCATGTAGGAATGTATTAATTACTCCTATTTATTCCTATACATAATAAATACATTCAAAACAAATAGAATTTTGACTCACAACCTATCAATCTAGTGAAATCACTCCAAACTCTCTTTTTTGACTGTGACCTTTAGTCACTTTTTGGTTATCACTTATAGTTCTTCATTCACCTAAAAATTTAAAAAAATAACAATATATGTATGGTATTCATAGAATTCAATGATAAAATGAAAATAATTCAAATACCTACATTGAATGGAGAATCTATAACAAGTCACTTTCCTTTATTTATAACATTGATCTTTGTTACATGACAGGCCTTTCTTAGAATTTTTTGAGAGGTTTTGTATGTTCTCTCATTTTATAATCCTCCTCCTTATTATTAGATACCTCTCTCTCATATTATCTCTACCTACTCCATCTAACACATTACAATGACTTTTATTCCCACTTCAATGTAGGTTTCATGGTAGTTACCTCAATTTGGATATCATAACCAACTTCAACATAAAAGAAGGATTTATACTTGTTAAATAAGACATGAAAATTATTTAAAATTACTTATAATTATTGAGTGGACCCCCTAAACCAATTTTTTTCACCTAATCACTTCAACACATGCATTGGACCCCCTTAGACTTAGTTTCAATATTTGAATTTTCAAATCCTAGTTTTGGAGGGAAAACTCCTAGAAGTTGCATTACACACACTTATGACTCCAAATGGAATCCAAAGACACAAATGGACCTTATAATTTATATCACATACATTTATACCCAAAATTGACTAAATTTGACTAGTTATTGATAAAAAAACAATTATGAAGTTTTCTATCTTGATTCTCCTACATCACACACACATAAATATTTTTCGAAAAGACTAAGGAAAAAGTATGGTGTCAAATGGATGGCATAGTGCCTCCTTAGAAAATGTAGTGATTTGGACATAAAAATTATTTTTACATGGAATAACAAAAAAAATAACTAGTTTAGACTTAAAAACCATGTAATAAAGGATAAAATGACATAAACATTCAGATGTAACATCCTAGATCTTAAAACTAACATGGTTACATAGTACTATTGAATTCCATATATATATGTGCTCTTAAGAGGATTTTAAGTGTTAATACAAAAATAAAAGTGCATGAATAATTAGGGTTTTTACACCCCCCTTCTCTCAATATATTGTATGGTGACATGGAACTTCGAGCTACTCACCCTACATCAATAATATTTCTACAAGTGGGGTTGTTCAAAAACTATAAGTTTTATGCATCTAGATTGTCCCAAGTTTTGTTAACACTAGAGACAAAATCATGTCAATTTATTTCATATCAGCTAACTTACTATGTAAGGGTATATTCCTTTACATAACAATTTCATTCATGTACTTCTTAGTGGAATCCCCTAGTTAGCCAGACCTAACTTGGGTTTTTATTATGATTAGAGGGGTTAACTACTCAACCCCATGGTAGTTGCAGTATCTTTGCCCTAATTTATATAACCCACCATGGATCAAGTTTGGTATGATGTTGGGAGATGAAACCTTAGGTCAAATCACCCTTAGAAAACTCATGAGGAGGCTATAAACTCTTGCTCAAAAGCCAAATTTCATAAAAAAAGATGACTAGTAAAAAGACTTTAAGGTTGCATTTAGATCACCCAAACCATACAAATTTGATGGGGACATTAATGACATAATTTTATTACCTTTAGATAAGTGACAAATGCAAATAAAGAGTAATTTTGGTCACCTAATTTCTATGAAGGGGACGAGGGAGAGCATACGTGCATTAATTAGTTTGTGAAAATAAACAAATCCAAACAAACAAGGCATAAAATAAATGTTCTCAAAATCATGTAAATAAGTTATTAAAGTTCATTTTAATCCATAAAAAATGAAATGTGTAGTGAAGTTGTTTTGTCCCCTTAGCATTAGTCAAAAACTTACAAAAACATTCCCAAAGCCATTAAGCATAAAAACATCTAAGTTCCTTCTAGGCACCAAAATAAAATGTTCAAGACTTAAACACTTCCAAATTTGTGTCCTTTCTTAGCTAAGGTCCTATAATTTTTAGATGTTTTTTGACTTCCTTGAAGCACTTTCATGAATGAGTAAAAAATTTATCAAATTTAGCTCTCACATTTGTCTCTATTTTATTTCCATAGAGATCAATGTTGGTCTATGTAGGGATTGATGTTAGTCTGAATAAAATGGCATTAGTCGATATATGGGAAACCAAGGTCAATCAACTTGGGTTGACGTCAATCTTGTAAAAAAGCAAAAAATTAACATGGTTAATTTTCACAAAATAACATTAGTGAAATAAGCTTAAAATTAACATTTATCACAAGATCCTACAAGCAAATTATCACATAAGATGATATTTAGGCATTTAGAAGGAAAAATATATAGAAAGCTCAAAATAAACTTGAAAAACACATTTTTTGGTATGCTCTATTTCTACACACAGAGGTCAATATCAATTTGGGGTAGACCAATGTTGGTTTTGGTAGGATCAACATTAGTTTAATTAGAATTGATATCAGTCTTTGTGTAAATTATGTGTGACTAAAAAATAGAATATGGAAAAACAAAGTTAAAACTTGGATTTTTAAGATTTTGAGGCCTTCAATAGTGTAGTCATATAAAATGTGAAAATTGGTAACTTGAGTGTGGATTATAACACCCAACCCATAAATCCCTTTTGCTTGCTCTCATGACCCTCCTAGGTACCTTTTCACTAATTCCTAGTCATCCATAGCCTCATAGACAGTGATTTTACCTCCTCCAAGTATAATTTCTAATTATTATTCCATCCCCCTAAGTCTCATTCCTTGAGGACATTAACACCAAAATTATACTATGGCACCAGACCCTAGGGTGCCCATTTTTGGTGCTCCTATTGAAGTGCATTTTTACTACCAATGATCATTTCCTTCTAGTTCCTATCATCCTTTTTGTCATCCTAACATAAATACATTTGACCCATGACCAATAGATCCATATAAAATCCCATTCGAAATTCATTTAGAAGAGGTTGGAAAATATCACAAAACAAGCAAGAATACAAACAAGACAATTGAGGAAAACTTCCTTATGTTATGCATACATCCATCCAATACAACCATAAGCTTATTCAAATCCTTACACTAGTCCCTAACTAGTTCAATCACACCTAGTTTTAGCATTTTGCATCTTTATACACACAATTTTATAAAGCACATCAAGTGGGAGAACTACATATGGCTTGATCCCTCTTCAGAGTATTGGTATGTAGGTAGCATTCCCACACAAGGGGTGTGGATACATGTTTAGTGAATATTACACAAACTAACCCCCCATCTTTCTAAAATTTTGTAAAATCATCATGGATTCTAGGGTTTTAAGACTAAATCAGCTCTATAGAGAGTTCTGTAGATATCTAACATTAAAAATTTCATAGGTAGGCTCACACAGGGACAATGAACAAAACCCAAATATCGTAGATCTCTTAGATAATAGTGGTATAAGAGGACTATATCACTAAACCCCAAGGTATCTTATTTCGGTGCTCTTGTCCTTTCATAAAATGAAAGTTAGATCTTGATTTGTGATGTTGTCCTAGTCTTACACAGTGAATTTCAAACCTCGTCTCATCCATCTCAATTTATTTCAAGATAAGTTTGATTTTTTCCACATCTATTAATATTTTTAGAAAGGTTTAAATTGTAATTAAATTATATAAATTAGTAGCTTAATTATTAAAATATTATTTAATGATTTAATTAACTTAGACCCTTAACTAAATTAGTAATAGGACTTCAATATTTCCAAAATAGTTAAATCATTTAGTGAACCCAACTTACTTTGTTCACGCATAAAAAACCTAGAAACACTAGGGAAAATTCCTCTAATTTTTTTATTTTTTTTTAATTTTTTTATTGAATATTTAAATAATAAATTTACATTTAAATTTTTATAATTTCTTAGTAATTTTAAAAATAATTTATTCCAAACCCTAGTTGAAATTTACTAGGTTATTCACATAAAAACCCTAGAAACCCTAGGAATAATTTATTGACATTTTAGAATTATTTATTTATTTTCTAATTCCATATTTAAATCAAAAATTCACTTTAATTTTTAAAAATCCATAGTTCTTTTGAAAATCATATCTTCTGCAAAACCCTAGTTGCATACACTAGGTCTTTCCAAATAAAAAATATTGCAGTAATTTTATGATTCTTTTACTTGCATATTTAAATTAGAAATTCATATTAAATTTTAAAATTCCTTAGTAATTTTAAAATAAATATCATTTATTTCAAAACCCTAGTTGCATATACTAAGTCCCGTTTTGAGGTATCACCTTACATGTTTATGAGCTTTGTATCCTTTTTATGCATATTCTAGTTCCTTGTTTATATTATATTTGTTTAATCTTTTCTTCTATTATTCAAGTTATTTTCCTTATGCCACATAATATCCTTACATATCTTCCTTTGAGATGAAGTGTAAGACTGAGTGGAAACCCTCCTAAATTCACCTAGATTATTTCAACTCAATCATATACCATAGATAAACAATCATCTTAGGTTATTGTTATAGATCTTACAAATCTAGATTACACAAATTTCCATGAGGATAACTTTGAAAATGAAAAATATGAGAATAAAAATGATAATATAGACACTGATGTTCATGACCCACCACATCAGACTCTTAATCCACTTCTACCTATTATTGATAATGAAGTTGTCCTTAACAAATATTTTATTCTACAAAGTTTTAGATAAAGACTCAAGGAACAACCCCGAGATCATACTTTTATTTTACAATCTATCATGGAAATCAAATAGGCTAAACAAGTTGAAACCTCCATTCCTTCAAAGCATCCAATTATATGTGACACTATGAGGGTAGCTATATCTCAAAAAACCCCTATAACAGCCTAACCTACCTCTATGCCATCATCAGCTATAGCTAGTACATCTTTGTCTCTTGATGTGGTAACCCTTGTGAAAGAGATAAAATCTCTTCAATCCAAGGTACTACATATCAAGCAAGGTGATTATATACCTACACAAGATTTGGATTATTTTTATCTACTTCAAACACCATTGGCATGTCATATTGCTTCTACACCCTTACCATAAGGTTTTGTTCAATCTAAGCTTACTCTATATGATGGCAAGGGTGATCCAAAGACACATTTGAGAGATTTTCATATAGCATGCTTGGACTATGTTCTAAATGACTGGCTATTAACCAAGCTATTTCCATGGAGTCTAAAGGATTATGCTTTACAATAGTTATATAGTCTATCAAATCAGTTGATCAATGCATTCAATCCTTTATCTAACATGTTCCTACCTCATTTTAGCATTAACATTGGTGATAAATTTTCCTATGCCTAATTTGAACAATAGAAACATAGATCAAATGAGCATCTCATAGATTATGTTCTTTGATATAAGACTATCTTGGCTAAGATGACTAACCCCATGGCTAATCAAGAGTTATAAGATATCTTTAAACATAGTCTTATACCAGCTTTACATGAGTCAATAATTTTCAAAAGGTTCTCTTCCTTCAATGAATTGTTTCATACACTAAAGGAAAGGGAATTCAAATGGGAAGTCAAACTAATTTCAATGGTAAAACTCAAGTACACAAGTATATCAAAAATAACAAATAAAATTAACAAAAAAGTCCCATACAAAGTAAAATTCAATGATAGCAAGAGTCAAAATTAACCAATATTCAATATGACTTCAGATCCCCCTTAGTAAGTGGTTTTATCATCACCTCCTCAACCAAATTTGTCCAATCTAAAAGTATCTGTAGCTAGAGTTTTACAATAGATTTTGGAATGTAATATCATATCTCTCCCTCCTATTCAATAAGTTGATCCAACAAAGCCTCTTCCATGGGGATATGATCAGAATGCATTTTGTAATTTCCATAGGTCACTAGGCCACACAACAAATAGATGAATCAATTTGAAACACAAGATACAAGACTTGATAGATGGAAACATTATTGATCTTGTCACTTTAATTGAGCCTCCTCAAGTAAAGAAAACACAAGATAAATCTTTGAAAATATTCTCATATCCTTTCCCATAACATTATAAATAAGTTATATGGGATACATTAGATGTTCATCATGCATATCATGCACATCCTCCACCAGCTACATATGAAGCACCTTTAGTGGAGCTACATCCTTTGAGCAACATGATTGGTGTATATAATTCTAGAGTTCTAGCTAGACCTTTGAATTCCTTCTTAAAGTAAGAGATAGTTGAGGATTATTCAAATTATCATGCACTCTTTATCATATCTTACATTAATAATCATCCTATTCATAGTGTTCTCATAGACAATAGATCCATCATGAACACATACACTATGACATTATTATAGCATTTAGGATATTTAGATTAGGATATTACCTTGATAGACATAATTATTAGTAGATTTAGTGGGCACATACAAATTTCATTGGGTGATATTTTACTTCCTCTATAAGTTGGTCCAAAACACATGGCCACATCATTTACTATTATTCCCAGTGCAAGAGCTTTTGATATGTTACTTGGTCGACCATGGATTCAAAAACTTTGAGAAATACCTTCTATAGTTCATAAATGCATGTAATTCATTTATGGTAATTATGTTTTTATAGGTGGTGGAGTTAAATATGAGTTACCACTCCCTAATTCAGAGCCATCTACTATTTTATAGTCACTAGTTTTAGTTTCTCCACTAGTTTAGTTTCTCCACTAGTTTAAATTTCTCCACCAATTTCATTTATTCCTCCAATATATATTCAAACATAGGCAAGGCCTCCATTACCAACATAGGGAGTTCATACCCTTCCATAGAGGTCTCTTTCATAGAAACCATAGTTTCATAATTCTAGATAGGTTCTAGTGACAATGTTCACACCTAGGGTATTATCATTGAGGTCTCATGCCTCTACACATAGAGAACATGTTAAAAGATATTATCCTACTACTAGATGGGTCCCTAAGATCCCTATAGTGGCATCCACTTCTCAGAGTTACAAGGAAGCCACATAGTCAGTTTTTACTTTAGTAATTTTAGAGCATTCATAACATATACAATTTTCAAAGCCACAGTCTCAGCCCTTCCATTGTTCTTCACGATGACACATGATACCTCTCATTGATACAAGACACTATGATAGGGAGTCTCTTATGAGACTCATTGGTTAGTATCATCTCTCCTCAACCTTACTTGTACATAGTTTTTTTATTTTTTCTTGTGCATAGTCTCCTCATGATTGATTATACATAAATTATATCAAAAATATAAAAACATTCAAATACACCAAAAATACCTAAAACAATACAAAATTTCAAAAATATCAAAAACATTCAAACAACTCAAAAAAAACAAAAACATTTCAATTGTATGCATCATCCATGACTTACATTTTTACTATAATGTTAGACTTATATTTTTTGTTCTATGTTATTATTTGTTAATTTATCTACATTACCATGCTACACTTGATCTTCTTTGAGTGTGTGCAATGATTTTTATATATTTGATTACTTACCTCTACCTATTGAGGGGGCATCTTACTTCTACATTCAAGACATACATCAATATATAAACCCTTTGGGGTAATATTATACATGATTACACCATCCAAGTTATTTCATTCCTACACCACATACTCTAGTTATCATGTTGATGTACATTACTTACTATCTTACACAAATTACTCTCTCGACATTTCAATAGTATATAACAATTGCATATTTCTTAGCATCTACCTAGTATTGTACTACATGTCTTACATAATTTTACTTCTTACTTTGAATAGTTATATGTGATTGTATTTTATAGTATATTATATTATTTCCTCTCTTGATTTACATATCTAGATGTGATTATATTTCTTAGTTCCTCTTTTGTCTCTTGTATGTACCTTAGGACATTTTCCAGTGTCCTTTCCTTTAATTATTGTGTGCCTTAGGACATTTGCCAATGTCCTTTGCTTGTACTCTTATATGTGCTCGTGGCCCTTGTGCCAATATTGCTTGTTTCATTTATATGTGTATGTAGCATTTGAACATGCCTTATATGCTTGCATTTTAGTTTGAGTGATATATGCCAATGTTCCTTGTTTATTTGGCCCTTTGGCCACTATTGTATGCTTCTTTCTTATTAACTTATGTGTGTGTTAATCATTTGATTTTTAATTATTTGTAATGCCATGATCCACATCATGCATTATCTTACTTTCTTGGATGCCATGATAGACATAATGCTCTATCCCTTCATGAAAACTAAAAACTAATAAATAAAAACTAACATTTCTAGTTTCAATTTAGTATATTTCACATGTTATTACATTTTTATATCTATCTAGGCATACCCATATTGATCTAACAATCTCTCATATAAACCATGTTATATCTTGAGATATCTTGTCGATTATCATTTGCTATATCATCTATTTTGTAGCATAACATAAATGTAGTACTCTTTCTTCTGAGGGTAGTCATTGTAGGGTCTTCATTCGTAACCTTAGAAGAGGGGGAAACAAACAAAGTTTCTATCACAGAGATCATATATCCTATCGATCAAAAAAATTAGTTTCTAGAATAATTAAAAGAGTAATCAGAGGTCAAACTAGGTAGAATAGACTAGAAATATAGTGATGATTCCATAATAATATTTAGTTTTAGCTAAGGACAAAAATGCTAGACATGGACAATAGCATTAGACACTAGGGTGTCTTATTTTTATTGCTCTTTTCAAAACAATAAAAAACCTAGATTTTACAAAAATAGGTAGAAAAGTAAGCTTAGTTATAGTTTTGCACATATAGACTAGTTTAAAATAAATATTTTTAGTATAGTTTTTCTTCGAGAATCTAGATATAGGGGAATCATACACAACATGATGGCTCTCACTTCTAGTTTTACATTAGGCAGTTGATATAACTTCTAGATCAAAATCCATGTTCCAAACACTAGTGATTAGGGGAAGTGTGTGTGGAACATTTGACTTCTTTTATTTCTAATTTTAGTTTATTACCTAGGCATTCTCAATAGTTACATGCCTTATTCCATTTTTAAGTGATTGGCATCATTTTAGAGTGACCTTCATATAAGCCTAATCTCCACTTTTCTAAGTGGCTTCCACATAAACCTATTGCCCAGTTTTGGAGTGGCTTTCATACAAGCCTAATCTCCACCTTTTTTTGAGTTATACAAAAGTGGCCTAGATTCCAACACACATTAAACTATCCATGCCACATTGTCATAGTATAGTTCATCATGGGCTATAAGATCTATTTCATATGACACACATTCATACCAATATTAGTTTATAACTTCACTTAATGGGATGACAATGGATCCAAAGGACTAGCTAGCCTTTATATTCTTGAACCACCTACTTAAAGGGATGGGACACATAGTATAAACATAAATTAACACATGCATGATCACATTGCTTCACTAAGTATGCAATGATGGAGCTAAAGGGATAGCCTTTGCATTCTTAATCCACTCTCAAGGAATTGAGAACTTAGCTCTATTCATCATATTACTCTTGGTATAACATCATTCAGCACATACCCAACATCATCTAATATTACTCATCATCACAATAGGTTTTGTATTAGTTTTCATAGCTGGTGAGGTGTATTCATTCCTTTCTCTTCCTCTATCTCTTACCTGGCTTTGTACATTCTTATTTTAGATATAACATATCTAGTAAGAATTGATCTACTCTTTATTTTCTCTTGCATATTTACATTTCAAAACATGCTCTCTCTATGCACACCAAACTTCACACATCTTCATGAGATTCACCCTTATAGGTAAATTTAGGTATGATTTTTATTTTTCCTTTATCCTAGTATTTTTCATTGCTACATTCCTAGAATAGAGGGGGGGGGGATGTAGTCATATAAAATGTGAAAATTGGTAACTTGAGTGTGGCTTGTGACACCCAACCCATAAGTCCCTATTTCTTGCTCTCATGACCCTCATAGGCACCTTTCACTAATTACCAATCATCTATATCCTTCTAAATAGTGGTTCCACATTCTCTAGGTAGCATTTTCAATGATGATTCCATCCCCCTAGGTCCTATTCCTTTAGAATAATTGCACCCAACTTAGAAAATAACACTAGACCCTATAGTGTCCATTTTTGGTGCTCCTATCCATGTGCATTTTTACCACCAATGATCATTTCATTTTGGTTTCTATCCTCCTTCTTATTGGCCTAGCATGAATACATTTAATCCATGACTAATAGATGCCTATAAAATCCCATTCAAAGTTTATTTAGAAGAGGTTGGAAAATATCACAAAGCAAGAAAAAATACAAGCAAGACCATTGAGACAAACTTCCCTATTCTGTATATACAACCATCTAATATAGCCACAAGCTTATTCAAATCCTTACACCAGTCCCTAGCCAACTCAAACACACCTATTTTTAACATTTTGCATCTTCATACACATAATTACATAAAGCACATCAAGTGGGAGAAACACATATGGCTTGATCCCTCTTTAGAGTATTGGTATATAGGCAATGTGCCCACATAAGGGGTGTGGATACATGTTCAGTGCATCTTACACACACTAACCCCTCCTCTTTATCAAAGTTTTTAAAATCATCATGGTGTTTTGGGTTTAAAGACTAAATCAGCTCTACAGGGAGTTTTATAGACATCTAGCATCCAAAATTTCATAGGCAAGCTCACATAGGGAACAAAACAAAACCCAAAAATCTTAGATCTCTTAGACAACAACAATAGAAGAGGACTATAGCACCAAACCCTAGGGTGTCTTATTTTGGTGCTCTTATCCTTTCATAAAATGAAAGCCAGATCCTAATTTATCACACTATCTTAGTCTTACATAGTGAATTTTAGACCCTATCTCAACCATCTCAGTCTGTTTCCAATAAAGTATTATTTTTTCCACATCTATTAATATTTTTAGAAAGGTTTAAATTGTAATTAAATAATACAAATTAGTATTATTAAAATATTATTTATTGATTTAACTAGTTTAGACCCTTAACTAAATTAGGAATATGACTCTAATATTCCCAAAAAAGTTAAATCAAATAAAAAAAATAGCATCTACATATTAGTCTCATTTATTTCATGGTATGTTTTAGGTCCCATCGAGTGTGCCATTTGTGATCATAGGAATCCAAGAAGGGAGGTTAATAACATGTTAGTTCAAGTAATAAAAACTTTAATAAACACACTAGAACTTACAATCCTAGATCTTAGTGGTGAGCTTAGTTAACAAAAGATAAATGAAAGGATAACTAAAATGCAAAAGATAATGAATCATTTACCTTCCTTGGGAGCTCAAAATGCATTTTTGGGTGACTTTCTTGGCTTGTGTTTCAAAGAGTCTCTGGCAATGGAGGTCATGTAGCTCCTTCTCTCCTTGGCACCATGGCTTAATGTTATGGCTTTGGATTGCTTAAAATTTTATCATTATAACACTAATTTCAAGGAAATTTTTAAATTATAACACTAATATTCTCAAATATTTGAAGTCATTTGTGTATGATAAATTTTCACCAAAATAGCTTAAAATTCAATAGACAAGGCATTGTATTTATAGGTTTAGGAACTAACCCCAACCCAAGGTGACTCAAGGTGTAATTTAAACATGAAATGGGTTCAATCCTAACCTAGGTGAGTCAACTATAACCAAAATAGAGTTAATAGTTTTCAAGTAATAATGATTTTTAAAGAATAGGCATGGGTATCCAAAATGAGATATTTTAGGATATTTCCAAAGAGTTTGACAACTCACAATGGTCATGATGAAAGGCTAAGACATTTTCATTTTTGAATTTCCATTTTTTTAGTTTTTCATTAATTTCACATGGATAATATAACTAGTCTCTTAATTTGGTTTAGTTTATTAATTAATTTTGATTATCCATTTATCTCTTTCAATATTTGATTTTTGTTCATGTGCCCTACTTAATAGGTCTATAGGCCAAATTGACTATTGTGATATTTCAAAATGATTAGGGATGAATCCATGAGATTTTATGGTTGAATATGATAGAATACCCCAATTAAGGATGCGTCAACATGATGTTGAGCTTTAATGAATGATGCACAAGAAAATTTAGGATATTCAGTGATTTTTAGGCTTTAATTTACAATAGTTGGTAGGAATCAGTCTAAAGTCTAGTTAAAATCTAGTTGTGGCCAATTTTAGGTGTCTATAGACCTTATACCAAGGATTAGGCATGAGGTAAGAGGTCTACCCACTCATTCATAAAGTAATAAAATGGGAGGCATTATAGAAACCAAGGACACAACCTAGTGATAAAAAATAATAAATTTCACCTCCATCCTTTTACGTTGAGTGAAAAAAAATTAATAGAACATGAAATGATGATAATAATGGGGATTTGGGAGATAATTTATAATCCAAAATGATAATTCACAATAAGACTCCCCACGTAGATCAATGATGTGGAGTAAATCCATCTAAAATAAGACCATAAAATTAAATGTTGTCTAAAAATCAATTGACCCATCTATGCAAGCTAGCTCAAGATGCCTAGGGTCTAAGTCAACATACATGTAGGCATAATGCACACATTTAATCAAAATCCAACACATGGAAATAAAATAGATAATAAAAATGGGGTCCAAGGCATGGTGCTACATATAACTTGTAACACAATTTTAAGTCTAACCCTGGACTATAACACCGTGCTCATGAAATAAATTGAGCACAAAAACAACATAATAAGAGAAATAATAGTATTATAATCAATAAACATAATGCAAAGAATAATGAACACTAGGTACACCCATAAAAGGATAACATAAGCCAAAATATACTCAACACAAAATAAATTAAATAAGGATGGACCAAAATAAGCTAGAGGACCCAAATAAACCATGGATTTTAAACTTGTGTCACCTTGCAATTTACTTATCGGTATCAATCCAACTACTCATATCTTCTACCCATTATTCTCCTAGTTTCTAAAGTCTACCATAGAGCTTAGCTCACTTAAACTATTCCTATAACCACTAATGTAGGACATTAATAGTATCTAATCAATAAATAAATAACAATAGTAACTCTATTATGTACAAAATATGAAATTTGTCAATAGTGAATTTAAGCATATGCATCTATGATAATAATAAGCTAGTCAGGACCAATCATCATGATAATCAAAATCATACATCTAAGTCATAATAATTAGCTATAATAATATGTGGAATGTCAACTAGAACTAGGCCAAAAACATTAAAGTAATGGTTAATGATGACTACAAGTAATTTTCCTAATAACATCCTTAAATCCTTATGAGATGAAAGTACCATTATTTGATTGGGACATTATTTCACCACATATGCATAATATTTCATTCAAGGGGTGGATTTAAATTATGATGATCTACAATTATGTTTATATGAGAAGGTTTAATTGATATAGGGTAATAATGGTGGGCTTCCCATACACCATTTTAATTATTCAAAATCATTCTATCCAAAACATTCCACCTACTTACCTCATCCCTACTGACATCACTTCAATGGGAGGTGATAGGGAAAGGCTTGATCCCATTTCATGTAGGAAAGTATGAGGACAAAAACATTTTGGAAGAAACTCAAATGTGGGGGTCTCATTGAGTTTATGGAGAGAATCATAGATCATAATGCAAAAGTGGCCTAGGATTTTGTAGCATCTTGGAAAAATTACAAGGTGACCATTCATGGCATAAAAATCAATGTTATAGAGTAAATTATTAGGGAGACAAGCGGTATGTCTTACGATGGGACTAAGGCATTGAAAGACTAAATAAATAACAATAAACTCATAAAACAATTATTTTAGATGAATGATTTTGTGAAGACTGATAAGAAAGGCTTCCCCCAAATAGATCTTCCTTGTCATTGGCCTAAAATTTGTCTCTAGGTTATGCACTATATGAACTTTGAAGGTAAATACACACTAATATTTTCTCACCATTTTTTATTTGTAAATCACTTTATTAGTTAGTAGATAAGTATACCTTTATTTCTAATTAAATATATTTAATGTACCATTTTGTCTCATCAAGTAAATGCAATAAACCATATCCTCCACCAATGGTTAATCCTCCTCATCAAACATGGCCAAAACTTACATGGTTGGGAGGTCCCCTAGGGGGGATCCTCCATTAGTGAGGACTCCCTAGAGGAGGATTTGTCCTTGGGATCCTACTAACCTTTTAAGAGCACCCCCCAAGCTAGTCTTTTCAAATACCCTAGTGATGACCTTCCCCTCAAGCTATCCATACCCACACCTAAGATGATCACCCTTGATGTGGGAACTTCTGAGGAGAATTCTTAGAAGGGTAAATCCATTATTTTATAGGAGATTAAAAGTAACAAGGCATAGTTAGAAAATATTAGCTCCAAGGTGCAAAAGGTAGGGCTGGTCCTTGCCAATCTTATACAGTAATGGAATAATCTCCATATACAGGTTGATTCCATAATGTAAACATTCATCCAATCTTCTAAACCTACTCAAACCCTTGTCAAATAGTTTCCCATGATCTTGTAAACCCCCCTAACTAGTTCCCATAAGGTGGCCCCCATAAAGAAGACTCTTTTATAGGTCCAAGGGTAGAAGATAGATTATATGATCTTTCTAAGAGAAACAATAGAAGGCCCTTGAAGCCACACATAGGCTAAGATTTGAATATCCACTAGAGGGCCCCCCCTCCTAATCTATATTTTTGTTTCTATTTTCCATGCTTTCAATTTAGTTTAGTTGGTTTTTGTTGGGAAACCTTTATTTGGCCTATTAATACTTTTTATATTTCACTTTTGAGGTTCTAGGATCCTTGTAAAACCTATTTTTTACCCTATTAAATAGAAAACAACTATAATTCACTAATTTGATAGGGTTATGGCATTTTGAACATGTTAAAAATAAATAAAATAAATAATTTTTAAAGTAAATTTTAAAATGTTTAAAAAATGAATAAAATGTTATGTTTTTTTACATTTTAGAGTTGAAAACATATAGCACATGTTTCATTTTTTACGTACATTTTTGAAATTTTAACTTTAAAATAAATAGTAATTTTTTTTAAAAACTTTTATAAATTTAAAACTCATTTATATAGTTTAAATTTACCATTTAATAACTTTATAGTGAAAAATCAAAGTAATTTTTCAAAAAAGAGTACACATACATTCTCAACATGTAGAACATGAATTTATAATGTTTTTAAATTAAAATTTAATTTTTAAAATTAAAGCATGAGTCTTCTCCTTTTGAAAAACTAATTTAGAAATTTAAACTTGATGTTGAAGTTGAAAATATAAACTATGTCTAAAATATCAAGTTTGTATCTTTTAAAATTTTAATGGGTTTTTGAAAAACAAGTCAATCCATTTAAAATATTAACATTTTCAATATATTAAACATTCTAAATTTTAAATATATAAAATTTTAAAAATTAGTACGCTAATTTAAATTTCAAATATCAAGTTGAAACAATTTTATACATTTAAAAAAATATATATCAATTTGAAACTCAAATGAGTTCACTTGTATTGGTTAATTAAATTACACCCATTTCAAAATTGTGATTTCAATAATTTTATATTATATTGTAATTTAGTTTCATTTTTTTATTTCATTGGATAATTACTAGTTTTGATAAGATCGTTACCCTATATTAATAAAAGAGATTACACAACAAGCCAAGTTAAAAGACTATGGTTAGGAAGAACCAATTACACCAAATAAACACAAGGTTAAAATTAATAAAATAACATACCTATCTATCACCATAAAACTGGTAGAAAAAATAATGCCATCAGTTTATGGGAAAGTAGTATAAGAGATTAGTTGTCTTGCCTTTTTTGCCACTTTTCTTTTTGACCTCGTACCACATTCCTTGCTCGGGATTCACCCCTATGCTTGAAATCAAAAAATAATTTTAATGTTTATATTTAAATTTAAAAATTGAACATATTAAAATTTTAAAGTTGAACAATCTTTTTATATTATATTTTTGGTAATTAAATTTCAACTTCCTTTTTTTTAATATTTATTTTCATTATGAAATCACTTAAACTTTTTTCAAGATTGAAAAACCAATGTTTATTTTAAACATGTTCAAATTATATAAAATAATTGAAATTTATATATAAACTCACCAAAATATCAAATTTTGTATTAAATTTTAAAAATTAATAGAAAAATATTTCAAATTTAAAATGGAAAATAATGAATAAATTTAAATTTAAAAAAAAAAAATTAAATAATTACATATTAAAGTTGAAAAAAATAGAACATGAATTTACTCAATTTGAAAAACACTTTTTTTTAATTTTAAAATCCAAAATAAATATTTAAAATTTTTAAGTCTATTTTAACTTCAAAACTAATTTTTAATGTTCAAATTATCATTTAATTATTTTATAAATTAAAACAAAATTGAGTTTTTAAAAATGAGTGCACCAACACCTCAAACATGTAGAACATGAGTTCATGATAATTTTAATTTAAAAAATGAATTTTTATGAATAATATTAAAATTAAAACTTATGCCTACTAATTTTGAAAAGATAATTTTATATTCAAGCTTGATTTTGAAATTTAAATTTTAAATTCATTTAAATACAAAATCAAAACATAAAATTCACTTCATTTTAAATTTTTAATAATTTTTAAAAATATGTAGATTCATTTAAAAGTTTAATATGTCAACAATTTTAATTTTAAAAATTAAAAAATTAAATTTTGAGGGAACTCATTAAATTTAAATTATAAAGTTGAATAATATTTTTTCTAATTTAATTATAAAATTTAAAGTTGAATTTATTTTTTAACCTTTGAAATTTCAACTTTAAAGTTTTAAAAATTTTGTTATATATATATACATATATTTTAATAATTTAAATTTAAATGAATTCATTGATATTAAATATGAAAATGAGTTAACTCATTTAGACCCATTTAAAACATAAAATTTCAATAATTCATATAAATTTAAATGATTCTACTCATTTTGAACATGGTAAAATCACCCACTCATTTTAAATGGAAAATTTTTGCATGTAAAAAATTTAAAGTTGGAGAAACTCATTTACACTTATTTTCAATTTTTAAATTTCAACATCAAAATTGATTAAAATTTTGTTTTCATTATAAACTAATATAAATTTAAAATTTATTTTTTCTTCAAAATCTCATGTTGATTTTTAACATGTCCAAAATGAATAATATCATTTAAATTTAAAATTAAACTCATTAAAATTATTTTTTGTCAAAATTAGTAGAAAAATTATTCAAATTTAAATTTTAAAATGTTGAAAAAAAATGGAAAATATTAAATTTTTAAAAACATTTTAAATGATTTCATTTTACATTTGAAAAATTAGAACTTGAATTTACTCATTTTTAAGATGATTTATAATTTTCAACTCTAAAATAAACATTTGAAATGTTTAAAACTTTTTATAACTTCGAAATTAATTTATAAAATTTGACTTTGTCATTTAATAATCTTATAGTAAAAAATTAAATTAATTTTTTGAATTAATTAGACACACATGTTATAAAATATGTAGAACATGATTTTATGATTATTTTTACTTTAAAAAATATATTACAAAAATAATTTTAAAAGTTAAACATGATGTTCTTAATTTTTCACAACTCGTTTAGAAATTTTAAGTTAAATTTGAAATGGTAAATTTGAGATCTTTTAATTTGAGATTTAAAACTTAATTTTCATATGATTATAAATTTGCAATGTTTTTTTTTAAAAACCAATGAAACTTATTTTAATGTATTTAAATTTTTTAATATATTAAATAATTTCAACTTTAAAAATTGAAAATTTTAAAAATGAGTAAACACATTGAAATTTTAAAATGATATGTGTTTACTCATTTTGAAAATTTTAAAATTTTAAAGTTGAAAAAAACTAAATATATTTAAAGTTAAAAAAAAATATATATATTGAAACATTTAAGTTGAAACAATTTTTGAATCCCTTTTAAAATTTTATTTTCATGTTTTTATCATTTAAAAGTTGTAATGGGTTTTAAAAAAAAGGTTAAGTCATTTAAAAAATTATTATTTTTAATATATCGAACAGTCTGAACTTTAAATATTTAAAAAAAAAATTGAGTAAACTCATTTAAATTTCAAATATCAAGTTTAAATAGTTTTATACCAATTTTTTTTTACCAATTTAAAATTCAAATGAGTTTACTTGTATTGATAATGAAAATTTTATGGCTCCATATTGAGAAGAATTTTGTTGTTATTGACATGCTAACTTTATAGGAATCATCTTAGCCAGATTGGCATTTTGATTACATGATATAGTTGATTATTCTATTTTGGGAAATGATGATATTGATTATGATGCATTATTCAGTAGATGTATATGCCTACTTTAGTTATGACATATACTTCTATTCTATTCTTATAAAATTTTATTACTATTGATATATACTCTTTGAGCAGGTGTTATGATGTTTTATTTGGTGTTTACAAGAATAGGTCAAGTGAACTAGGCTTATTGGTGGACTTTGGCCACTAGGAAAATAAGAGAAGTTTATGAGTAGTTGGGTTGGTACCAATAGGTAAAATAAGAAGGTGACATTTATTAGCATGTTTCATATTGAGTATTTTGATTTTGGTGACTTCGTATTTATTATCTTCTTACCTTTTTGTGAGTGATCACTTGTGTTAATATTTTATGTTTTGTTCATATTAATGAGTTATGGGATCATTGACTACCCCTATTCAATTCATGTGATCAAGTGTCATTTTTCATGTTCATAATTGTGTTTTGAACCTCTTTAGTGTTGTTGGTTTTAAATTTATATTTATCCCTTATTATATTTTATTGTGAAGTCTTGGGCATAAGACATGATGTTTTATCATTGAATGAGTCCCTCTTTGGGTGATTAAACCATGACTTAGGCCCCATAATTTAATAATAAATATTATTACATATTGATTTAAAATGATTTGGTACATTGAATCCTTTTAACTCATGATGAGTTTGTTTCACTAAATGAAAAAGGGTATTTTTTTAGTATTTCGTCTTAAGGACTTGGTCATTAACTTACCTAGGTGTAATATGGAATTATTATTTTAACGAAAGTCTAAGAATTTTCATAATGTTAAATGGGATGTGACTTAAGCATTGAAATTATTATTTTAGACTTGGTATTGCCATTAATTATGACTTGAAACCTTTGAAAATTTAATGAAAATTTTGAGTAAGGGAAAACATTCTTGATTGCTGAAATTTTTAAGGAAGCATGGCCTGATGCCTAAACTCTCCCTTTCTCTACATAGTTACCCCTTGGAAACTCCTAGCATAGAATCCCTACCAGTAGCATGGATTAGGAGTTAGGGGTTTGTAAGAAGGAATTTTCCATTGATTTAAATAGTCATGACCTTCTACCTAGGACAACACAAGAGTTGGGGGGAAGAGCCTATATGTGGGCTATGAAAAGAAGCCTTGAGTCCTCCTAAGCATCTAGTGAGATGAAAATATCAAGGGTGAATTGATCTAAGGAATCATGACCTCCTACCAATATTATAATTAATTTTGCAAGTAAGTATTGCCTTTAATTTTATGGAAAATATGGGTCTCTACTAATTTAGGGCTTGATGGAAATAAACGAACTCCATGTTATATTCCCAAATAAACTAGGTAAATTGATTATGTCTATTTTGGATAATATTGATAAATACTCTATGGTTTTGGAGTTGATACAAAAAATATAAAGCAATATGTAATTATGAGTAAATAAAATAATATTTGTGTTACCCTGCTATGGCATTTTGCTTATTTTTGTGCTACTTAGCTGCTAGGTTAAGTCACCTATGTGGATTGTGAGCATTTTGATTTCTAGAAAAATTACTGTATGAAATATCCATAAGGAGGTAGGGTATTACCTATATGGGTTAATCATAAAACCATGTTAATCAATTTATTATATAATACCCAATATTTGTGTATCCCTTCTAAAATATTGATGGAACTATGAACGTCATAGATTTTATCAAAAACATGGTTGTAGAATAATTTTAGACCAAAAGTTAATTTTAGGGGCTAGGTAAAAATGAATACTAGTAATTTAAGTTAAAATTGTTTGGGAAAAAATAGATATATTGGGGGCTTCAAAATTTTACTAAAATATAGACAAATTTTTATTGACATATTGTACCCTGTAGATGTTTGTATCCATACTTGGCACAATGACCATTTATTCATTATATATCCAACTATTGTTTAAACCAACTAGGTTGATGTACATTTTTTTAAAAGGATTTTAAAGTTGAGTGGTTATTTATTGTATACAAATTAATTAAACTTTCTTAAATCATTACCAAACTAAATACCTCTTTTGATTTAATGAAGCATGGCCTAACGGGCAGATAAATATGTTTCCACTTTTAGCCTATAGGGTCATTTATGTGTACATATATTCCTTATTTGTTATGGGGAATGTTATTTATAATTCCTTTAAACCATATGATAATGGTGTAAATTTGTTAATCATATTATCTTTTAAAATCAGGTTGAATGTGTATAATTTGGGTATTAATGGTTAAGCTTAGCCTCCTTTTCCTTTGGATTGCTTCTCATTAATTATATTGATCTTGGAATACAGTGTGAAAATCATCAACATTTTATTAAGATTAAATTTCTTGTGGGTGAGTTATTTTAAGTGTTATTATTGGTCATATCTATCCACATTAGTAAGTGGTAAACTTTACCTTCTTGGCTTGACTATATTTCATGATAAATTAAATACAATATATTTCATTGATCTTGATGTGGTTGGATTGATTATTAAAGTCTTGAGTTGTTTGACTGGTATACTAATTCAAAAAAAATTGAGAATTCTAGGTAGTAAAGTTCAGTTTGACATTTCAATTATTAAGGATTCAAAAATATGAACTTAGATTTACCACTAAATTTTCCTTCCTAAGTTCAAAGCTAGTAAGCTGAGTAGAATTCTTAAGTTCCCTTAGATGAATGTCCTTTTATTGTCTTAGCTTGAGTGTTATAAAAACTTTTATTTCCTATGGTCTTGGTTAGCATGCTAGACCTGGTGTTTATTGTCTATTATTCTATGTTGATTTATTAAATGTTTGGTTGTTGAGTGGTGTACTATGGCTATGTCACTTGTATGCTCATAAATTTCCCATAAAAACTAGATACCTAATTTTACCATCAAGATGATGGTTGGGGTGGTTAATGTCATTAATGGTTGGGCTCATCAGGCTATAATTTGGGGTTTGTTACATTGTGGATAATGAAATTATCACCTATGGATTGGATTGTCATGCTTATGGTTGATGGAAACAATGTGTTAGTATGGTGTATATATCTGTTGATGATCAATGGTTTCATAATGTAAATAATTCTTATAACTATGTTGTGAGACCTATATCTTAGATTATAATAATGTGACACTATTATGTTAGTGATATGCATGCATCATGATGCATACCACTTAGGGGGTAGCATCACAATCCATAGGTATCAATAAATTATTAAATAAATCATATAATTATCACTTTTCACATTTATCAAATGACTATAATATGGTACTTTGGTAATTCATCATGAAATTAAATAATTGTTATTTTTGCTATTACTTAAAGAAAGATGAATCTATTAGAGTAATAAGTACACTTGTAAATGTTGTATCTTTACTATTTCAGCATATATAATAATAACTATACAATGATATTATTGTTTAAATTTTTTCATGGGAGGTATCTTTCCTTGTGATATCTTATATGTTTAAGTTTGAAACTCCTGCTTATTATGACTAAACTTATACATTTATATATAATCCATAAAGAAGGTTATAACAACATGCATAAGATTAAAAATGATTATTGAAGAGAATTTGATTATCATTATTAAATTAATCCATCTTGAATATTTTTTTTTTCAAAATATGATAAGTTAGACTTTGTAGTTGAAGTTTCTTTTTAAAACCACATTGAAGGTTACCGAAAATTACTTTTTGGTTAGTGATTCATGAAGAAATATGTAGGCTATGTTATGGGTTTCAAAAGTGTATTAATTAATGTGTTATCATTAAAAAATATTATTATCTTATTATTATGGTTTTGATACTTTTAAATGGAAATTTGAGGCACTATGGAATTAAATTTATTGATGGAAATACTTGCATTTAAACATGCTAACCTCTTGTGAATTGTTGGCATAATCTATGTATAAGCTAAATTTATAATATAGAGAATAAAGATATTTTATAAAATTGTATCTATATATGTCCTACCATATTCAAGTGAGTTTATTTCATCCTATTTTGATCCTAGTGGATGTGTCACATGGTCGAAACCATTCTATTAAAACTTTTACAGCCATGGATGTTGAGTCTGGTATATGTATGAAATTTGATGATGGGTCTCTTTATTAGATCGAGTCATTAGAATTTCATGTATAATTTAGATATTAATATATTTTGAAATGAGTTAAAACTTATGATTAAAATAATTTATTAACCTAATCTCATTATTATAAGTACTTATGAGACATGAATATAATCTTGGTGCTTATTGTACCCTGTTAGTGTTGGGGAAGTTTTCTACAACCATATTAATTTTGTAGAGGTTGATAGTTATCTATTTAAGCTACCCATTTTCCATTGGTTATATATTTTTAATAGAGGGTGATATCATCTAATTATCTCTAGTTGGATTTAATATGCATTGCATGGTATATGCATTAACACATAAAAATTATACATGTCTAGAATGTGTTAGTTATGAAGTCCATTTCCAATTAGTACACCTACCTACATATGGGAAATCTTGGCATATGGAATTTATGATTAAGAAAATATTTTAATAACTTAAATATATTAATCTCATCTTCTTATTTACTCATTGATAAAATTAATTGAGGAAATCAATTCTATTAGAATAAATTCTTACCTACTGAAATGTATTTTTAATTTCATTAATCTTATAGTCAGATATGTTGCCCTTTCTTATCAAGTCATGGATGTGTTGGATAGTTTGGGAATTGGTATATATGACTTAAGTAATATTTAATTAGATAATTATAACCATTCTTATGTGCTCTAGTTTCTAAAATGAGTATGGGAAGTTGATTATATTCAGCATTTATTATGCTAATTAAATCTCTCAATGTTGGAATTATATGTGTTTACAGTTGAATAAATTTTTATTAAACCTAAAATTATAATTGATACATTGATTTAATCTTATGGTTAAAGTGGGTAGAAGGGATTATATTCCATAAGTAACCATTAATGCTTACTTGGATAGCATTATATATATATATATATATATATATATATATATATATATATATATATATATATATATATATATATATATATATATATATATATATATATATATATATATATATATATACTTGATAACTTATGGGACTAACATAATTATTAAACTCCTTTGATAAAGGAAGAGCTATGTTATTGGAAGTCTCTTCCTTTTAGGATTATTGATTTCATCCTAAGATAATATTAATCAAACAAATGTATGATATTATGGATACTAGATCTAAGATTTGATTTATGGAATCTTAATGAATAGCTCTATGGAGTTACCTAGTATATTGTGGGTTACATTAGCAATCAGTTGGGTATATCATACTATTTACTTGGACTTTATAATGTACAAATATTAGTGGCTATGAATTTAATCCACCTTGGGACATCTATCTTATTGAATTATTTAAATGACTCAAATGTTGATATATATGTAGTATCCCAAATAAACTTTATTATTGCTTTCTCAAATTTAACATCGAATTAGAATTTGGGGAATAGATATATCTTAAGATCTTAAATGAGACCCTATTAGACACTAAGATATTAATTAGGGTTAACTAACTACTAAATAATCCTATTCATGGGAGTTATCAGTACTATATAGATTTATAAGTTTACCAATGCATACATGTACACCAATACACCCCAAACTATATATTCCTTAATGAGGATGTGATCCCATATAAAACTCTTTACTAGTGACTTAATCCTAGTTACATGTTTACTACCAACTGATAGTGTGCTGATTGAAATACCCTTGTGTGAAAATCCACTTTGATGTTATCTAATCTTATCCATTTATATTTGGTCTTGACATGCAGTACCACTTTAAACTCTGAAACTAATGATTCCCACTTTTTATTTTTCTTATGTTGTTTCATATGGTATCAGAGTAGTGTCTCTACTCTAGGGAACTCTAGGACATAAATATTTGATACATTGAGATTAATGAATTTTCCCAATTAGCTATAGTTGTGAAGTGATCTAAAATGGCACTTAACCTTTTTAAGGCTAAATATTATGGTTTTGCATTATAAATGCGAGTATGCTAGAAGTTCTATTCATCTCTTAAAAGAAATGATTTCAAGGAATTGGAATTTCTTAAATGTCAGTTGTTATCACCCATAAAATTAGTTGGGTCAACCCTTCCCAAATCCAATTATGTTATGATAAGCCTCACCTGTCAACCATTGGCTTATATGGGTGAGACAATGGGAGATAAGTGATAAAGGATTCACTCTTTGAATTAAGGGAATAATGTATGGTATCTATTATTAGTTTGTATGGTCAAGCCTTCCCTAGATTCTTGGAACATTACAACCCAGGGAAGACTAAGGGTTTAACCTAAACCTAGAGGGATTAATAGGGTGCAAAAGGGCCGATTTACTTTATTAAGTTAGAAAATATTGAGCTCTTTGCTCATAAAGGGAGTGTCTTAGGCCATTGGGAACTTGTGAGCTTGAGTGGATGTGATAACTAATGTTAATTCCTTAGCTAAAGAGTTGAATATCTTGGTATTATTAAAAGAGCTCAAATGCTAATTTTTTTCAGATCTAGTATGACACTTCAAGATAGATGGTTTTAGTAGAGTAAACATATCTCCACATGATGAGTTTATCATGGTAATCAAGGATACCCCTTACCTAATTTTCTAAATATAACAATATTTATATGGGTTAGCAAAAATTTCATTTAGTTTCATTAGATAGCTATGGCAAACCATTGTAAATTATGGTTTGGCTAGGAATGACTATATGTGACTGGTGGTAGAATTGTAGCCAATTATAATGCTATGAAAAATTATTGGGAAGAATTGACTCATCCAATGTAATGGAATTATAAGAAAAATTCAAGAAAGTTTTGTTGTCTAATATGTTTCTTGGTTCATTGATTACAACCATTATGTATCCTATAAATAGATAAGTATTATGAGGTGCTGGAAACTTATGCATTTCATTTGAATTGGGCTTAATATTGTTGACCACTTTGAGTTAAATGGGAGAAGAATGTGGTTTCATAACTCAAAAAGGACCCAATTTAATAAGTTTGTAGAATGTTTATTTTGAACAAAGATATCTTTTACATCTATGATGTATATTTTAATCATGGATATGTTTGATAAAAATGGAGGTAATTAACATCTATAAGGATGTTTAATTTAATCATGGCTGAGTTCCAAATCTATGGAGATGCCTATTCATTACTTGTATACATTTTGAAACCCATGAGGATGTCTATTATGATATTGGATATATCTTACATCCATAAGGAAGTTCATTGTGAATTTCAATTGAATTTGTTAATTTTGGAAAATTATAATTCCAATAGTAGTGATATAAAATTCACGTTGAGCCTTAACTAAGCTCACCATTTTCCAAAGAAATATTGCATTAAATCAAACATGTACATAAGTTTAAAATTAATATCAAAAGTCTAACTGAGACATTATACCCCATGGTATATAAAGTTATCTATGATCGTAATATGACTAGGTTATTAGACCATATTAATATTACTATTAATAAAATAAGTGACTATTGGTATTACCCAAAATACACCATAATAAGCATTGAGGCCACCATAACACAACCTCTATATTTTCCATGTATTATTTTAGACAAAGTGGTCTAATAGGAAATTACTACACAATTGGTAAATAGTGTGGATGTTCAATTGAGAGGTTTTAGATGAGGAATTCTACACCCAACTCCCCTCAACATTGGTCATATACAATACACCAAATAGGATCACCTCATATATATGGTCAAGGTTAGAATACACTATGGATTAAATATGGCATCTTAAAGGTAATGGGACCCCATGAATAATGTCAAGGAACACTTGAATAAATATGATAAAAAGGCTAAAATACCTTATGGGCATGAATCATATTATGATTATTTTATATTCATGAATGTCCAAGATGATATTGAGGTTATCATCAAAATGCACAATGATGGCATGTTAATGATAGTAGCTATGAGGATTCAATATGATCATATAATCACATAAGAAAATTCCAAAAGGATAGACAAAGAGAAGTGGACCTCTGTACCAATTAATGGTCCCCCTTCTCATATAGGAACAAAAAAGGAAGGTGGTCAAGATGAAGAGGTATATCCATATAGGGAGGTAGACCCTCAAAATAAATTTAGTTTTGTTCAATATTTTCCCATGAATTAAAATATTTATATATTTCCTCCACTTATAACTAGAATAGAGGGGTCTACAAGCCTAAATAGAGATTCACACCTATTATATCTCACACCCCTAATTATACTAGCCATAATTTATCAAGTAATCCCTCCTTTTTTCTTGTCTTAGGTTCATGTTTTCTCTTTTTCACCAACTCCTATAGCATCACAACCAACACCTTCACCCATGAATACATCCATTTCCACTTTACTTCCACCTTCCACTCTCATGTCTCTTTCATCCTCTATTCCACCCACTTTAAAATTAGCCATTAATCTATGAGTGCCACCTCTAAATGCCTACAAGAGGAATTATAAGACTCCTCCTATGCCTCATAAATCTATGTAAAAATAATAAACACTTTAAGAAGGATTATTGTTAGACTATATCCCCTCTATATGATAAGTGTAAAGGAAGATCCTGGAAAGGATGAAAAAGAAAATGAATAAGAAGAAGAGGATAGGGTGCATGTAGGATTACATCCCATTGAAATTGAAAATGATGATAAAAAAGAAGAATGGTTATATAAAGGATATAGAGCCTGAGGGGACTAATTTTTTTGAGGATATAGGTGAGGAGTAAGAATTTGAACTTGAGGATATAGAGGTATGTAAATATTCTAGAGAGGCTAAGCAAGTAAAATATGACTCAATTACAATTGAGTCATTACCATACAATGAAGTAAATGTAAAAAAAAAGGTATAAACTAAATAATAAGTAATAGCTCTAGAATCATCACCAATTATGCCTCTAATCCCTCCATCTTAGGCTAAAAAATAATTAATATAACACCAAATTTACATATAATCTCCTCCCAAAATATGAGTAACCATGTTCTTGATTCTTTGATAACTTATTCAATTGACACTACAATAATTAGAACCACCCATTATTTGCATTCTTTAAGCCTATTAAATAAGCCCTGGGCATCCATGACACTAATTTTACCTTTCATAGTTCTATTTATCAACCTAGTATGAAATCCACTATAACTAATAATACTACTAGGGTTGTTCATACATCAGTTATAAGTTATATGGATAACCTACTTAGTACCCTTGTAAATTAATTTTTTATTCATACTAACCCATAGCCTATAGGGCTAAAGAAACAAGTTCATTTTGAAATTTTAGTGGTTACTTCCATTTTTACTACATAATCTACACTCCCCAAGATATCTACACAAGTGGTTATTCTAGTTGACAAATCCACCCCATAGACTCATTTATAGTTTTAGTACACAATGTATAGGGAAAGACAAAATATATCACTAATACATATGTCAAGAAGAAGGTTTTTGGTTGGATAAAATCCATTCCTTCTTTCATAGGGTTGCCTACACCACCTCCTAAAACCTAGCCTACTATGGATTTAATGCATCCTCTAGTTAAATCTCTTTCTGACATCCCTACATCTATAGATTAGGTAAAATCACGAGCTATGGTGCATGTCCCTCCATGGATTCAAAGGTTACAAGAAGAGGATGTGGATAGGTAGGATTTAATAATAATTGAGTAGCCTATAGTGGGTTTATATTTTGATATACAAATGAATACAATGAAAAAGGCAAAAAGCAAAATTATGGTGGTAGAGGGTAAATGTGGAACTAAAATAAAGAGAAGACATTTTCTCTCTAGTAAAGAAGAGAAAACTTAACCCTATGGATCTAAATCAATATAAGGAGGATACCTATAATTTTTATATGTTATTAGAGGGGTAATCAATTATATTTTTAGGATCTATGATCAATCAAGTCATAAATTATAATATGCAAGTATCATTCAATCTCCTAGATAAATTATAGATAATGTATAGAGTGTAGCAAAATGTTATACTAAATTCTTTATGTAATAAGGTTTTACAATGTTGAATCTTAGACTAAATGGGGAGACATCTCCCAATTATATAATAAAATTAATTATATGAAGGGAAAAATTATTTTTTGAGGCAAGATATAAGGAACATAAACTATGCCCATTTGAATTTAATAACTATGCCAGAAGTTGCATGGGAACAAAGTCATGTGGTTGCTAAAAGGGATAACTTGCTTTACTAGAATTGAGAGATGTGGATGTTGATGAAACAATTTTTTATTCAAGAATCAAAAACCATCTCTATTTTGAAGTGCATGAGAGTAATGGGTGTAAACACTCATCTTAGTCATTTGATTATCACACCTATTTTTGAAGGTCTTCTCAAAGCTATAGTTGACAAATTTCAAGCTAAAATAGAAGGGATAGTCTATTGGAACTTATTATTTTAGTGTCATTGGAAATTATAATTTTTATGAATAAGTTAAAGACACAATGGTTATACACAAAAATTTAGTGGATATGATCCCATAGTCATTTAAGAGGCCTCTTTTTGATTTTTATACAATTAATATTTATGTTTAGGCTAGTCACACCTTGTACATATAGATGGAGGTATAAAATCAATGTAACACTACTAAAACAACACTATCAACACAAATTCAAGGCACACAACCTCAATTCCCAAAGTATACCTTAGTGATATCTCAAACTTGGTCTGCTTATGTTCCACTTCCCAATTTTACTATAGTGACAATAATTACTACTTCAATAAGTTATGTGGCCACCATAACACATGAAATACCTCAAATTACTATGACATTACCCCCTATACCATTGGTTACTCTAATTTTAGTTTTATTTGCCACTATAGTGCCTATTCTATTTTTAACTTAAGATATAATTGTATCTCAAAAAATTATCATGAGTATGGAAGATCAATCTTCAAGTAGTGACACATCAATACTATAATTGTTTTTAGGTAGAGATGTATGTACAAATTATAAATTAAGTATAATCTTAGTGGTGTTATTTTCAAGTATCTAAGATTTCTTTGGATGAATACTATTATTCATGATTATATTGTAAAGATGCATATTATTCATGAATTTTGACACATAATCTATTATTAGACAATGTATGCTTAAACTTTTCTTGAGAAATAAGGCATCCCCATCCCCAACTCATATATACTAGTTCCTCTCGATTGTAAAGGGAGATAATTTTGGATATTTAGATAAATAAATTATTTTGATGATTGTTCCATATTTTGTCTTGGTGAGTAAATATTGTTCTTCCCCAAATTTGTGAGTCTTTAAATAAGTTTCATTATTATAGAATTTTAGTATTTACATTATACATAAGTATTCTTTTGATATGTTTATTCATATTGTGTAGTAGTTAATTTGAATACTTTGCATGTAATAATCATAATATTCCTTTGTATATGTGCATTTTTTATATTAAAAATGAAACAACTTTTAATTATGTGCACTAAAATTCATTGTAATCTATTTTTCTTAGACTCTTAACTATGTTTTATTATATGTGTGATAATAGTAACTTTCATCAAGCATTGGTTCTTTGATTATTTTTCCAACCCCTAGTTCAATATCCAATTTATAAGGATTTCATCTTATTTTGATTCACAGACCTTATTTTATACACTATCCTTATTTTGTTTTTTGAGTTTATTTTGATCATACCCACCTTAGGTTAGATTCACCATCAATACATCCATCTCAATTACGTATAGTCATACATCATGTTTTATCCATTCAAGATAAAAAATTGATTTGATCACCATTTTTTTACCACCAAGATGTTTATAAAACTAAATACCCTACAACTCATACCTTAAAATGAATATTTCTTCACTGATCCTAAAATATTATAGGCTATGTCATAAGATTACCTAATTTGCATAAAACCCACATCAATAAACAAATATTTGGTGATATAAGGAGGGCCAAATTTTCATTTCTTTGAAAATATAAATTGAGTCACACTGTATATACCCATAAGACTAACAAGGTGTAACTTAGTTAATGGCCTATTATTCCCACCCTTGGAAATTCATATACAAGTTATGTCAAATAGAGGTCTCTTAGTATGACCCCATGCCCAATAATTCTCCCTAATATAAATATATTAACTCCCTCCACATATAATGAAACTAATTTGGTTAGTTAGATATGCCATTATTGTCCCTAGAGACATACATGATTTTCCTAAAAACCCTAAAAAAATATCTTCCTTCCTTATCTCCCTTGGGAGGTAGGATTTCTAAAGAACACATAAAGGATTTCAAGACCACTTTAAGGATACTAAATGTAACCAAAAAATATGTGGTATGTATACTCTTCCCTTTTAATTTACAATATGTTGTTTATGATTATTTCCTTAATATTCCATAAAATTTTATTACATCTTGAATTTAGTGTCAAAACTCCTTTTTGGCACAGTTTGGATGAGTCACTAGCCCAAGTTTCATATACCAACACTTTGAAATCATGAAGAGATAACCTAATGATCCAATAAGAGCCTTTAACTTAATATTCAAAAACATGTGTAGTTGATTTGACATTGACTATAAACCTAATGAGGCATTATCATTTTAAATATACAAGAATACTCTAGATTATATTAAAATTATTTCCTCCATAGAGCACCTAATATTATTACATTTACATTAGCCTATGTTCAGGCTATTAACATTTATAGGTAGTTAAATCCATAGATAAAATATCTATCCCCACATAATATTGGTTCTAACTTATCATCCCTCAATGTCATTCTAAATGTTAATCAAATGTTGTGGCTCAAAATTAGAACTAGCTGTATACCCAATTTACTTTATTTTATACTCCATCAAACCAACATCTTAGCTAACTAAATAATTTTATGTCTACATCTAATTAGTAAAATTAGAGTCAATATTTGATACCACTCAATGTTGCTACTACACAAGGCATTACTTTTGATTCTACAAAATTATAATTGGATGTTATCCAAAGAATGGTGTAGAAACTAATTAACAATTTTTATAGCATGAATAAGTGAATGGGAAACACCATGGGGTAGAATAAAAATCAAAATTTTACATCTCATTAATAAAACACACCTTTTAATAGGTTTGGTAATAACATGGAATGATAACCACCTAACAAAGGACCTAGGATAAACATCATGGAAATAACACTTCTTAATTGGTGTTGATTCCACAATACGATCGATGATATTTTGTCATTATGTAGCCCCTTGGTCTTTTACACTTAACAAACTTAGACCTTAATTATTCCTCCTAGTTCTACACATGCCTTGATTCTGCAATATTTACATCTTCTCTATCTTGTGCCCATTGGGATATATCTTAGTCCAAATAGCCTTATATTTATGACATAAACATCATATATTTCCCAAAATGTTTAAAATGTAATTATATTACACCTATACAATTTTTGACCATATGCTTACTCTCCTTCTCCCTAAAAACTAATTTCTAGGATAAACAATAGAGTGGACTTTATTATCCTACCCTGATGCAAGTATCTAGTGCCATAAAGTCATCTAATTTTCAAATAAAACATATTAAAATGAGTGGCCTAGGTTATTTAATTAAATTTATCTCCTAATAGGATTGGTATAAATACAATATTAACCCTCATTAATTCACATATAAAAACCTAGCAATCAAACCAAAATAGTACTAAAAAAACACTCAAGTTATGAAAAGCTTTCCTTTTCTACCTTATTCTAATATCAGTCAAATGAAAAACCTAGATATAGGTCTAAATTACTAAAGGAGAAGTCATAAGGTCATATTTTCCAAGTTATAAGCTAGGTCACTATTATACTTACTTTACACACATTACATGATTTACTCATAAGCCAATACATAAGGGAAAACTACATGAGTATGAAGCCCTCTTTTGGAGTATTGGCTATGTAGGTAGAATCCTTTGAAAATAGGGTCATTATGAGTCATCTCAATACCATATGCTTACTAACCCATTTCTATTCAAGGTCACATTAAAGATGGAAAGTTAGGGTTTTGCCAATTCACTAAGAACAATAGTCCATTACCTAGATTTGAATGCACTAGACTGAAAGTAAATGCAAAACCATAAGTATCTAAGTGGTCACATATTTTTTTAGTAGATATTCCATATAGGACACTATCATATAACTCAAATAGTAGAGTTGATGTAACTATCCCAAACTAACACAACTATTCATAGAACAAGAGGCACTAGATTTATAATCTAACAATTGATCTAGAGTTGTCTTTCTACCTAGTTTCTACTTGTACTAGATTCAGATCTATATTAACATCAAAACAAACTATGTACTCTATTTTATGTCATTTATATATTTGTCATAGTTATACTTTCAATTAACAGCCTATCTCATTTTAATAAATTTAGCATATGGTAATATGAGTTTAACATATTAATTGGCTTGCTAGATATTTGATATTCACCCTTTTACCCTATCATTTATATATCCTTAACCTTATCTACCCAAGTATGATTTCTTAATTAAAACTAGGTTTAAATTTTTTGTGAACCTAACATATGTGAATATGCATTTTTTTTATCTAGGGCTTCCAAGCTTCATAGGGCTTCATATTATTGTAATGGATTTTTATATATGAAGCTTTACCCTAGGGTTTTAACTCCTCTTGTCACAAAGGCTTCATGTAAAAATTATTGCAAGTGTATTATTTCTTGATAGACACATTTTAGCCTCCAAATAGGTTCATTTAAACATTATTCTGAGGTGTTTTCTATTCATATTGATATATGAAAAAATCTCTTTTTGTTCACCAAAATTCGATACAAATTTTTAAATTTTAGTAAATATTAGCATCTTAGGCCATACATATAATTTTATTTCCATAATTTATGGGTTCATCTCATTTTTATTTTTATATAAAACCCTATCTAAAATTTCCAAAAAATTCAATTAATAGCTTGGAAATATTATATATTTACTATCATTGTTGATTACTCCTTAGCATTTGTAAGAATTTCTTATCTTGTCCTCAAATAAATTTTCAAAACATTTCAAAAGGATAAAAATGAAATTAATTTTCCTAAACCTAAGGAGGGTGATAGCTATCATCCCTCTAACTAGGTTCATTATATCACTCCTTCAAAGTGTGAGGTGGATTGTCCTATTATGCCAAAAGAGGGTAACCATAAAACATTGTATGAATAAATCAATACTATGACCAAATTAAAGCATGAGCTATAAAATAAAAATTAATATCTAAATTCAAATATAACATTATTAGAATATAAGATTACACACATAAATAATCTACATTATGCTACTTTAAACCATGTATTTACATCTTTACATACCAATTGTGTGCCTACTAATAATCAATCTTGGAAACCAAAATAAAAGTTACATAATACCAATGATTCTACATGCGAACAAAATCCTACTAAGAACTCAAGTGAGATTTTAAGGGAGATTCTCAAAGATGATTTGATAAATCTACCTCTCCTATGTCCCTCATAGATATCCAAATACTACTATGCATATAATATAATGCATGGTTACCATATATATTATTGTTTTGCATTAAAATTAAGGATACAAAATATAACTTCTCTTGAACCAAAGGTGTCAAATGAAAAAAAATGGGTACCAAAAGACCCTCCAAAATAAAAGGAGAAAACTTTACCAAATCCACCTAAATATTTGAATGATACATAATTAAAATTGGATGATCCTTTACATGATATGCAAGTTTCCAATTTTCCAAGTTCTCTAAAAGACATACCAAATATTTCAAAAAATGACCCAAAACAAGAAATTTTGAAATAAGATCCCCAAATGGTAATGCTTCAAAATGATCAAAATACATATTTTCATAATGAGCAAGAGAATATGTGATTTTTTTTCCAATTTATATCCCATAGGTTTTCAATGATGAAAACAAATAAGAAACATCCATTTATAATAAAGAAGCTCTAACTTATAGTGCGGTTAGTTTTTCATACACAGATACTCATATTATCAAACCATTTATTCTAAACACACCACCAAAAATCTTAATATTAACCTTTAATATTAATTATTTTGATCTTAATTATGGAACAGATTCATGTGTTCCTTCTAAGCCTTGATGTGATCACATTGGTTTTGTGCAATTCAATGATACTAATTTAAGTTTTAAGGGTTATAGAATTTAAGATCTAGGTTTTTAAAGGATATAAGTATAGTAAATTAGGGTATAAATATGTTATAAATATATCCACTAATTTGTAATATAATTGAATAAGTTTGACCTATCTAAAAATAACAATAAATAATGTAAACAAGTACTTAACTAGAAATAGACTAAGACATGAGATCAAGAGATTACAAACTAGGATAAGAATTATTTTTAGTGTCATGAATAGGATGTAGGTGTCAAAAACCTTCCTAGATAATAGTGACCTAACTAGATAATAGTTACATATGGTTATAGTGTCCCTATTTTGGTGCTAGTGTCTCTGTGTAGAATTATTTCAAGCTTCTAGGTTCACCTATATCTAGATCTGACAAGCCTATTCCTATGTTAATGACTTATAGTTCATTATGGGTGATATATTTTGACTAATTTTATATTAAAACCCTAAAACTCCATGTTTTTATGGAATCTAGTTGGAAACATTAGAAAGTGTATTATTATTTGGGTAGGATGGGCATCCTCAACACCATGCTATGATGAGATTTGCCTACATACAAATAATTTGAAGAGGGATTAAACTTGATGTACTTCTCCCCACCTAATTGATGGTGCAAGTGTAATTTAATCTAGTAGGAATTATAGTTTGAGTGCTTTAAATGTTCTTGAGATTGTAAATCTAAGTAATCTTAGCTTAGGAATGGTGTATATGGTTATATGCAAAAGTAGGGAAGAATAGGGATTGATAACCTTCATTGTGTACAAATTTTTTTGAGTTTGTTTGTGTAATTTGTATATGATTTCCATCTAGTGGATAAAGGGACAAAAATCATGTACATATAGTATTCTAGTGTTTGTGTGGGTCTTAAAATAGGTCTAGGCTCACCTTAGGTGGTTGCTCATTTGAAAAGATATCCATTGGTAACAAAATACAAGAAAAGGATAATAACACCCTAATTGGGACACTAGTGCCATGGTATACTATTGTTAAAATTATGGTGCTAGTGTCTATGTGGTAGAACCTAAATCACTATGGGGAAGGATGTTAAAGTGAGGTGTAGGACTACATTAGGAATGTTTATGGATGCATATGGACCACACAAAGGCTAGATAAGTGTCTATTTAGGTTGTAAGATATGTTTAAGGCTAAGATATAGATGACTGGTCTCCAATAAAAATATTAGCACTTAAGTATAATTTTTAGATGATTAACTTTGCCCCCATTTAATCTATAAATGAAATAAAGAATAATGACTAGGATGAAGGAAAAATAAACATGTCTGGACTTACCTAAGGGGTGAACCCCATGAATTTGGATCTAAGTATGTGAATCCATATCCATTTCATATCTTACAAATGAAATATGAATAGATAAGTCCTTACTTATGAAATATCAAAAGTAAATATAAAACTAAGTAAAGAGATAAGAGAGAGTAAACTAATGAATACACCTCACTAGTTACATGAACCAAAGCATAAACTTAGTGAAAACCTATGTGTATGTGTAGATAGTGATTAATCAATGAAAAAATTTGAATAAGATGATAGCTTGTACAATCCCCATGTGTGGGTTTCTTAAAAACTAAATCTAATTTTGGCTCCATTATTTCCCACCCCTACTTAGTTGATCATGACCTATGAATAACTTGGATTAGACTGATGGTGTGTCTAACCCTCTCATGTAGGTGGCTAAAAAAATCAAGTAGACTATAACTCCATCATTGCCTACCCATGTGTAGTAGATTCACATGAAACTAAAATTTCATGACATAACTAAAGATATATAACTATAATTGGGACTATATATGTTAGATCTATAGAGACTCTATAAATCTATAATGTAAAATGGATATGATTCACTTGGGAATATTAGGTAGTTTTGGGCAACTCAAGAAGGCCAATCACTGCAAATGGATTAAGGATTCAATATGGTGTGTAACTTGGAACATAGTTTCTAGTGTGTATAATTTAAATAATGACATGGAGTTTATCATTCCATCTAATCAACCAGTGTTTAAGTGAGCATAAAGAAATAATGTGTCATGCACATGCCCCTAAATCTGATATATGAGTATATGGATTCTAGATTGAGTTGTAATAATGTGTATATAAGAATTTGATACTAAAATGGGAATGATCACATTGTGCATGATGCCCCCCAATATGAGAAAACTAGTATAAATCTGAGTCAAATTGAACCAAAATTGGTAATCTATAATTGAACCTATGAAAAATTAGATTATACCTATTGTAATTTTATATCCAGTCTATTTTTTTTAAACTAAGGCTACTATACATAAGTGAAATATCTTGAAGATTAATGATAGTGGTGATAGTGTCCCAATTTGGGTGCTAATTTCCAACTATTCTAATTTATATGCACTAAAATTGGTCTTTGTGTCATTATTTTTCACTATGTTTTCCTAAAATTGATTCATATATTTTGTGTTTCTGTGATCAAAACTATACTCTTAGTGAGTTTAGATAGCCTTATCTCTATGAAAAACCCTTTTGAATGCCCCCTCTTTTGAGGGGAGTTGTTGAACCTCTAAAATAACTGACATTAAAAGAAGAATCTCTATAAAATGGGTGTTAGCTAGAGCATATATGATATATAAATAATAAACCAATATAATGTACACATATAACATTGAAATGTAAGTTAATATGAGCATAATTTTTTAGTGTATGATGTATTTTATATTTAACATTCACAAGGCCATCAAGATCGATAAAAAAATGCATATGAAAAGTAAATCTAAATAATAATTAACTACCTAGGGGTATGGGGAATGATGCCCATCATAACACCAAAGTAGGAAGGGGAGATACATGAGGTCCATCATGGAATATAAAACTGGAGTGTGTAATAGGTAAGAAATAACTATCATAGCCATGATGCATATAATAAAGAATACATAAAACACATATAAGGCATGAAAAATAGGCCAAGGGGTCATAATACAATAGACATGGGCACATGTCACAAAATCTAAGAAATCAAGACATACAAGGACATGTTCAAATGTCCACATATGTAAACAACAATAAAGTTGTCTTAGATCCATAGTTAAGGACATGATCAAATGTTTGCAGACAAAATTAGGAAGGAACACACAAGGACATGTACATATGTCCAGATCATACATATAATAAAGATAAGTGGCATAGAGCCATATAGCAATGGCATATTCAAATTATCTTAAATAGAAGAAGCATAGGGACACAATCAAGTTTAAACTAGGAAAGATAAAAATTTAGTATGCATGAACATGTGGTACAAATTTGTATAAGAGCTAATATGTACATAGGCTGAGTCTAGAGTAATAGTAGTTGATAATAAACAAATACACCACACCATGGTGAGCTAAACTATATAGAGTTTTACACATCCTTTAAAATATTTTATAAGGAAATGGATAGATAAGAAATATTTACAAATCAGTTAGATCCATCTTCGTACATGACTCTAGGTCCTTAAAACATTGTAATTATCTTCGGAATATATGACTTTTCATTCCCAGTGGAAGATGATAATGAACCTGGAGACAATATTGATGAAATTAATGCATTTCAATAGTTCCAAAGAAATAAATATGACTCAAGGAATAATTAACTTGCCATAAATTTAATGACTTAAAATAATAGTGTTACTACTCCTATAGATCCTAAGGTAAATAATAATCCACCCCTCCAAAAGGGAATGATAAAATGTAAAGTTTAGAACTATAGAGCAAGGGATGGTATAATAAAATTAAATATATGAAGAATATCAAAGAAAATATAATCTTCATAAGCTATCTCAAATTAACAAACAAATATAATTATTGCTCAAAACCTTAATTGGAAGTCCATCCACTAACAAATAAAAAGATACACATACTAATGTGTATGTTTATAAGGAAAAGCTTGAGCTAAAACCATTTTTTATTAAATCTCAAATTTTTTGGCAAGAATATGTATAATTATTTTTTTAACTTAGGTGCCTTAACTAATGTGATGCCCAAAACTATATACAAGAAGTTGGGATTGTCCCTAGATAAGTCCAAAAGAGTAGTCATATAGCTAGATAAGTCCTTTGTACCATGTATTGGGGAGTTAACAAATGTACATATTTATCTTACCTCTAAGACACATGTGAAACAATACATAGACATTTTTTTTGTTGACATTCCTAAAGAATATAACTTTTTATTGAGCCAAAATTGGTCAAAAACACTAAATGGGTAAATCAAAACAAACTTATCACACATGTGGATACATTGGAAAGGAGTAGCCAATTATATTCAAGTATATTGAGAACCACACATGAATTACTTTATTATTTAATATAACTATAAGAATGATAAGGTTGAATTTTCATCCTCACATGTTTGTGTATATATGATCACTATAAATCATGAGTTTTATGAACAAGAATTTAAAGGTCCTTTGAAGTTATGGACTCTGCATTTTGAGGGAGTAAGATTAGAGATAGGTTTTAGCATTGGTATAGCTTTGATAAACCTATATGAGAAGAAATATTTATCTATATATAGGTTGAAATACCCTTGTTCAATTAACTAAGTTGAGTATGAATCTTTGATCCTAAGCTTGAAATTCACTTTGATACACAACATCAAATAATTATCGATATTTAGTGAATCTAATCTTGTTGTCAACTAGATCATAAAGAAATATTAATGAAAACTTTATTAAATAAATAAATACAAATAAATAACATGGGACCTGATTGAATCATTCAAATCATTCAACATCAAATTAATTCTAAGAGAATAA
>JARHVA010000783.1:1460000-1625000 GCA_037957365.1 Torreya grandis | reverse complement strand
CATACTGACTAGGTTTAGAACTCTAATTACATTGGTTTGGGACAATGTTCCAACCTTTAAATCTATATAGTTTATTGTGTAGGCCTACAAGAATACAATTTCCATAATTTTTTCATCAAATTATTATCCTAAATGGAATGGAGTATCTAAGTCCACTAACAAGAATCTAGTGGATGCCATCAATAAGAAAATAGAATATAAACTAAGAGAATGACATTTCCTATTGAAGTATGTATTATGGGTAGACAAAATGAGATACAAGCAAGCCCTCAAGGCCTCACCTTTCTTGCTAGTGCATGGATAATTGCCAATTCTTATTATCACTCTTAACATATGAATGTAATAGTTTATGAAATATTATATATGAGAAGATGAGAGAATTTAGTCTATACTACTCGACATAGTCTAGATGGAAGATGCACTAACTAAAGCATTACATACCTTCAAAAAACACCAAGACATTGTCAAAAAGTGGTTTGATAAAATATATAAAATCAAGGCTATAAATATTTTAGACCTAGTGATTTTATGGGATAAGGCACATGAAAAGAAAGGGTAGAATGATAATTTTAACCCTTTATGGATTATCCCACATCAAATATATGAAATACTAGGTAAAAATTCATTTCATTTGAAGGTCCTCAAAGGTAATGACCTCTCTTTTTTAGTTAATGTATAATTTTAAAGTATTATTTCATGGTTGATCCAACTAGAGACACTTAAAAATAACTATAAGAACACATGTATATGGGGGAATATATTAGGTTTCCTAATTTATAGAGTAGATTACCTGATTTATTACATTAATCTTTTCTATTTAGACTAATTTCCTATTTTCTACATTTGTTTTCATAGTTTGTGTTATTGATTTCTAAGTTAGTTTTATTAAAATTATAGAACATTCCAATAAATATCTTATATTTTAATTATGAAATACATACCAAAATAAATGGAATGACATAATAAGAATATAATTGGCATCAAACATGATTTGTTTTGATAGTAATTGAAGTTTTAGGATTGAGGTATGTGTTATGACTAAAATTAAGTTCTACCTAGATTGAATAAGTTGACTAGGCCTTTGGAACCTACTCTTATATACTCATAAAAATTTTAGAAAGGATTTTCATTTTTAAAGATAAACTACATTGTTACATGATAAAACATAGATGAAAGATAATAAACATTGAAATGGATGCACACTAGTAGAGATGTATGGATAAAAAATATTTTTTATTATACATACACCCAACCAATGGTGATTCCCAACCCTTCTTCCATCTATTATTCAAAAAAAAAAAAAAAAAAATCATGAAAAATTATGGTATAAGGGTGAATCAAGTAATATATGTTAGGGCTATGGACACCTGGGTGTTAATAGAGTAAGTCTTAAATTATAATTAGAGGTATCTCTATCAGGGATATATAGACCTAGATAAAAATATAGTAATGCCCTAGTTTCCCCTATTATTTTCATCATAAAATTAAAAAACTAAATGAAACATACAATGAATTAGATGTCAAAACTCTCATGGTAATGGAAAATAAAATTCTCAAAATCACATATAGATCCTAGGCATCAAAAAGGTTAGTATGTTACATGAAGATGTTAGATTCCCTTGAAACTAACTGGTCCACTTATTCTTTCCTTCTTGGGAATGAATTTATGTTATGGTGCATTAATTTATATTTAAGGTTATTAAATACTATGTATCATTTCCCCACTAAGTTTCCATTTGTTGTGCCCAAACATACCCCATTCTAAAGATTCAAATAGTGACTCATTGTTGTGAAAACTTATTTATTTATACTCGATACCAATATTAGGAATTATAATATTGATCAAGTGTACACAAGCTTAAAGTTGTTTCCAAAGTATAATTTTATTGAAAAGGTGCTAAGGGGGCAAAAATCAAATCTCATACATAATTCATTAATTATATATCATCTTTGGTTCTCTTCTCTACTTTTAAAATGTATATTCAATAGCATGCTTTTCATTTAATGGACTAACGATAATAGTAGTTTTATCTTCTAGTTTTTTTCACTTGGTTTCCTTTTCTATGTAGGTGTTTTCATTCTCAGTTTGTTACATGACATATCTAGAGCATCTTTGGGTATATTTTATCATTCCAAGTGGCATTATCTCACCCTTCTAAAGTTGTATCATGATTTTATAAATTCCATAATAGTTTTTTACTCCTTAAAGAAATGAGATTTGTTTAAGTATAATCATCCCATTAATATAAATCATAAGTGGAAAATTACAAGTAACTAAGTCATCTAGGTGAGTAGAGTAGTGAGATCCATCTATGTATCATCATCATGTTAGTTTGGAGCCCAAGTAAAAAATTAAAACTCATGAAGTCATCTAGGTGAGTGGAATAATAAGATCCATCCACATGTCATCATTCTCTTAATCTAGATACTAATAAAAAATTACAAGTCAAAAATTCATACAAGCAAGTAGAGTAGTGCTAAAATGGGCATGTCATCATCCCATTAATTTGGATCTCAAGAAGAAAAGTATAGGTCATGAAGTCACCTAAATTATCAATATCTATCCATGTGTCATCATCCCATAAACCTATATTTTAATTGAATGACATCACCAAATTTATATCATATGACCATCCAAATGACTAGAGTAGCAAGATCTATCCATGTGTCATCATCCTATACACCTACCGTCTAACATATACAAGGTACAAAGGCATAATCAAAAGGATTTATACAAAGAAAATATATTATTCCACATTTTTTAATACCACTAGCTTGTAACCTCCATAACATATAATGAAGAGTTTCATACTTTAGATAATCAGATCCCCAATATCCTACTAAGTGTCATCATCTTAGAAACATGTGGCTGAAATAAGAAATATACAATGAGCCAAAATTTGACCATCGATGGATAAGTGATACATAACCACATGTTTAGAAGATGAAAAATAAATGTAATGTTATGAAATATATCTCTAAGATCATGAATACGATATATTTTTCATACTAATGTGACACGGCACTCATGAATAGTAAAAGGAAGACATGTGGCAATAAACCATGCTAGAGTTGGCATTGAAGAAACAACATTAAAATAAGAAATAGAATATGGGGAATGGATTAAAATCAATTATTAAAATTAATTCACACAAATTCATAAATTGATGCATTAAATTAATAGATAAACTGAATCTAAATAAATATATTTAATGACAAAGAAATATTTAATCACATTGACTTATAGCTAGCTTTTGCATATCACAAATTCAATTTTCAGAGACTCAGAGACTTTAATCTTTCAAAAAACACAAAATTATTAAAAAAAATCAATGGCCTCTCCATCTTTTACTCCTCCCCCTTTTGAATATTCAATTGTAGACACAATAGAGTATACATACATGATGCTTGATTTAACAACACTATAACACAAGTTTAAGCATTATTCGACTATGTGGGATGAAGTGGAATTTTCACATCCATAAAAGATAGAAAAGACCATTTTTATCTCTTCATATAGAAATAAAAATATGCTATCTTAGCCATAAAGGTATTCACAATGCTATAGAAAAACCATAAATGATGGCCTACATTGACTTGTTGTTTGATTTATTCACAAATGAGGAAATTAATATGAAAATCCTACACCATAGTCTCAATACCCTCCTGGTGACTTACATTAGTAATAACCACTTTGATAAGTATTATAGAATTCATACCATTTAAATAACTTATGACTAATCCATGGTCAATTCATGGCTATTTTTGAATTAAATACCTATTAAATTATAGTAGGCTGAGAACCCAAATAACTTTATCATTAGAGACCCTATTTCTTCTATCCCCATAACATCCTTCAGGCTAGGTACAATAATTTTCATGGATATATTGAATTGACCTTATGGGTTCCCCAAAATTTCTTATGTATAATATATATGGTCTTATTGTTAGACATTATTTTTAGCTCAAACAAAATTACTGCCCTAGTTGAAATTATCAATTTCAACTTGATATATCACATTAATAGTCTACGAAAATCACGTGATGGAAATTTATATATAATTTATTAGATTTTGGATGCCATAAATTTAAAATTTAATTTTTAATTTGAAACCCCATGGGAACCTTCCATAAAATACCCCAAAAATAGAATTTGTGACTAATTTAACATCTTTCATGTACACATGTTTGGAAAACATATTAAGAGGCTAACAAAAACATTCTACACCATCATATATCAATCCATATATGGTTATAATATGAATATTTTGTTATAAAATATTAATATAGATCTTAATAAAATAGGTGAGTACTGGTATTACCTATAATTCATTGTAATTGGGATATAGAGCACCATAATACAACCTCTATATTTGCCACATCTTGTTCTAAAAAAGTGGTAGAGTAGGAAATAAATACATAATTGGTAAAGAATGTGGACATTAAATTAAGATGTGATAGACATTAATAGCTATACTTAACTCCCCTAAACATCATCCACATATAATAAACTAAATTGTATCACCTCATCTATGTGGGAAAGGTCATAATTCATTATGGCCTACATATGGCACCTTTTAGGTAATTGAAACCTAATAATAATGTCAAGAAACATGTGAATAAATAAGTTAAAGGGGTTAAAATACCTTATGGGAATGAATTATATAGTCATGATTTTATATTAATGAATGCCTAGGATGATAGTGAGGTTGTCATCAAACTACATAATGTTGGCATATTAGTGATAGTAGCTCAGAGGATCCAATATGATCATATAATCACATCAAAAGATGACAAAAGGAAAGATAGATAACAATGGACCTATAAAATATTTCATGGGTCCCCTTATCATATAGGATTATAAAAGGAAGATGATTAAGATGAAGAGGTAGGTCTATTTAGGGAAGTAGATCCTCAAGATAAATTTGGTTATACCAAAGCTTTTCACATGCCTTCAACTATTTGTATCTCTCTTCTACTTGTAGCTATTATATAGAGTTCTACAAGTCTCAATAGAGATACAAGCCTATTATCTTCTATACCCATTCCTCCACTAACCACAATGTAGTAAGTAAGCCTCCCTTCTTTCTTATCTTAGGTTATTATTACCCCTTTGTCACCAACTCCTACAACATAAAAAACAACACCTTCAATGATTAATACATCCATTTATAATTCACTTCCACATTACACTCCCACTTGCCCTTGATCCTCTATTCCACCAACTTTAGAACCAACCCTTACTCCACTAGGTCCACCTCTAAATACCTACCAAAGTAATCTTAATACTTCCCATGTGTCTCCTAAAGTTTTGAAGAAAGAATAAAAGACTTTTGAAAGCTTATTTTTTAGAGGATCCACTCTGTATGAGGAGTCTAAGGGGGATCCTAAAGAGGATTAGAGATAAATTAAACAAGAATAAGAGGTTAGGTATCATGTAATAATAGATCCCATTTAAATTGAAGATGATTATGAATAAGAGGAATGGTTATCTAAATATGATACAAAGCATGAGGGGAATTAAATTTATGAGAATATAAATTAAGATGAGGAGAAAGAAATTGAAGGTGAGGAGATTGAGGTATGTAAATATTCTAAGGAGGTTAAGTAAGGAAAATTTGAATCAATTTAAACTAAGTCATTACTAGACAAGGAAAGAGATGAAAAAAATTAAGAAACTAAATAAGATGTCCCAACTCAAGGATCATTGCCAATTATGCCTCCTATCCCTCCACCTCAAGCTACAATAATAATAACTATAACAACAAATGTACATATAATTTTCTCCCAATATGTGAGTACCCATGTTATTTATTATTTGATAACTTATTCAATTACAACTATAATAATATAAACCACCCATTATCTACATTATTTAATCTTGTTGAATAATCCCTAGGCATCCATGATGCAAATTTTGCCTACCACAACCTAAGGTCCTATAATTTGGGATTTTCCTCTTATTTATCAACTTACTACTAACTCCCCTACCACTACTAATACTATTGGGGTTTATCATACATAAATTACATGTTATATGCATAACTTGATTAATGCCCTTGTAACTTATTCTTTTTTTAGTTAGACTAACCCATAACCCATAGGGACAAAGAAATAAGATAATTTTAAAAATATAGTGTCTAATTCCATTTTTGCTACAAAGGATACACCCCTTAGTCTATCTACATAAATGTGTATTCTATTTGACCAAGCCACACCAATAGACTCATCCATGATTTTAGTGTACAAGGCATAGGGTAAAACAAAATAATCATTGATATATAAGCCCAAAATAAGGTCAATGTCTAGAGGAAATCCATTAATTCCTTTCTAAATCCACCTAAACCACCTCTTGCAACCCATCCTGATGTAGGTTTAATGTATCCTCTAGGGAAATCTCTTTCTTCCACTCCTACATCCATATAGTAGGTAGAATCACATGATATAGTGTAGATCCCCTCCTAAATTCAAAGGTTTCAAGAAGAGGAGGTGGGTAGGCAAGATTTAATAATTATTGAGAAGCCTATGATGAGCTTCCATTTTGATAGACAAATGAAAACACTAAGAAAGGTTAAAAGGAAAATTATGATGGTAGAGGGGGAAATGTGGAATTGAAATAGAGAGAAGATATTTTATCTATGACAAAAAAGATAAATACTAACCCTATGGAACTAGATGAATATAGGGAGGATACCTAAAGTTTTGTATATGCCACTAGAATGGAAATAAATTAGATGTTTAGGAGCTATGATAAATCAAGATAGAAATTGCAAAAAACTATTATAATTAAAACTCATAGATAAATTATAAATAATATGCACAATGAAATAAGGAAGATGTAAATCATTATTGATGTAATAAGGTATGTGAAGGATGAATCTCAGCCTAAATGGAGAGATGTCTTCCAAATGTATAATAAAATAAAGGATACAAAGGGAAGACTTATTTTTTTTGGGAAAAATAAAAGGAACAAAGCTTGCAACCATTTGAATTAATTAATTTCACTATAAGTTTCATGGGTGAAAAGACACATTAATACCAAAGGGATAACTTTCTTGACTGGCATTCATATATGCAGACATTGGTGCAATAATTTATCAGTAAAGAAGTAAGATCCATCTCTATTTTGAAGGACATGAGAGCTGTAGGTTTAAAAAATCTTATCAACCTTATGGTTATTAAACCTATTTTTGAAGGTCTACTCAAAGCCATAATTGATATATTTAAAGATAAAATATAAGGGATAGTCGACATGACCAATGAGGAGATCATACAATTAATTAATTTTGCTATGGTAGGGGCACTAAAATCAATACTTTATATTTGTAATTCAAGGCCATAATGATTATACACAAAAAATTAGTGGATAATATACCATAATTATTTAAGAGGCCTTTTCTTTATTTTGAAACCATTAATATTGATTTCCATGATAGTCACATCTTATATTATAGATGGAGGTATAAAATAAATCTACCAATTCTACGACAACACCATCAACACCACTACAAGGTACACAACCTCATGTCCTAAAGTATACATTAGTGGAAACTCAAACATGGTATGCTTATGTTCCAATCCCCACTTTTACTATGGTGACAACAATTACTACTTCAATAAGTTTTGTGGCCACCACAACACATGAAACACCTAAAATCATTATGATGGTGCCACCTATACCATTGTTCACTCCATTCATAGTTTTAGTTGGCACTAAAACACATATTCAAGTTGTAATTATAGTTATAATTTTATCTCAAGTAAATATCATTAATATGCAATCTCTATCTTTAGATGGTGCCAAATCAATACTATAGTTGTTTTTGGGTAAAGCTACATGTCTAAATTATAACTTAAGGTTATATTTAGTGGGGTTATTTATTATTATCTATGATTTATTTAGACGAATACTATTATTCATGACTATAATGTATACATTCATGTTATGCATGAATTTTGACACAAATTATTCTTAGATAAGATAATTTTAGAATTTTAATTAAGAGATGAGGTGTTCCCATCCCTAGCTCATATATACTATTATCTTCCCAATTATAAAGAGAGGAGAATTTTGGATATTAAGGTAAATAATAAATTTTTATTATTTATTTTTATATTATCTTGAGTTACAAATCTTGTTCTTCCCAACTTTTTGAGTCTTTGAAGAAGTTTTGTTATTCTGAAATTTTAGTCTTAGGGTTGTGCACAAGTATTATTTTGATACAATTATTAATAGTGTGCACTAACTAATTTGAATAATTTTCATGAAATAATCATAATATACCCTTGTATATGTGAAATTTATATCTTAAAAATGCATCAAACTTTGATTATTTGAACTAAATTTATCTATATTATATTTTCCTTGGACTCTTAATTATGTTTGACTATCAATGTGCTAATAGTAACTTAAGACAATAATTGGTTATATGATTATTTATCTAGCCCTCAGTTTAAGATCTAATTTATAAGGATTTCATCTTATTTTTATTCACAAAACTTATTTTCTTCCCTGCCCTTGTTTATTTTTATGAGTTTATTATGATCTTGACCACCTTAAGTTAGATTCACCATCAATATATCCATCTCAAGTAAGTCTAGACTCATGTCATATTCGAACCATCTGAGGAAAAAAATTGGTCCACTCACTATTATTCCACTACTAGGTTGTTTACAAAATATAATATCTTATAACTCATGTTTTGGAGTGAACCTTTATTCATTGATCCTAAAACGATAGATGTTACCTCATAAGGTTCCATAGTGTGTATAAAACCCACATCAATAGTTTGGTCAATCAAGGATGATGAATTTATAATGGGGGAGTATGTAATAAACCTCATAAAAAACACCTTTACCATGAAAATTTGAGGTGTTCTCCAATTGTGACAAATATCATGGTAAAATAGATGAACATATGTTTTTCCTCCTTGTTATTAACAGATAATTGTTTGTTAGTTATTAAATAAGGATTACATTAAATTTAAATTTAACATATTAAACATATATTACTATTTTAATAAAATTAATAATATTATTTAATATATTTAAAAGGGTCATATTCCTCATAGAAAGGCTATGATCCCTATATAGTAGGATTTATAGGAAACCTACAAACCTTATGGTGCTAGCCTAGTTGGTAGGCTTGACTCACTAGAATTTAATATTTTAAGAAGTTGTGTAAGTGAATTAAATGGTGTATAAGAAGCCCATGTGGGAATATAAGTGGAATAATTATTTTTCAAGACCTGTTGCTTTCAATAAATTCTAAGTTGTGTAAAAAATTGTGATTCCTTTAATGACATAAAAGGATCCATGTAAGGGATATTAATCCCTTCATCATTGAGTTTTAGGGAAGAGGAATTTGAATCTCTTTTTATTTTGAATTCTTGGTCATTATTGGGTTGAATATTATGGGTTAAGAGGAATATTACATAGTGGTGGTTCTTGGTAAGAGCTTAAATGAGGTTATATTCATGGAGTTTGTGAGACTATTTCATGTATGGCAAGTAGTGGAGAAATAAGTAGGCCTCATATCAGCATTGTATTAGAAAATATTCAAATTTTTGTTAGGAATCATTGTGATATTAAAAATTAATTATATCAATTGTTTACATGATTTGAAAATGTTTAAAAATAAAATTAGGATTATCCAAGTCCTTTTACCCTCTCTCCTTTGATACAGTAGTTAGTAAAAAATGACTTATTTGAACTCTCTCTCTCTCTCTCTCTCTCTCTCTCTCTCTCACACACACACACACACACACACACACACACACACACACACACACACACACACACACACACACACCCACTCTCTTTCTATATATATATATATATATATATTTATATATTCTCAATTTATCTAAATAATGTGTACAAAGGTTTATTTTTATATAAATAGGTTGATGATTGGGAAATATATTTAAAATTTTAGATTTTATTCATAAGATGTGTTTATTAAATGTCTTGTGGATCATAATTTGTGTTAGGAATCATTGTGATATTAAAAATTAATTATATCAATTGTTTACATGATTTGAAAATGTTTAAAAATAAAATTAGGATTATCCAAGTCCTTTTACCCTCTCTCCTTTGATAAAGTAGTTAGTAAAAAAATGACTTGTTTGAATTCTCTCCCTTCTCTCCCTCCCTCTCTCTCTCTCCTTTGATAAAGTAGTTAGTAAAAAATGACTTGTTTGAACTCTCTCTCTCTCTCTCTCTATATATATATATATATATATATACATATACATATATATACATACATACATACATATATATATATATATATATATATATATACATATACATATATATACATATATATACATACACACACACACACACACACACACACACACACACACACACACACACACACACACACACACACACACACACACACACACACACACTCAATTTATCTAAATCATGTATACAAAGGTTTATTTTTATATAAATAGGTTGATGATTGGGAAATATATTGAAAATTTTAGATTTTATTCATGAGATGTTGTGTTTATTAAATGTCTTATGGATCATAATTTGTATGTGCAAGATTTTGTGTTGATATTTGTATTTCATAATTAAATTATGGAATTGAATTTATCCATTTTGAATATATATGTAGTCCACTCACCCACATTAATTGGATTAGTTGGTGTTTAAAATAAATGTATGTTCTTCTTCATCTTGATATGAGTTGATTTAAATAAATAACTCCACATTTCCACTTAATTATTACAAAGATAAATTAAAAATTTATATTATTGATTATAAAATAAAAAATACTAAAATAAAAACCTTCAATTATTAAAAAGAGAACTCAAAGATTTTTAAAAAAATAAGAAAAAAATTGGGAGTGTAATTTGTTTCCAAATAGATTTATTTATGTTAAAAATAAATATGAATATTGGTTATTTTAGAAATATATATGTATTTATTATTAAGATCACCTATAATTCTCAACTTGAATAATATGGAATGATAGTTTATAGGTTTATTTCTTATATTAAATTGCAAAATGGGAAATATTTAATTTAAAAATCTATTTGATGCATTATAAAATTGAATTGGAAATGAAAATTGTTGTGTTTGAACTAGTGTGTGTGTGTGTGTGTACATATATATTTATAATTGATCATTACTGAATAAAATTATTAAAAAAGATTATAGATAGGTTTAAATATATTTAATAAAATAAAATTGAATATATTTATTACTTTTTAATAAAATTAGAAAAATTGAAAGTGTGAATGTAAGAGTGAAATGATGAGTGGTAAAGAAGTGAGCCGAGCAAGAAGAAAAGTGCAGAGTGTTGAGCTATTATTGGTTGAAGTTGATCACCCCATTGGATCTTGTGTAGGTTTTCATCCATTTGAGGAAGAAAGTGGATGTAAAAGGTTATGAGAGGGGTTAGTTGGTTTTAGGGTTGAAACTAGTTTTGTTTGTAAAAGGAAATGGGGATCACTCATTTTAGGGAGATTAAGATTAGTGTTTTGAAGGGGAGTAGACTTTCTCTTTATATTAATCCCTCCTTTATTTTTCCTGTACTCCAATTCTTCAACTCAATTTTCTCTTGATTTTAGTTATTTCAAGAGGAAGATGTTTGATAGATTGCCTATGAGGAAACTAGCTCTATTGAACAATGATTTCGCAAAGCTAAAACATAAGCATTTGAAATAGGTTGGGGAAAGTTTAGTCAGATTTTCTAGTTTGCATTGGGGAAGAGCTCGAGGTTAGGAGTCTTGCTTACTAGTAGATATTGTTTACAAAATATAAATATAATAATAATAATAATAGTAATAATAATAATAATAGTAATAATAATAATAATAATAATAATAGTAATAGTAATAGTAATAATAATAATAATAATAATAATAATAATAATAATAATAATAATAATAATAATAATAATAATAATCACCTTTGAGTATTAGAAAGAAAAATCAAAAGTGTAAAAAAAAATAAGCAAAAAAAATTGTGAGGGTAAATTGTTTATAAATATTTTTATTTATGTTACAAAAGAAATATGAATATTTATTATTTTAGAAATATATATGTATTTATTGTTTATATCACTTATATCAACTTGAATAATAGGAAATGATAATTTATTGGTGGATTTCTTATATTACGTTAAAAAATGTGAAAATTATTAAGATAAAATCCATTTGATGCATTATAAAATTGAATTAGAAATGAAAATTGTCGTGTTTAAATCGATATATGTGTTTGAAATTTAAAAAAAAATGCGAGTGGAAATTGTTTACAAATAGATATATTTATGTTATAAGAAAAATAAGAATATTATTTATTTTATAAATATATATTTATTTATTATTCTTATCACTTATATTACTCAAATTGAATAATAAGGAATGATAATTGATAGGTTGATTTTTTATATTAAATAAAAATATATGAAAATATTAAGTTAAAATCCATTTGATGAATTATAAAATTGAATTATAATTAAAAATTATTGTGTTTAAATTGATATACATGTTTGAGAATGTGTGTGTGTGTACACACACACATGCATATATATATTTGTAATTGAAAATTAATGAATACAATTATTGATTAAGATTATATATATTCAATAAATTAAAAATGAATATATTTATTACTTTGTAATAAAATTAAAAAAAATGTAAGTGCAAATGTAAGAGTGAAATGGTGAGTGGTAGAGAAGTGAGCTGGGTAAGCACAAAAGTGTAGAGTGATGAACTATTGTTGGTTGAATTTTATCATCCCATTGGGGATTGTGTAGGTTTTCATCCGTTTGAGGAAGAAAGTGGATATAAAAGGTTATGAGAGGGGTTAGTTGGTTTTAGGGTTGAAATTAGTTTGGTTTGTAAAAGGAAATGGGGATCACTCATTTTAGGGAGAATAAGATTAGTGGTTTGAAGGGGAGTAGATTTTCTATTTATATTGTTCCCTCCTTTATTTTTCCTACACTTAAATTCTTCAACTCAATTTTCTCCTTCTTTTAGTTATGTTAGGAGGAAGATGTTTGCCAACTATTTGACAAATTGACTATGAGGAGACTAGTTCTGTTGAACAATGCTTTCCCAAGGCCAGATCACAAGCATTTGAAATAGGTTGGGGAGAGTTTAGAGTCATATTTTCTAGTTTGCACTGGGGAAGAGCTCAAGGTTGGGATTCTTACTTGGTAGTGGAATTTTTTTTAAAAATATAACAATATAATAATATTAACCTTTGAGTATTAGAAAGAGAACACGAAAGTTAAAAAAAGAGAAAAGAAAATGGGAGTGTAAATTCTTAACAGATAGATTTATTTATGTTACAAAATAAATATGAATTTTGGTTATTTTAGAAATATATATGTATTTATTATTCATATCACTTATATTTCTTGACTTGAATATAGGAAATGATAATTAATGAGTGGATTTATTATATTACATTACAAAATGTGAAAATTATTAAGATAAAATCCATTTGATACATTATAAAATTTAATTAGAAATGAAAATTATTATGTTTAAATCTATATATGTGTTTGAAAGTTTAAAAAAAAATTGAAGTGTAAATTGTTTACACATATATATATTTATGATATAAAATCAATATGAATATTGTTTATTTTATAAATATATATGTATTTATTAAATATTTTATACTTTCACAGTCCATACAGTAACATAAAAGGTTTTGGGATAAACTGTGTAAGATTTTTGTAGTTTCTCAACATTTCAAATCCACACCTGTGTGGATATGAAATGTTGAGAAACTAGAAAAATCTTACATAGTTTATCCCAAAACCTTTTATGTTATGTATTTATTGTTCATATCACTTAAATTAATCAACTTGAATAATAAGAAATGATAATTGATAGGTTGATTTCTTATATTATATAAAAATGTGAAAATTATTAAGTTAAAATTCATTTGACTCATTATAAAATTGAATTAGAAATAAAAATTGTTATGTTTAAACTGATATATGTGTTTGAGAATGTGTGTGTGTGTGTACACATGCACATGCATATATATTTTTAATTGATCATTAATGATTAAAATTATTAAATAAGATTATATATAGGTTTATATATATTCAATAAAATAAAAATGAATGTATTTATTTATTTTTAATAATAAAAAATATGAAAGTGTTTATGTAAGAGAGAAATGGTGAGTGTTAGAGAAGTGAGCCAAGTAAGTATAAAAGTGCAAAGTGATGAGATATTTTTGGTTGAAGTTGATCATCCCATTAGAGATTGTGTAATATTTTATTTTTTTTAGAAGAAGGTGGATGTAAAAGGTTATGGGAGGGGTTAGTTAGTTTTAGGGTTGAAATTGGTTTGGTTTTTAAAAGGAAATGGGGATCGCTTATTTTTAGGAGATTAAGATTAGTGGTTTGAATGGGATTAGACTTTATCTTTATTTTTTTCCATCTTTTATTTTTATTTCACTAAAATTATTCATCTCATTTTTCTTTGGCTTTAGATTGGGTCACGAGGAGGATGTTTTCCAACTATTTGATAAATTGCCTCTAAATAAATTGGCTCTATTAAACAACACTTTACCAAATCTAGAATGTAAAAATTTGAAGCAAGTTGGGGAGAGTTTAAAGTCTAATTTTATATATTTCATTAGGGAATAAATGATTCATACTTATAAAGGTAAGACAATAGGCAAATAACTCCCCCAAATCCAAATCCAATGTTTTGAGTCTGTGATTAAATTATTTAAAAAAATGTTAGCATACATTTATCTATTCGATTCTTTGATTAAATATATTTTATTGAGGGAAAAGCTAGGGTACCAGATCCTAGATTTATCCATTTCAAGGAAACTATTTGTTTACTAGTGGAAAGGATAGATTTAGTGGTGTTTTTAAATAACAACTTAGATCTCTCTTTAGGTTTGTCAATAGTTTCTTTGTGTCTTGTATATGAGGGAAAATAATTGTAGTACCTTATTCTTGTGTTTAGATATAATTTAGGAAATGATACACCATTTTTATGGCTTCAAGATTGTGGGGTGGTGTTGAATGGCCTAAAAACTCATCCTCTTCTAAACTAATGATGTTTAAGTAACAATTTAAAATGATACTTCTGAAATAAACTTTAAGAAGCCTATTCATCTTTCTCATGTCAGGATCCTCTACTACCCACTAAGGGCACACTTGATTACCTTTGTATTAGAAACTAAACATGGAATTTAACTAGAATGATAAGTAACTAGAAATATGAAATAACACAGAATATGAGAGACAATACCCAATTGTATTAATGATCATTCAAAAGAAAATACAATAAATAAGATGCCACACTTCTTCTTCCCACACCTCTAGAGCTCCCACACTTCTAGGGTTCACCTGTAATTCTCCTTTAACACTTCACTCTCTCATCACAGTCCCAACAATCAACTCACACACAGAGTTATTGTTCACCTCCACTAGTTAGTAACAAAGCTACCAGTACACCAAGTACACAACCATACTCCAAGTAGATCTTCCGTTCTCTTGCTGCCACCTACAAATCAACAGACCTTACTTACCATGTAGATGTCTCTACACCTTGAAGAACCCTTGCCCTTGCCTCACCAAGTCCTCATGATTATTTAACCAGTACCCCAGTGGATCTTCTAGTAGAACTTGCACAACCTGCAACTCTCCCTGATCATACACACTCAACACCCCTTTAGAACTAGGAGGAGCTACTCTTGCTCTCTCTACAAGCACAATGGCTTTCTAGCACAACTTTACAATACAACCCATGAGTCTATTATATAGATCTCATGCATAAAATAATTAGACTTTCTTAATTACAATAATTAGACAAGCAACTCAAGACTATAATTAGCCTCTTAACATGCAAACAAATGGTTCATTAACAAACTGTTTGTCAACTCACAGTTCTAGAATTGCACAGGCGACTGACATCAGTCCTTGTCTGCCTGGAGGTGACCAACGTCGGCTAATCCTGACTGATGTCAGTAGCTTCCTATTTCTCCCCTGATCGATGTCGGTTGGCCTGACTGACGTTGGTGTCTGTGACACTTCAACAACTCCTCCTGTTTGCATCCTGGTGAAGCTTTTAACTCCACAACCTAAAAATCTCCCACTTGGAGATAAATAATTGCACATGTACCTATACTTGTACCTTCATCTAATTCATTTCTTCAAGTTCAATCTTGAAGACCAACCACCACACAACCTATGGTGCACCTCTTGTCATCCAAGTAACCTACCACAGCTGAACCTATAACTCCATGTAGTGAAGACCTTGACCCTGCATAGCATGAATCCCTACTGATAGTCCCTCTCATATACCTAAGAATCTACCTTCCCCAAATTGGCTCCAAACTCTCTGACAACTCCCACTACTTGGAAAAACTCAGGTCTACACTCAACCTCATGTGATTTTGAACACTATTCTAGGCTCAGCTTGAACTGTCCAACCTTTGGTGTGCTTACTGGTTCTACATCCTGTGTATTGAACCTCACCAACACCTTCTTCACATCAACTTCCCCTGGAGACAAAAATCTCCATGTCTCTTATGCCAAATAATTTTGTTGCTCCTAAATTCTTCATGGCATACCTCTGAACTAACCTTACCCTTAGCTCAGCAAATCCCTATATGTACGAACCTGCTCTAAGCATACCATCCACATACAATAATAGGATAATGTCATGACCATCATCCACCCTGGTAAGACAAACACAATGATTACACTAACATTGACTAAAGCCTTGCTTTGTCATCCACTTGTCAAAACCTGTACCACTATCCTGCAGCTTCCTCAAGACCATATACCCTGGCCTTCCATCTCACGTATCCATCCACTCTCTTCTTTAACCTAGGAATCCATTCATCTATGAGTGCTTTCATCCCCACTGGAAACTCTACCAAATCTCCTACTTGGTTCTCTTCTAAATAATTCATGCCATGCTCCCACTATTTCCTAGATTCTACCTGCATTGCCTCTTCACATCTTCTTGGTTCTTGACCATTAGTAAGCAATAAGTAAGAAGGTGAATAATGAATATGAGGTCCACTTACCCTTTTAGTCCTCCATATGGGTGTTTGAGACTCCTTGATAGCTAGCTGTCTACCCAACATCCATTCTAGTGACCTATCTCAGCCATCTCCTAATCTGCACCTGACCAACGTCGGTTCCCTACGACTGACCCTGTCTACCAACATTAGTTTCCTGATCGACGTTGATGTCCCTTCTATCGACATCAATTCTTGTATGACTGACATTGGTTCCTACTACTTGACACCATTGACTCTGCTGATCTGCACATGACCGATGTCGGTGCTTATCTATTTGATGTTAGTTCCTCTTGACTGATGCTGGTACCTGTGTTTGCCTATGAGTGATGAATTTTTACTCGTGAGCTCCTTTTGGATAAAACCCTTTTCCATATTAATATAGCCCTACTCAGAATAATTTAGTCCTGTCAGTTGATCTCTATCCATCATCTCCTCCATGAACACCAAGGTTTTCTAGTTCTTAAGTTTGTCAAAGATATCTGTCTTCTACTTAAGAACATGCATTCCTTTCTTACATATGTAACTAGGCCTACAAAGCCACATCTCTGCAATAGAAGGTGAATTAGTAATATAAGTAGATAGATAAAGGATACCTACTTTCTTACCACCATCTAATTCAAGTGCATCTGCTGTGAGAGTTATTGTACATCTCTCATCACCTAACTTTCCTAAATAAATTAGACTCATCTCCAAGATTGGTACCTGCATGACCTCATTCAAAACTCATGTGTTATCTATCTACAATTTTAGCTTCACTTCCCCTTTGCCAACCATTTGACAAGGCTCACCAGCTCCTAAATAAATCTCTCCAAAGTCTATAAAGACATACCCATGAAAAGATGCTCTATTTCAGGCTGCATGGAAAGAGGCAACATAATCTATAGACCAAGATTCTACTTTATCTAGAGAAACCTATGCAACAACACCTGCAACATCTACTTCTACATGCTGATCTTCTACTGACCAACAATCTTCCTTTACTTGCTCTTTCTTTCCATCAATCTGACCATTCGTGCTATTCAGTTTCTCCATTCGTAGCTTACTTTCTTCTACCATTGCTATACTCCCACTCAATCTAAAACCCCTGAGAGTGACCTATAATCAACAAACACTAACAAGATCTAATACAACCTGTTAGTAACTTAACCACCTTCTAATACCAACTTGCCAAGATTGGTACCAACCTGGTCAACCTGGTCAACCTGCTCTGATACCAACTGTTAGGATCCTCTACTGCCCACTAAGGGAACACTTGATTACCTTTGTATTAGCAACTAAACATGGAATTTAACTAGAATGATAAGTAACTAGAAATATGAAACAACACATAATATGAGAGACAATACCCAATTATATTAATGATCATTCAAAATAAAATACAATAAAAAAGATGCCACACTTCTTCTTCCCATACCTCTAGAGCTCCCACACTTCTAAGGTTCACCTATAATTCTCCTTCAACACTTCACTCTCTCATCACGGTTCCAACAATCAACTCACACACAGAGTTGTTGTTCACCTCCACTAGTCAGTAACAATGCTACCAGTACACCAAGTACACAACTGTTCTCCAAGTAGATCTTCCCTTCTCTTGCTACCACCTGCAAATCAACAGACCTTACTTACCATGTAGATGTCTCTACACCCTGAAGAACTCTTGTCCTTGCCTCACCAAGTCCTCATGATTATTCAACCAATACTCTGGTGAATCTTCTAGTAAAAATTGCACAACCTGCAACTCTCCCTAATCATACACACTCAACACCCCTTTGGAACTAGGAGGAGCTACTCTTGCTCTCTCTACAAGCACAATGGTTTTCTAGCACAACTTTACAATAAAACCCATGAGTCTATTATTTAGATCTCATGTATACAATAATTATATTTTATTAATTACAATAATTAGACATGCAACTCAAGACTATAATTAGCCTCTTAACATGCAAACAACTGGTTCGTTAACAAATAGTTCATCAACTCGCAGTTCTGGAACCACACAGGTGACTAACGTCGGTCCCCGTCTGCCTAGAGGTGACCGATGTCGGCTAATCTTGAATGATGTTGGTAGCTTCCTATCTCTCCCCTAACTGATGTTGGTTGGCCTGACTGATGCCGGTGTCTGTGACACTTCAGCAACTCCTCCTATTCGCATCCTGGTGAAGCTTTTAACTCCACAACCTAACATCTCATGTCTCATTGTATAACAAGATATTGAGGTTATTGTTGACTATTTTAACCACAATTCAAAATAGGTCAACCCAATATAGTAAAAAAATTAATATATGGGAATATTAAAATGATATAGAGTGTGTTATGGTCAATTTTATGTCATTTAATGTATTATTAACCTTGGTTATAGTTAGATCTAGTCCTAGGTCATTCTATATCACTTAGGGTTCACTTTTAGAGTCATTAATTAAGGTGGTACAATTTTACTATGTGGAAAAGTATTAAAAAGTATCTCTCAACATCAAATATTTCATATAATATCAATAATTATCATTAATAATTAAAAACTTGTAGGTTTTTGACTAAAATCAAGAAAATAGTTGAAAAGAAGGGGGTTTTGGTAGTTGTACAACCTCTAAAGGAGTGTGGCACATGTGTAAATATTTTATAATGAATATTAAACTTAAATTAATTTATTTAAATTATTTTTAATATTTTTAGTTATAAAAAATGGTTGAAAATCATTATGTTCCTCCATCATTCCACTAGACATGCAAAACTAGTCAACATGTTTCTTCTTAGTACAACTAGTAGGAGAGGTTTTAGGTCACATCCTATTGAGAGGTTTTGGTAAAATTGGTCTGATTAAAATTAATTTTATGAGTTTGAATAATGGTTTATTATAATTTATTAACCATTCTTAATAAGTTGGCTATCTCATTTTTCTTACTAATCCCCACACCATGTAGGTTTTCTTCTTGTATGAGCTTTTTTATACAATCTAGTGGGTGAAATTTCTTCTAGAGGATTTGGACATCCTTATTTCATGTTTTATATAATTTTTTTCATGTTTGGATGTGATTGAACAAGATAAAAATCTAAATTTTTAGTCTGAGTGTATTAATGGAGTTACAAGCAAGTTTCATCAACTACAGATGGTTTCCTTCCCTGTAGTGGTTTCAAATCAATATGATATGTTGTATTTCATGTTTTTATATGACATTTCAATCACATTTTATTTCAAACCTCAATATCAAAGTTACACGTAGAGGTCACAACTAAGGAACTTATTAATATAGTCAGCTTTGCTTACATTGATTTACAGTCATGGTGAATGAGATGTGTGAGGTCTTGAACATGTTCATCAAGATGTCATGAAGAGTATTAAGAGGTTGGACACCTTATTATGACATGATCAATCAATTTAATATCTCTAAATGGCATATTACTGACTATTACTACTAGTACTTCAATGTACATAATCTTACACCATTGATGAAGACCTATAGGTGCCTTACAAAAAACCAAACATGTTGAAATGGAACACTAACTTATTTGAGTCCCTTCAAGGTGCAAAAGATAAAATTGAATATTTTTATAAGGTATAATGTTTATTATAAGGTCATCCACCACATATTTTCCATGTCTTATATTCACTACCCTGTTAACTAAAAAGAGTACCTACATGTGATGTTCACAAAGGCCTGAAGGTAATCATGGAGGAGATTAAACATGTTAGAAACCCTCATTAAAGTCTATAAAGGATAATTAATGTCCTAGAATTTAATGATGGATATTTTGATTTACATATATATTTTATGATTCATTTTCACATATGAATGAGACTTTAGAGTCTGATTACCTTAAAAACTTCAAAAACAAGGCTTGGTCCACTTTTAATGATATCATATGATGAAAAAACATGGAGTCTAGATGAGTTTGGATGATGACATCATAAATACATATCCTAGGGGAGATGACTTGACCAAATAAAGTGGTAATTTGGTTTTAATAAGTGATTTAGAGGGAACTCTCAATTCGTGATTTCTTACAATATAGAAAGTTAATGTTCTCTATAGTACTTTAAACTCCAAATGACCTTATAGCATTTAGAAAGAAAAAAAGAGCATATAGCCATGAAAAATGATCTTATTAGGCTAATAAAGACAATAATAATTCAATTAACTTTGGGGTATGTTTAATTTCAATATCTTAATCCATACTACCATCTAGAAGTGTGCCTTGCCCTCCAAAAAGGGCAACTATAGTTGACTATAAATACTTACAAGCTCCTAAAGGCAAACTTTGGTGATTATAGGAATAAAAACATAGGTATTTTCCATTTGGAGTTGTTTATAATACCTAAAATTAATTATATGAGGTCTATTAAAAGTTAAAAAGGTTTAAATTCATCTACAAGACCCTTTTTGCTTCACTAATAGTCAACTACAGTTGACTATGGTATGACAATGATCTAAAACATAACCAGTCTTGAGGTTGGTTTAACCTAAAGTATGATGTGAGAAATTTAAACTATGAGAGGAGAATATAGGACCTCAAGGAGTAATTATGTAAACTATTCAAGGTCTAAATAGAAAGATTCACCTATAGGCATCCCTCTATTTTGAGTTGAAACACAATCACAGTTGACTATCAGTTGATCCTATCCAACTCGAGGGTTTACATGGAGATATTTGGTAAAGGTATTGATGAATATGTTTTAAATGACCCTAAAAATTGGTATTAAAAATATAAATATAGTCACATATCACGGAATAGGGTAAAAATGTGTTTGTAAGAGTAATTATGGTCAATTCATAAAACCCTACACATAGTGAGTTATCTAGAATTTTATATTTAGAAGTTGAGGAGTAAGAGGAATTTTAGTGGTAATCCAAACTTATAACTTGGTAAAAATAGTATATATCACTTAATAAATTGTATAATATATTTTATTACTTGATATAATAGTATAGGTCACTCCCTGAATGATATATCATGTAGACTTGGTAGGAGAATGATGAAAAAGTGAGCTAAGAAGTGTTAGAACCATGAATAATGGTATGGTGAGTTGATACAAACATGAAAAAGCATGATAAAGGTATCACAAGTGTCTAATATCAAATAGGGTGGCCTAAACCTACATAGATGCAAATAGACCTATTAGGTCGTAAATAGGCCTAAGGCCTAAAAGAGGCATAGTCTCAATTCTAATACTAGATGAGAATTATAATAAATTATAAAATGTTCATAGGGATATATGAAGTGTTTTATAACCTTTATTTTGAATATGAGCCCATAAATAATCCATTTCTTGGCTTAGAGGCATGACAACCTACACAAGACAGGAAAGGACTCAAAAAGCCAAGTTTGGAGGCTTACAATTGTACAAATTCTTAGCATGGGATCTCAAGGAAATAGGAGATGTTGGAGAGGTTATAATATTTAATTTTTTGGATTTTTTTTAGTATTGGATGTCACACTTTTATGAACAATCCTTAGAGGTCAAAACTACATAACACCTTCTAAAACCCTTTCTAGTGACCCGATGGAGAAGATGATGAATAAAGTGAATATAGATGATATATAATGACTTGGGAGATGATTATAACTTGAATAATACTCTCTAAGGTTCCTTATAATCAAGTTTTATTCTACCCTATTGAGACAGACTGGGTATAAAATTATTTTTATTGACAAGTTTTGGTGTTTTTCAAGTACATAAATGTTTTAAAAGGCGAAGATCACTTTGGGAGGTATATTGGGACCTAATATAACCTATAATTTTAATTTAATGATTCAAAATATGTCACAAGTATATCTTCTAACACCTCCACTTCAACTAATCTAGAATGACATAGTGACTGAGGAGTGATCACCTAGTGAGAAGGTGATAACTTCATTTGGGGAGCCTTTTAAGGTTTGATTGATGAATATTGGAGCATGAGGACCATTGAAAAGTGACATAAAATCCATTATATATATATATATATATATATATTTGATAATGTGAGTTGTGTCTTGGTGCTAAGTGTGAAGATAGCTTTAAAGAAGGGTGATTATGACTATAGGCAATGATAACACATGAACAAAATAATATCAGTGATTAGGGACACAACCAATCCATGTTGGGGTCTATTTTTAACCTCTCCCTCATAGTTAAATGATATAATATATCCCTAGTATACTATAGAGAGTTTAAGGAAGTCCAAATTATGAAGGCATTTTCTAAGTAAGTAGTTGAAGAGTCCTATACTAGATCTAAAGGATTTTCAAGACTTTAAGGACATTTATCCAAGTATATATTTCATTGTGTGTTTGATATTAATTTCTCCTATAGATTTAACTCATTTTATCAGCTTTATAAGTGTTCTTGTGAATCTTGGAATTCATTCTTCTCTCTCCTCATATTATATATGTACTAACCATTTTGGCTCTTGTCTAATAATTCCTTTCCATATATGGAAAAGCCCTACTAGTTTTATGTTTTAATTTTCATTTGAATAATAAATAAAATTTGGTTTTGACTTTATGAACATTTTGTCTAGGTGTGCAAAGTGATGCATGGTGATGTTGAGTGATAATCCTCTATCCTTACTTCTCCTTATCCTTTCATGTCTATTAAAATAACTTCTCATTATAATAGGTGATATAGAGTGTAGCAAGTGTAGTTGGCTCCCTTCAAGTGTTAAAGTGTCTTTATAGTGTGAAATATACCCTCTGGTCTACATACCTTGAGTTATCTCATGCATATCACCTCTATATTGAAACACTTATGTTAGAACATCTTAGGACTTAGAAGATGGTGTTATAGGTCTTGTTTATTTGTGAAATAAGAATGAGAGAATTATATATATTAATGGTATATCACCCCTTATATTATCTTTATTTCATGCAAAACTCTATCATATTTCTCATAAGTAGTTAGTATAGGTGATAATCACTTTAAGGCAAATTTAGGGAGCTAGCCCTTAAACCTAGAGGTATAATTCAACAATAGGTAAACCCACATACATATAGGTATTAAAATGTTGAAAAAATATTGGATTATTCTTAAACAACCTAATCTAGGGTGAAATATTTGGTGACATTAGTTTTGGCATCCTGGGTGGAACCCATAATTCTAAAGATAACTTATCAAGGTGAATGCTAGTATTGACAACATCAACTACATATTAGTGTGATACTCATCATTTGGTGACTCCATTCAAGGTAAAATATATTTTTATACCATTTTTTTTCATATATTTTCTCTCATACTTCATGGTCATTACTAGGTCATCTTCTACTAGATTTTTTAATCCTATCAATCCACTTCTTCAACCTAAACTTCCTCTTAAAGTTCAACATCGTAATCATATTTTTACCTTTGAAGATCAAGAATACTTTTATAGATAAGAGGATCAAAATAGTGAGGAATATCTTGGAGAAAACATGGCTAGGAAACATTATTTACCTACATTTTATACTAAAAATCCAATTCATCTTGAAGCCTATGATGTCATTCCCCCTATGGCCACAAAGAGTGTTACTGCATTCAATGGTGAAGGCCATGGCATTCCTAGTGAACATATTACAAAAATTTTAAATTTTTATAGTTTCCACAATGTCACTAAGGAACATGTTTCCATTAGACTCCTTTCCATGTCCCTTAGAGGGAAATGACTTAACTGATATATGACTTTGCCTAGTGGTTGTATCACAATATAAGATGATTTTGGAGTGTTACTAACTTCAAGATTTGAAGATGAGAGTGACCAAACTTCACTCATACATCATATTAGTTTGATCCAAATATCACCAAAGGAAATAATACATGAATTTAATGAGAGGTTCCAAAATACTTGGCATAGGTTGTCTCCTCCCATGAGACCACCTGCTAGCTTTGTCTTTCCTATGTACTTGAAAGCCATTGGTACTGATATTGTCATCATGTTATAATCCATGGGCAGTTTCACTCTTCCTAAAGCATATGATATTGACATTAGAGATGATAATGAACTCATTTGAGTGATAAATTTTCTTCTTAAAGCATTTATTCTCTACTAATAAATTTTTATATTGTTGCTCCAAACATTGCCCAAGTTTTTGTTAGGTTATGGAGCTAAAAGATTCACTGATGCAGACATTGGAGGAGGTTACGAAGGGTTACAGAGTGTTACTATCACCAGCATTAGTCAGGCCAACTGACGTTGACAGGGAGGAGACAAGAAAGCAACTGACATAGATCAAAAGTCAGCCGGTGTCGGCACCCCCCAGGCAGATAGGGACCAACGACGGTCACCTGTGTGGTTTGGACTGAGTGTTTTACGGGTAGTTAGCTAACAAACCAAGTGTTTGCATGTCAAGAGCCAATTTTAGACTGAGAGTTGCAGATCTAATTATTGTAATTAGGTTTCTAATTATTGTTTGCATGAGATCTATTTAAGAGACTCATTGGTTGTATTGTAAACTAGTGCTAGAGAGTAAGAGAGAAAATAAGCTCCTTTAGAGAGAAGAGAGCAATGGTGTGTTCCTCCTAGTGCCACAGTACCAAGTGTGGGTGTTGGATTGGAGAATCAGTAGGGTTCTTCATGTATGTATGATCTTGGTCATCAGGTGAGCATGGCTATGATATGAGATCTGCATGGGTAAGTAAGATCATTGATTTGCAGGTGTATGTGTGTGCAAGGTCAAGGTTCACAGGTGTGGAGAACCAGATTGATTTGCAGGTGTACAAGATCAAATAAGACAATAACACAATAGGGAGCAGAATCAGGTGGGATCTACTTGGAGTATAGTGTGTACTTGTGGAGTGCATTGAGCACTTGTGGAGTGCGTGGAGCACAGGTGTAAGGTGAACACCAACTCTGTGTTTGAGTTGGGTGTTGGGACCTAGGGGAGAGAGCTTTGAGGGAAGATTTACTATTTATGCCCTAGAGGTGTGGGAGCCCTAGAGGTGTGTAAGGAAGAAGAACTGTGGTAGCCTTCTTTGTTGTATTTCCTTCTGAAAGAGTTTTAATACAAGTTGTGTATTGTCTCTCATATCATGTGTTATTTATGAATTCTAGTTACTTGTGTATTCTAGTTTATTTCCACATATTAAGTTGCTTGGTAATCAATTATGTGCTTCCGGTTATTTATCCCAACACGTGGTATCAGAGCTAAGGTTGCAGGGAGCAAGTTTTGTGTTTGGTTACAGGTCACTCTTAGGGGTTTCTGATTGAGTGGGAGTAGAGCAATGGCAGATCAAAGTAAGCTAAGAATGGAGGAGTTAAAAAGAATAGATGGTCACTTACGGTCCTATGGAAAGAAAGAGCAGGGAAAAGAATATTGTTGGTTGGTAGTAGATCAGCATGAAGGAATTGAAGATGTAGATGTTTCAGGGGTTATTGAATAGGATGATCTGGGAGGTTTCTTGGATAAAGTTGAATCTTGGATAACAGATTATGTTGCCTCTTTCCATGCAGCCCCAGGGAGAGGAGCTGGAGAGCCTTGTCAAAGAATTGGCAAAGGGGAAGTGAAGCTAAAATCACAGGCAGCCAACACATAGGTGTTGAAAGAGGTCATGCAGGTCCCAAGTTTGGAGACGTGGCTAATTTATTTAGAAAGGTTGGGTGATGAGAGATGCACGAGAGATCTCATAGCGGATGCACTTGAATTAGCTGGTGGTAAGAAAATAGGTACTCTTTATCTACTTATTTATATTACTAATTCTTCTTCTATTGTGGAGACGTGGCTTCGTAGGCTTGGTCACATGAGCAGGAAGGAGATGCATGTTCTTAAGAGGAATACTGATATATTTGACAGGCTTAAGAACTAGAAAGCCTTGGTGTTTATGGAGGAGATGGCAGACAAAGACCAGTGGATGGGGCTGGATACTTCTGGGCAGGGTAGTTTGGACATGGGACTTGATTCAAAGGAGCTTGCAGGTAAAAATTCATCACTCACAAGTGAACACAAGTATCAACGTCGGTAGGAAAATTGAAGTCAGTAGGAGGTAAGACTGATGTCAGTCACTAGGATCGACATCGGCAACAGGATGACACCAACGTCGACAGGGCTGGTAATCAGGACAGGCACAAGAACCGATGTCGGTTGGATGTAGACTATGTGGTGACCGAGGTCAATCACTATAATAGATTTTGGGTGGATAGCAAGCTATCAAGGAGTCTCAAATGCCCATATGGAGGACTGAAGATGGTAAGTAAGCCTCAAATTTGTAGTTCCTCTTCTTTATACTAGTTGCTGATTGCAGAGCAGGAAGGATCTAGGAAATAGTGGGAGCATGGCATGGAGAGTTTACAGAACCAAGCGAGAGATTTGGTAGGGTTGCCATCTAGATGAAAGCATAGAGATGAATGGATACCTTAGTTGAAGAATAGAGGGAACGGACATGTGATATGGAAGACCAGGGCATATGGTCTTGAGGAAGCTGCAGGACAGTGGTACAGGTTTTGACAGTGGGATGACAAAGCATGACTTTAGTCAATGTCAGGGTAACTACTATGGTTTGTATTACCAGGTGGATGATGATTGTAACATCATTCTGTTGCTGTATGTGGATGGTATGTTTGCTAGTAGGTTTGTACATATAGGGTTTTACTAAGCTAAGGGTAAGATTAGTTTAGTGGTTTGCTATGAAGAATTTGGAGCAGCAAAATTCTTTGGCATGGGTGACATGGGAGATCACAGGTTGATTTTGTCTCCAGTGGGAGCTGATGTGAATCAAGTGTTGGAAAGGTTCATTATGTAGGATGCAGAATCGAAGCACACTAAGGGCTGGATAGTTAAGTGTCCAAAATCACATGAGGTCTGGTATAGGCCTGAGTTTGCCCAAGCAGTGGGTGTTGTCAGAGAGTTAGGAGCCAATTTGGGGAAGTGGGTTCTCAGGTATTTGAGAGGGACCAGCAATAGGGATTCATGCTATTCAGGGTCAAGACTTCACTACATGGGTTTGTAGGTTTGGATGTGGCAGGTTACTCAGATGACAGGAGGTACACCACAAGTTGTGTGGTGGGTTGTCTTTAAGATTGAACTTGAAGAGGGATATAAGCCAGGAAACAAATTAGATGGGGTATAGGTACAAGTATAGTGCAGCTATTTATCTCTAAGTGGGAGATTTCTAGGTTTTGGAGCCAAAAGCTTCACTAATGTAGACATTGGAGGAGGTTGTGAAGGGTTGGGGAGTGTTATTGTCGCTGGCGTCGGTCAGGCCAATCGACATCGGTAGGGAGGAGACATGAAGGCAACCGATGTTGATCAGAAGTTGGCCAGCATCGGCACCCCCCAGGAAGATAGGGACCAACATCGGTCACCTGTGTGGTTCAGACTATGTGTTTTACAGGCAATTAGCTAATGAACCAAGTGTTTGCATGTCAAGAGCCAATTTTAGATTGAGAGCTATGGATCTAATTATTGTAATTAGGTGTCTAATTATTGTTTACATGAGATCTATTTAAGAGACTCATTGGTTGTATTGTAACTAGTGCTAGAGAGTAAGAGAGCAAATAAGCTCCTTCAGAGAGAAGAGAGCAATGGTGTGTTCCTCCTAGTGCCACAGTACCAAGTGTGGGTGTTGGATTGGAGAATCAACAGGGTTCTTCATGTATGTATGATCTTGGTCATCAGGTGAGCATGGCTACGATAGGAGATCTGCATGGGTAAGTAAGATTGTTGATTTGTAGGTGTATGTGTGTGCAAGGTCAAGGTTCACAGGTGTGTAGAACTAGATTGATTTGCAGGTGTGCAAGATCAGATAGGACAACAACACAACAGGGAGTAGAATTAGGTGGGATCTACTTGGCATATAGTGTGTACTTATGGAGTGTGTGGAGCACAAGTGTAAGGTGAACACCAACTCTATGTTTGAGTTGGGTGTTGGGACCTAGGGGAGAGAGCTTTGAGGGAAAATTTACTGTTTATGCCCTAGAGGTGTGGTATCCCTAGAGGTGTGTAAGGAAGAAGAACTATTGAAGCCTTCTTTGTTGTATTTCCTTTTGAAAGAGTTTTAATACAAGTTGTGTATTGTCTCTCATATCATGTGTTATTTTTGAATTCTAGTTACTTGTGTATTCTAGTTTATTTCCACATATTAAGTTTCTTGGTAATCAATTGTGTGCTTTTGGTTATTTATCCCAACAGTTTTAAATATAAATACCAAGCCTAAGACTACTCCTAAGAAGGCAAATGATACCATAGATAAATATGCATATTATTAGTGGTTAAAATATAAGATTCGGTGAGTGATAATGCAAAAAAGGTGTGAATCAAAACCCATATCCATATCAATAATAATATGGTCAATAATATGGGAGAGGGAGAGGTTAAGGGAAGCCTAATTTCAATAGGCCTACCAATGTGTACAATTTTACTTCCACCACCAACAAAAGAGAGATGGTATCAATGCATAGTAACTTGGTGTAAGGATAAAAGTGGTAATATGGTAAATTTATGGATGATAATGAATGAGGAGATCAAGCTCTAGTTTCTCAAGGAGGAGTCACTCCTCTACTATCATCTGAAGAAGAAGTCATGATGCAAGCAAGTAAAGGTTGGAAGCCTCAAGGAGAAAGCTTCACCAACTTCCTAGTTGAGGAATTTTTTTTACTAAATAAAAGAAATTATATTTAAAAAATAAAACATCCAAGATTAAGGATATAGGAGGTGATAATAATTTTCATACAAGTTCATCTAATCCTCCTCCAAGCTAGTAAGGCATGGTTGTAGGCATGAAAATTCCTAACATTCTTCCAGCTTATCCAAATTAAAATATGGTAAGGTATACTCAAGGTTCCTCAATTCCTCAAGTTCCAATAACTTATTTTCCTCTAAAGATATGATAAAAATTATATCTACCCTAAATATAGTGGATTCATTGAAAATTGCCAAGGCATCCATTTCCCTTTGGGATGTCCCCCATATGCTTGGCCAAAAAGATCTATTACAAAAATAGTTTTCCACTATCCATACTATTCATTAATCTTAAATAAATACTCATGGTTATTTATATATTACCAATTCCACTAAAAGCATTATGGAACCATCTACCAGGTTTGAGAAACCTCCATCTTTCTACCTCACTCTCATAGTGGGAGGCAAACTAGTCCATAACTACATAGTTGTTAGTGAAGCCTCTACATCAGTCATGCCCAAAGTTATAGCTGATAAATTGGGCCTAAAGTATCAGCTACATAGTAAAGGAGTGATTTAGTTATATGGTATACCTATAAGATAATATGATTTACAAAAAAATGAAGGTTTTCCTCCATGACTATACTAGTTTCCCCATCCTTCAAGACATGATTGTTGTGGACTTTCCTACTCACTTTGAAATCTACCTTTCAAGAGATTTTATACTCAAGATAGGTGGGTAACTATTATATAACTAATCTTTCTTTGAATTTAGGATAATATATTGAAAAAAGGTGACAATAACAACTTAGCCACTTGCTAGATTCCATATTGAGCCCTATGTATAAGCAAGCTCTAACTTGAATTGTGTAATCAATGAGAGAGTGTAGTATTTTTTGGATGATGGTAATTATTCTAATCTTTAGGGAATATCTAACTTGTTTCTAGATGAATATGGTGAAAATACTTATGAACATGATCCATATGTATATTTTGAGTAAACTAACCTTGGCACCTATATCATCCATGAAGGAGTATTTGAACAAGCTGAGATAAGTGTTGAACATTCTTCTTCAAAATCTATTGAGGGTAATTATATGATTCATGTACATGATGATGATAAATTTAATATCATGAAAAATCACCATGTTGATAATTATAATTTTCTTTTGCCTACAAATGATGAAGCTTCCCTTGATGATGACATTCATGAGGAAGAAGATGACTAATGACAAAGGTTCAATGCCATATGCTAAGAATTTGATCAGTTAAGCAATATTATCCCTCCTCTTAAGAAGTGTATATATAATGAGTGTGTTAATAAACATAATTATCAGGTTATTTAGTGTCTCACTAAGCATGGAAAAGAGTGTTATGTTATGAATGAGGATGAACTATGGAAAATTTTCAATGCCATATGACAAGAATTTGATCAGCTGGGTAAGACTTCTCCAAAATATTACATATAATATGTCAAGTTTTCTAGTGAGACTAATTATCAGGTTGTTAAATGTTCTATAAAACATGAATATGTATGCCAAACCATTGTTCAAGGGTCTACAGTCATAAAATAAGGTGAGTGTCTTATTATTCAAGAAAATGTAGTCATAGAAAAGCCTAGTGAAGTCAAGGTAAAATTATTTATACCTAAATAATATTCAAGAACTCAATCTGAGGTAGAACCATATTCAAAGGTATTAGAACATGATGAAGAGGGACTTGATGATCATTCATGTCAAGCACATTCTATCCTTAAGAGAGCAAAGTTGAGGCAACTATTATGTCTCTCAATCTATAGTTTGAAGAGCAATAGTCAAATGTTATAGAGATAAATAAATTTGAAACACCAATCAAGGAATTTGGAAGTAAAGAGAGATAATTCATGAAATCTCAAACTCATTTACTTGTAGGTAAAATAAGAAATAGAGATGGTCAGTAATTTCACCATCCACCTATCCATGTATATGATGATGAGTATGCTTCACATGACAATTTGCTTTCATGGAGTGACAAATATTAATTAGGATCCATATTTAACCTTAGTTTAAGTATGGTAATATATATTCACCTCAAGATTGAGGTCTTTTAAATATTAGATTAGGTGTGTGTGTTCTAAAGTGTTCTAGTTGAACACATGTTTGTTTCCTTTAGTGTGTTTTGTTTTGTGTTTATTTCCTTTGTGTTTGGTGTGGTTTGAAATTAAAATTGAGTGATTATCCATAGATGACTCCATGGCCTAATGTATAGTATTAGGCTACTGGTCTTGGCATAGAAAGCATACCACCCCTAGGAAATTGCCAAGAATGTTGACTGTTTTGACCACAAATGAAAATAGCTTAACCCTCTATACTATTTTTTTTTATATATGGGTATATTTTAATGTTATATGGGTTTTTTTGGTAAATTTTATGTTATTTAATTTGTTATTAGCCTTGGTCATAGTTAAATCTAGTCCTAAGTCATTCTATGTGACTTAGGGGTGACTTTTAAAGTCATTAATGAAGGTGGTTCAATTTTATCAAGTGTAAAAGTGTTATAAAGTATATATAAATGTAAAATATGTTATATATTGTCATTTATTATTATTAATAACTGAAAACTTGCATGTTTTTGACTGAAATCAAGAAAATAGTTAAAAAGGAGAAGGTTTTGGCAGTTGTACGAACTCTAAAGGAGTGTGGCATAAGTGGTAAACTTGTATAATGAATCCTAAACTTAATTTAATCAATTTAAATTATTTATAATATTTAAAATCATCAAAAATTTCTAAAAAGTATTATGTTCCTCCATCATTCCACTAGACATGTAAAACTGGTCAACATGTTTCTTCTTGGTATGGCTAGTAGGAGAGGTTTCAAGTCAAATGCTATTGAGAGGTGTTAGTAAAATTTGTATTAATAACATTAATGATATGATTTTTAATAATGTCTAATTACGATTTATGAACCATTCTTAAGAAGTTGATTTTCTCATTTTGCTTACTAATCCCCACACCCTACAAGTTTTTTTCTTATATGAGCTTGTTCATATAATAAAATTGGTAAAATTTATTATATACTATGTGGAAATAATAATTTCATGGTTTCCATCCTTTTTTTCATGTTTGGAGGTGAGTGGGGGAGCTAAACATCTCAGATTCTAGGCTAAGTGTATTAATGTAGTTGTAAGCAAGTTTTATCAACTACAGATGATTTCCTCCCTTGCAGTGGTTTAAAATGAATATGATATGTTTTATTTCATGTTTTTATATGAAATTTAAATCACCTTTCCTTAAAAATATCAATATCAAATTTTCACATATAGGTCACAACCAAAAAATTTTTTAGTACAATAATCTCTACTTGCATTCCCTTGTAGTCATGGTGAATGAGGTGTGTGAGGTCCTAAGAACATTCATGAAGATGTAGTGAAGAGTTATAAGATATTTTACACCTTCTTATGACATGAAAAGTCAAGCTAATCTCTCTAAATGGCATATAATTGACTGTGACTACTAATACTCCAATGTACACAATCTTACACCATTAATGAAGACTTACAGGTGCTTTACAAAAAACCATACACATTATAATGGGACATTAAATTTTTTTGAGGGTCTTAAAGGTGAAAAGGATCAAATTAAATATTAGAATATGATATAATGTTGATTTTAAGTTCATCCACCATACATATTATCTATGTCTTATATTCACTGCCCTATGTACTAACAAGTGCACCTATAGGTGATGTTCATAGAGGCTTAAAGGTAATCATGGAGTAACTTGACAATGTTATAAACCCTCATTAATGTATATAAAGGTTGATTAGTTTCATATCATTCAATAGTGGAGATTTTGAGTTAAAAACAAACTTGAGGATCTATGTTCACATATGAAGGAGAGTTTAGAGACTAGTTACCTTAAAAACTTAAAAAATAAGGCCTGGTCCACTTTTGATGCTACCATAAGATGAAGAGAAATGAAGTCTATATTAATTTGGATGATTCTATGATGAATCCCTATTCTAGGGGAGATTCATTGACCAAATAAAGTGGAAATTTGACTCCAATAATTTATGTAGATGGATCTCCTAATTCATAATTTCTTGCACTATATAAAGTTAATGTTCTCTATAGTACATTGAACTCCAAGTGACCTTATAGCCTTTGGAAAGCAAAAAAGAGCATATCTCTATGGAAAATGATCTTATTAGGGTAACAAATATAATACCCATTCAAGGAACTTTGGGAGAGTTTGAATTGTAAGATCTTGATCTATACTACCATCTATAGGTGTGGCATTCCCTCAAAAAAGGGCACCTATAATTGACTATAAGTACCTACAAGCTCCTAAGGCAAACATTGGTGATTATAGGCCTTAAAGAATGAGTATTTTCCATTTTGAGTTAGTTATAATACATCAAATGAATATTATGAGGTGTATTATAAGGTAAAAAGGTTAAAATTCATCTACAAGACACTTTTAACTCCATGAATAGTCAACTACAATTGACTATGGCATGGCAATGATCTAAATTAGAACTAGTCTTGAGGTTGGTCTAACCTAAATCATGGTGTGAGAAAGTGTGACTATCAGAGTATCCTATAGGACCTCAAGGAGGTATTATGTAAATTATTTAAGTTCTAACATGAAAGCTTCACTTATAGTCATCCCTCTATTTTGAGTTGAAATACATTCACAATTGATTATTAGTTGAGCCTATCCAAATAGAGGGTTTACATTGAGAGATTTTGTAAAGGTATTGATTAATATGTTTTAAAGGACCTTTCATAGTGATATTAAAAATATTATTATAGTCACATAGCATGGAAACATGGCAAAAATGGGTTTTCAAGATCAACTACAGTCAATTCACAAAACCTTTCACACATTGAGTTCTCTACAAGTCCCTTTTGGGAAGTTGAGGAGTAAGAGGCCATTAAATTTTATTCCAACCATATAACTTGGTAAAAAATGTCTATATTAGTTACTCAATCCTCTCCTAGGATTTTTTTACTTGAGACATTAGGGGAATTCTATCTCAGATAGAGGGCACACCCAAAAGGGTATATCCTATAGACTTGGTGGGAGAATGATGATAAAGTGAGATAATAAGTTTTGGAACATTTTATAATGGTATGGTTAGTTTATATAGACATTAAAAATAATGATAAATTTCTCATAGGTGTTTGAGACCAAATAGGGTGGCCTAAACCTACATAGATGCAAATAGACCTATTAGGTCTTAACTAGGCCTAATGCCTAAAAAGGTATAGTATCACTTATTACACTATATGATCATTATAATGAATTATAACATGTTAATAGGGAAATATTAATTGTTTTATAATGATCATTTTATAGAGGAGGTAATAGATAAGCCATTTTTTAGATTAGATGCATGACATCCTACACTAGATGAAGGAAAGGACTCGAGAAGACAAGTTTGGAGGCTTATAAATATAAAGACACTTATAATTTGAGATCAAGGATCTAGGATATGTTGGAGAGGGTCTATAAATTTTATTTTATGAATTTTTTTTGAGGATTATATGCCACACTTTTATGAATAATCCCTAGAGGTCAAAACTACCTAAAACCCTCTAAAACCATTGATAGTGACATGATGGAGAAGAAAAAAAAGGAAGTGAATCTAGATGAGATTTAATTAATTTGGATATTATTTTAAATTTAATAATAATATCTATGGATCTTACCCATCAATTTGGATTATACCCTACCTATATAAATAGGGTATAAAACTAGTTTTTTTGACAATTTTTTATTTTTTATAGGTACAAAAAGGTTTCAAAATATGAGGATCACTTTGGGAGATATATTGGGACATAATATAACCTCTAATATTCATTTAATTCTTCATAATATGTCATAAGTATCTCTTATAACACCTCAACTTTAGCTATTCCAAAATGACATAGTGAATGAGGAGTGATCACCTAGTGAGAAGGTGATAAATTAAACTAGGGATCCATTAAAGGTTTTATTGATGAATATAAGGTAATTAGGACCCTTTAAAATTTTCATACACTCCCCTATATTTATTGGTTTGAGAAACTAATGAGCATCTTGGTGCAAAGTGTGAAAATAAGTCTAAAGAACGGTGATTGTGACTACAGGTAGTGATAACACGACTAGAAGAATATAAATGATTAAAGATAAATCCAATTCATGTTGGTACCTATTTATAATACACACCTATTAATTTAATAATCTCATCTATCCCTAGTCTAATGTATAATTCTCAAGGAAGGCCAAATGATGAAGGCAATTGAAGAGTCTTATATCAGATCTAAAAGAATTTAATAACCACAAGGTTTTTCCTTAGACTAAGATAAATAAATATAGTAAAATGTTTTCAACCAAATTTTAACATGGAGAAACATAATGAGATCCATAACTATGTCATAATAAACACAAGAACTAGACCAAGTCCATAAATTACTAATGAGTTCATTATGAAGCATTCTAACCACTTGGTATTTGGATAGAAGTGGGTTAGTAAGGAACATTCATGTATGCCTACCCTAATACTTCATTGTGGCCTTCTCAAAAAAATCATCACCAGCTTAGACACTAACCTGAGTACCTACATAAGATATAAAACAAATAGTACCTCATTGGGTAAATAAGAAAAGTTTAACAAACAAATACAAGAATTAAAATAGATTCAATAAAAGAATCATCATACTTATCATGAATAATCAAGATATACAAAATTAACATGCATAAGGTAGTGATCATGGAAAGGACTACTTCCAAAATAAATGTAAATCTTTGGAACACTTTACTTAAATTTACAAACAAGCATATGATGATATTGACATCATTAGATAGGTAACATAAGGAGATTAGATTACTGGTTCATAATTGACCATATGTATAAGTATATTTTAAGAATCTAATTGATTAAGACCATGTTATTATATCATCTTAATATGTTTCAACAACCATGCTTATGTTCTATTTTAGAATGACTTACTAATTTCTCAAGGTAGGGTTAGGCTCATGGCCATAGCCTAATTTGATGACATTCACAAGTCAAGTTAGGCCTTATTAATTATGTTATTAAGTTTATACATCTTTATTTAGGTTATGAAAACATTATTAAATCTTCACTATTTTAATTTCCTCATGAGTTCAAATAAATATATGCACTTCTATTAGGTTTACCACTTAACCAACCTTACTTAAATTAATTAAACTCATCTTATATTAATGTCCTTTACACTATGAGTTTCATTAATGTTAATTCCTTAAGGCTTATAAACCTTTACTGACTCTTTAATTAAACTCATTTATCTTTCTTATCTTCCAAATAATATTTTATAATTCAACTTGATGTTTATAGCTCAATTGACTGCCCTTTAACAATTCCTTGTCATTATAATGATATAGGAAAACTTGTATTTATTCCATAAGTCATTCATAAGTAAAAATAAAATGTTCCTCAAACACATCATGCTTCAATTGAAATAATCATTAGAATTTAAGACATTGAATTACTCATTTGTTTTGCAATCTTTGTTTTAGATTAGTTTACCTGGTTTATAACATGTATGATACGTGTGAATGATTAATTTTAACTTAAGGTTTTAGTTGTTCAGAAAAAACATTTCCAATAATTAAATAAGGCTATCATAATAGTCCTATAACTTAAATAGTGATTTTATTTATTTCATTTAGAAGGATATGAATAGATTAGAAAAAGAGTTCTCATAAATTATTAACACTTTACTTAATATGCTCAAATGTGTTTGACTACATATAAGATCACAACATAATAATTTATAATGATTAGGTTCATATTAATACTTAAGAAGAAAATGAAATGTAATAACTTATGAATTTATTAGAATAATATTAATAAAAGATCTATCTTCAAAAATGTAGAATTTTATAGATTAAGGTACATCTAAAGTCTTTGTATGGACTAAAGGCAACATATAACAATTATCTTATGAAAAAAAAAAAAAAATTAACTTGTACAAGTAATATATATATTACTTTATTCTAACTTATCATAACTATTCAAATTCTTTATTCATTAAAATCAACATAAATTTCACACATTATCTGACAAAGGAGTCTCATAACTTAATTTAAAAGAGACAAAGTAATCATAATAATAATCAACTAGATCTATGCTTCCTTTTTAAGATAAAACCATTGATAGTATTTAATAATCATATTCACCTTAAAATATTACCACACACTTAATCATATCATAATATAACTAAATGAACTTGTTCACATTATGTAAAATATGCATTAGTTTAATCAATTTAGTCAAAACAACTTAAGATTTGAAGGAACTATGCCTACAACAAAATCCTTAATCCATACCTTGTTTGACAATTTAATGTACAACATCAATTCATAATTAATATTAGTGTGACAATTATTAATAATAATTTAATAAACCAATGAAAATGTCATTTCAAATCCAACAATTGCATATGTAAATTATAACACAGTGAATGATTTGATAACTAACAGAACAACCTTCATTTTATAATTATAAATCAACTTGCATACAACCTAACATTTTTATGAAAATTAAACATAACATTAAAATTTCATATCATAATTAAAAAAATCAATATTATTAATGAATTAAATTATATAATACTTAACCAACTCATTTTACAATCGGTCTTGTTCCCTTTACAATCACTATTACAAATATTTCAAACCCATGAAAAATACAATTAGGCAATCTTCTACATGCAAATCTAACAAATAAAAAACCCATCATTCCAATCCCAATGATCCCAATCATAAGTGTCCATACACCACCCCAAAAATCAGCTAGATAGGGATCAAGGAAACCAAGAAATAATTTATAAAAGATAATAAAAAAAATCTAAGCTAGACTCAAATAAAACAATTCAAGCAAATGAAAGAAACAAACTAAACTTGTGCATATTTCATCTCATAAAGATTCATTAACTTGAAACAAAATTCAAGACTACAACTCCTCAATCTAAGCTTCTTGATTTATGAATCATATTTTATTTAATGAATATAATACGATCCATAAATTCATTCTATATATTTATAATTTGTAGTCATGCATTAAATGCCATTTTATTAAATATAATTTAGCTAGAATAGAAACCTAGTGTGATAATTGTACAAAAGGGATAACCCATAAAATTGAAGTCTAAATCTCAAAAGAGGGATGCATTTTAAACCAATAGTCAACCATTCAACTTGTGGCCTCAAAAATCAAATTCCAAATATACAAGCAAGGGAAAAGTGAGTCAACACCCTTAGAAAATGAAATCATTTCTACATGATAAATGAAAACTCTAAATCAAGTCAAACTCTAATCATAAGGTAAATCTAATAAATGTATTTCAATTAAAATTTCCATAAAATTATTATAATCAAAATTAAATGTATAGCCATAAACAAATTAGGAAAATGATTGTAGTCAAATTCAAACCCAAAATGATTCAAAAACTATAATAATAATAATACCAAAGACCAAAATGGAGATTCATATGTCAGGGTTGAACCTTCATACTTATTTACAAGTTATCCAAAAAGTTCCAACATAAACTTAAAAAATATAATGTTTTAAAATAAAATGTAGTCATACATAATATCCATGGCCTCAGTTAAAGATGACTATAGGTATTAAAAATAACAAAGCTAATGGCCTCTATAATGGAATAAGCCAAAAATAATGCATGGTTTATATAAAACCAAAATGCACTTACCTTTGTACACTCATAAAAGTATTTTAAGACATTAAAAATTAAACCCATTTGTACCAATACCCATAACAATTTCCTAGAGGTGTTTAAAATTAAATATACAACTTACTTAAAAGAATACAAGTAAAAATTAAAAAAAATGATGAGTATAGTTATCTTATTGCCTTTTAACTTCCATATTCCACATTATTTATCCCTAAGAAACAAGTTAAACCATTTATGGAAACATAATTCCCCAAAAATACTCCTCTATTTCCTCCACATGGCTAAAAATATGACTAGATCTCTACAGTTCCTTTATAATATGATAATGAAGTCCCTATAACTTAACTGCCTCTAATCCTTTTGGCTACCATGCACCAAAATTATGGTAGAGTCTCTCCATGCAGTGTGATCTAAAAACTAAAACCATGCAAATGACCAAGAATAACATTATTAGGGTTTGAAATTCTCTTGACATGTTTTCATTGAGTGGTGAGCCAATACTAGCTCTCCTAAGTCAGACAAGATAAACAAAAATAGTTTGAACTAATGCCATGACTATGGTGGGTAATGACCCCCATTTCCTTATAAAATCTAAGACATGACTTGGTTTTAATAATCAATGAATACCAAAAAGAGTCCCACACCACAATGTAACTAAAACAATTTCCCAAGTTAAATTCCAAATGATTTTAATGATCTAAACCATAATCAATGTATAATTCCATTAAGAAAAATGAAACAAGACCATGATGAATGATCTATGTCACTCACGAGTCCTATTAAATTTGAAGACTTGATATCAAGTTAAACAACATTTAAATACTAATGAAATGTTAAAAGCTGACAAGGTGATAAGTAAGAAGAAAATAATTAAGTAAAAATACATTTGAGATGATCAAATCAACAACAAATAACACAGGGAACAAGACTATTACATTCCAATAGTGACAACAAGTCTTGACTTATTCAAGGAGTTCAAATCAAAACTAAGTAGACAAATGATAAAACAAGAAGTCAAAATGAACTCATGACTTATTTTAATAATGTATTCAAATATAATTAAAGATAAACACTCAATAGTTTAAGTCAAGCATATAAAAATGACTCAAAACATCCATAAAATAATCAAAGATTAATTTGTAATTTAAGTTTACTATTTCAAATTCTTAATCATTTTCTTCCATCTTTATTGGCTTCTCAAGTTTGAATACAACCTAGCTCACGTACCTATCTTATAGTCATTGAATATACCATCAATAGTATTTAGATATTTTAGAATAATAAATGCTATAACAACATTAAATAACACAACTAAACTAAATAATATATTGATCACTTATTAAAAATAAATATCCAATGATAAAATGGAAGGGCATAACAGACATATGTCTCAAAAGTAATCATAATGGATTAAATCATAGATCACAAAACTATATAAAAATAGTAAATAAACAATCATCTCCCAAATATTTCATAACAAAAATATAAAAAACAAGTGAAATAAGTGAATCAAAATAGGGTCATGACATCCTCCCCCACTTGGAAAAGAGTCATCCCAATAATCAAAATAACCAACGATAGTCTTGCTTGAAAATACTCTCATCTTCCCAAGTATCACTTCTTTCAAACAAAATATCCCATTGAAGCATAATTTTGGAAATCATATGATTTTATAGTCTAAAGCTATGATGGTTCAATATTTTCACTAGATCTAACTGCATCTTTTCCTCTTTTGAAACCTCAACATGAGTCCAATCCATTACATGAAAAGGAGTAGGCATGTAATTTCTTATTAATACAACATGAAAAATACCATGAATTTAGGACATATAAGGAGGAAGGTCTAGTTGATAGGCAATATGACTAATTTTCTCCAAAATTTCAAAGGGTCCTATAAACCATGGAGCTAATTTGGAAGACGTTGAAAACATAATCAAACTTGTTATGGTCTAACATGTATAAATTATTTATCACCAACTTCAAATTCATGAGGTGGCCTCTTTAATTTAACATAGCTCTTTCGTCTATCATAGGCAACCTTAGGATTATGTCATATTATTTCTATTTCCCTAGAATACTACTATAAGAAATTAAGACAAACAATAGTTCTTTTTTATAAACTTTCCCATCCAAGTGAAGTTCTACACTTATATCCATAAAAAGGCAAAAAAGGATTCAACTTAATAATAAAATGATATGTGTTATTGTAATCAAATTCAACTAAGTGTAAATAATCTTACCATTTACCTTGTTGATTTGTCACATACATTCTTAACATATCTTATACAACTTGATTTAATAATTTTGTCTAACCATCTACTTATGGGTGATAAGATGAACTAAAATTCAATATTATACCAAAAGCAATAGTTAATGTTTTCTAAAACCTTAAAATAAATTTTTTGTCTATATCTAAAATTATAACTTCAAGTATGCCATACATCCATACTATTTCTTTCACAAACCATTCAACAAACATGGATGCATCATCAGTTAAATTTATAGTAATGAAATGACTAACTTTAGTAAATTTAACCTTTAATACTAGAATAATATCATGTTTTCTTCAATATTTTGGCAAAACAACTATGAAATCAAGAGAAATAATAACCCACTTACCTCATGGAACATTATGAGGATACAACAATCCACATTGATGGTAATGTTTAGCTTTCACATGCTAACATTCTAAGAAATTTACCACAAATTCAATAACTTCATGTTTTAAATCAGGATAGTAATACAACATTTTGAGCTTGTGTGTCATCTTCGTGACACCAACATGAGCAAAATGAGGTGTTGCATGCACTTATTTTAGTAAAATATTCTTTAATTCAATAGACTCAGGCATATAAATTCTATTTTTGTATCTTATTATACCATAAAAATCAATAGAAAATAAGAAAATATTTTGTACAAGCTCTTTATCCAAATTTGCACTTACATCTTGGCAAAATTTATGAGAATATTATTGTTCTAAAATTTCAATTTTAAAATTGTTATACATAATATACAAGGCTATGAGATATGTGTGTTGAATGAGTACATTAACAACATGATTCTTCTTACCTTTCACATATGAAATGTTCATATCCAAATTACTTAAAAATTCTAGCCATATACATTGGTGATAATTTAGATTATCTTAAGAAAACAAATATTCCATGCTAAGATGTTTAGATTTTACTTCAAAATGCTTAACAAGAAAGAAATGTTTAAACTGCTTCAAAGCATGTATAATGGAAACAAGTTCTAGGTCATGTTTGGTATAATTTTTCTCATGATCTTTAAGTTTTCATGACTTATAAGCCATGAGTGAATCATCATGAGTTAACATGCCACCTAAGCCTTATTTAGATGCATTAGCCTAGATTTCAAAATTACCATTAGGATATAGTAAAATAAGTACATGTGCTATAGTTATTAACTATTTAAGCTTAGAAAAATCTTGTTCACACTCAGAAGTCCAAAAAAACTTATTAAACTTGCATTAAAAATAAGTTATTAGATTGGATAAGTTAAAAAAAATTTAATAAATCTTTTGTAATAACTAGTCAATCTTGTAAAACTACGTATTTCATGTATGTTTTTAGGAGCAAGTCAGTCTTGGATATCCTTAATATTAGTTGGATCAAAAAAAATACTAGCCTTAGATATTAAGTGACCCAACTAGTGAATCTTAGTTTGAAATAAATCATATTTACATAACTTACCAAATAATTTATGCTTCCTTAGTCTTTGTAGTACTAAACACAAATGATGTTCATGTTCAACATCATTCTTAGAATAGATCAATATGTCATCAACAAAATCTAGAACAAACTTGTCCAAAAAATACCTAAATACAATATTCATTATATTCATAAATGTAATAGGTACATTTATTAAACCAAAAGACATTACCATAAACATGTAATGTCCATACTGAGTTTTTAAAATGGTCTTATGGATGTCTTCATCCTTGATTCTTAGTTGGTGATAGCTTGATCTCAAGTCTATCTTAGAAAAGATAATTAAATCCTTCATTTTATCAAATAGATCATCTATCATTGGAAAAGAATAATTATTCTTAATATTAGACTTTTTAAGCATGCGATACTCAACACATAAATGCAAGTTTCCATATTTCTTTTTCACAAAGACCATAGGTGCACCCCAAGGAAACACACTTGGATTAATGGTACCATTCTATATCAATTCTTATAGTTGAGATTTAAATTCATGTGAATTTTATACATTCATGTGATAAGGTGCTTTAGATGCAAGGGCTACCCTAGGTGTTATATTAATACAAAATTCAAACTCCCTCTTAGGTCGTAAACCAAGCAATGTTTTTGGAAAAAAATTAGAGAATTCTTGAAAAAATAGATATTATCATAATGTTGTTTCTATTATAGGTTATATTTATTTCATTTGTATAAAATATAGTTTATAGTCTTTATGTATTGCTTACTTCAATTATAAGGCTAATAATATCTTGTGCACTTTAGATTTCAATAGACCTTGAATTATTACTAGTTTTCCCATGTGATCATAACATTTTACCACTTTATTATAGTAATCTAGAGTGACTTTATATTGCTACAACCAATCCATCCTAGAATGATGTTAAAAAAATTGAGATGAGATAAAAATAGGTTAATGTGGGTTTAAAAATTGCCTAATTCTAAGCTTACTTATTCAAGACATTTAGAAATTGACACCCTTTTCCATGAACTGGAATCAACATCCCAACCATCCTTTAATATCATAGGATTTAATTTATAGATATTTACTATCTTAAGATAAACAAAGCTATTAGTTGTTTTTGAATAAAAAATTAAAAATTGATATAACATTTAATTTACATCTAATTTTGATATGAGTTACTTGTAAATATGTGTTTATATTATACATAGTTTCAAATACCTTGTGGTTAGTTGATTGACCTGATTTCAGCTTGGGATGATCATTATGATAGTGATTATTACAACATTCACAACATACTATAGTCCTTTGGGGTGACATAGGAATGACATTTCCCTAATGGTAAGTACATTTTGACTACCTTAGGTCTGATTTATTTTAAAATTTACAGCCTTAGAAAAAAAATTATTTTTGAAGTTTTTAATCTACCCTTGGAATCTATTAAAACAACTAGTATTTGTGGTATATTTGTGGTTTTAACTAGATTTCTTAAAATTCTTAGAAGGGAAAAATTATTGTATTTAGACTACTATATATTTTGTTTAAAATCTTGCCTCGATTTTTGATGTGTTTTCTCTTTCTCTCCTACTTTATGAGTAGATTCAATAGTAATAGTCAAAGTCATAGGATTGGTCATATTGACATCATGCATCAATATCTCCGTCAAGCCCAAGTGAAACTTGGTAACTTTAGTCTCTTCATCATGTATGTAGTTAACATGATGTAATAGTTTTAAAAAATTATTTTCATACTCAGTTATAGATATATTATTTTGCTTTAATAGTTAAAAATCAATTATTTTCTATTCTTTAAAGTTTGAGCTAAGATACCTCTTTTTGAACTATATTTCAAAATTATTCTAGGTAAGATTCATTGGCTAGTAACCCTCTAAAGCATAAACATGGTTCCACCAAAGAGTTTCAGCTCCAACTAAGTAATAAGCAACCACACTTGATTTCACATTAAATGGCATATTTTCAATGTTAAATTAATTTTATAGGTGAACCAAACATGCATCAACTCACCTAAATCCTTACCTAAAAATTTTAGTAAAGAAAAAATTTAAATTCATTTATGATAAGGTAAACCACATTTATAGGGTTGTCTCAAAGCACTAGATCACAACCCCGACCTTCTTCTCTAAAAGGAAATTATTCAAGTGGAACACTCTCCAATTTGTTCAATATACATTCTTGGGTTTCCAAATTTTTTTAAAGTGAATTTAATGTAGTCTGTATCCCATTTAAGACTACCTCCTGGTTAGCATTAGGATTATTTTAATCATGATCAGGGGATCCAATATTGCCACTAGCACTATTGAGAGGAGGTGCCTATATTTTTAGGAGTATTGGCCCTATGACCTCTACCTCTAAATTTACTAGGTTTAAATCCATTGGGTTGTTATTTATTATTATATATCTTGTTCTCACCATCTTGTGGTGAAATAGACAATGAATCAGTAGGAAAAACAAGTAACTTTCCCCAAATTTCCCTAGAGTAGTAAAACTTGATCTTATACCAATATGTAATAACAACAATTTTTTTTTTCTAATACATAGATAAAAAAATACAAAACAAAGTTTCCAAATATATTTTATCATAAATAAATGTAATGACATCCATAATTTTGTCATATACAATACATGAACTAGACCAAGTCCATAAATTAACAATAACTTCATTAGGAAGTGTTTTAACCACATAGTGTTCAGATAGAAGTGGGTTACTGTAGGAAAAATCACACATGCCTATTAATGTACTTAATTTTGGCCTTCTTAGAAAAAATTTCACTAAATTATACATTTATTTGAATACTTACATAGGCTATAAAATAGTTGGTACCTCATTACGTAAATTAGAAAAGATTAGCAAACAACTATGGGAAGTAAAATAGATTCAATAGAAGAATATTCATACTAAGTATGAATAAGCAAGATATACCAAACTCACATGAAGTATACAATGATCATGGAAATGACTTTTTCCAAAATGAAAATAAATATTTGAAACACTTTACTTAAAGTTACAAACAAGCATATTATAAGATTGCCATTATTTAATAGGTAACTTAAGAATATTGGATTACCGATTTATAATTGATCAAATGTATAAGTGTACCATAAGATTCTAACTGATTAATACCATGATATTATATCCTCTTAATATGTTTTAACAATCATGCTTAAGTTCTATTTTGAAATAACTTATTAATTTCTCAAGGCTGGGTTTGCCTCATGGGCATAACCCAATTGGATGACATTCACAAGTCACATCAGGCCTTCTTAATATCTTATTAAGTTTATAAATCATTATTTAGGTTAGGAAAACATAACTAAAACATCATTATTTTAATTTAATCATGAGTTTAAATAACTTTTTGCACTTATATTAGGTTTACCACTTAACATTATTTACTTAAGCGAATTAAATTTCATATTATATCAATGTCCTTTAGGATATGATTTTTATTAAAGTTAATTAATTAATCCTTAAAAAACTTCACTTAATCTTTATTTAAACTCATTTCTCTTTATTATAGTCCAAAGAATATTTTCCAATTCAACTTGATGTTTATGACTCAATTGATTGCCCTTTCACAATTCCTTGTCATTATAATGAAATAAGAAAACATTTACTTATCCACGAGTCATTTCTAATTAAAGAGAAAATGTTCCTCAAACACATCATGATTTAATTGAAATAACCATTAGAATTTAAGACATTGAATTGCTCATTTGTTTTACAAATTATCTTTTAGATTACTTTACTTAGCTTATAGCATTCATGAGATTTGTGCATAATTAATTGTAACTTAATACTTTAATTGTTCAAAAAAAAATTCCAATAATTATATAAGGTTGTCATAACAGTCCTATCACTTAAATAGTGGCTTTATTGATTCCATTTATAAGGTATGAATAAATTAGAAAGTGAGTTCTCATTAATTCTTAACAATTTGCTTAATATGCTCAAATGTGTTTGACTTCGTATTAAGTCACAAAATCATAATTTAAAATGAATATATTCATATTAATCCTTAAGGATATATTGAACTATAATAAATTATGATGCTCTTAAAAGAATCTTAGCAAATGATATATCTTCACCAATGCATGATTTTATAGATTAAGGTATATATAAAGTCTTTATGTGGACTAAAGGGAACATATACCAATTATCTTATAAATAAGAAATAACTTAAATTTTACAACTAATAAATCAATTACTTTATTCACACTTATCATAAATATTCAACCTATTTATTCATTATCATTAACACAATGTTCACATATTGTCTCATAAAGAAATTTCATAACTTAATTTAAAAGAGACTAAGTAATCCTAAAAATAACTTACTAACTCAATTCCTCCTTTTTGACATAAGACAACTAATAAAATTCAATAATCATATGAACCTTAAAATATTACCATGCACTCAATCATATCATAATATAACTAAGTGAATGTGTTCACATTATGAAAAAGATGAACTAGTTTAAAAAATTAGTCATAATGACTTAAGAGTAAAAATAACTGTGCCTACAACAAAATAATTAAGCCATGCCTTGTTTGATAATTAAATGTACATCATCAATTCATAATTCATATCAGTGGAATAATTATTACTAATAATTTAATAAACTAATGAAATTTTCACTTCAACTCTTGTAGTTGCATATATAAATGATAACACAATGAATGATTTGATAACTAAAATATCTACCTTCATTTTATAGTTATAAATAAACTTGCATACAACCTAACATTTTTATACCAATTAAACATAACATTAACATTGCATATCATAATTGGAAAAATTAAGTATAATTAATGAAGTTAATTATAAAATACTTAACTAAATCTTTTTACAATTGATCTTCTTCCCTTCATAATCACTATTATAAATATTTCAAAACCAAGAAAAATACAATTAGGAAATCTTCTACATGAAAACCCAATGAAGCAAAAACCTATATTATCAGTTTCAATGAGCCCAACCATAAGTGGCCCTAGACCACCCAAACCATTAGTTGGATGTGGATCGGGGAAGCCAATAAATGATAGAGAAAAGATAATCAAAATAATTTAAGATTGACTCAAATAAATCAATTCAAGTAAATAAAATAAACAAACTGAACTTGTTCATATTCCATCTCATCAAGATTCATTAATTGGGCACAAAATTCAAGACTACAACTCATCCAACTAAGATTTTTTTTCAAGTCATTTTTAATTCATTGAATATAATATTATCAACAAATTCATTCTATATATTTATAATTTTCAGCCTACATTAAATTCCATTTTGATAAATATAATTGAGCTAGAATAGAAACATGGTACAATAATTGAGGCAAAGGGATAACTCAGAAAATCCAAATGTAAACATCAAAAGAGGGATGCATTTTTAATCAATAATTATCTATTCAAATCATATCCTCAATAATTAAATTCCAAATATACAACAAAGTAAAATTGATTCAACATCCTTAGAAAATTAAATCATTTTTGCATGATAAAAGAAAACCCTGAATCAAATTCAACCCCTAATGATAAGGTAAACCTAGTCAACATTTTAAAATTTACATAAAATGATTATAACCAAAATTAAATGTAAAACCATAAACAAATCAGTAAAATGATCATAGCTAAATTCAAATCTTAAATGATTCAAAAAATATAATAATAACAACTAAACATCAAAATGTGATTCGTATGGTAGGGTTGAACCTCCATACTTATTTTTAGGTTACCCAAAAACTTTTAACATAAACTTAAAAATAGTAGGGTTATAAAATAAATTGTATTCATACATAATAGACATGGTCTTAGAAAAGATAAGTATAGGTAATAAAAATGATGGCCTTTATAATAGACTAAGCCAAAAATAATGGTTTATATAAAAAACAAAAATTGTTTACCTTTGTCCACTCATAAAATAGTTTAAAGACATTAAAAATGAAACTCATTTATACCAATTCCCAAAATGAACACCTACAAGTTTGTAAATTTAAATACAAAACTTACTTGAATACCTGTAAGTAAAAATTCAAAAGAATGGAGAGTAGAGTTTTCTTCTTTCCTTCCAACTTCTAACTTCCACATTATTCATGTCAACAAAACTAGTTGAACCATTTATTGAAACCCAATGCCAAAAAAAAATACCTCATTTTATTCACATGGCTAATAATATGAATAGATACATGCCATTAATCCATAATAAAATCATAAAGAGCCTATAACTTAACTCTCTCTAATACTTCCATGCACTAAAAATTCTAGCAGAGTCTACCCATGTGATGCTCTCTGAAAATGAAAACCATGTAAATGAACAACATGAACCCTATTAGGGTTGGGAAGTCTCTTGATGTGTTTTAATTGAGTGGTGATCTAATGTCACCTCTTCTAAGTAAAATAAGACAAATAAAAACACTTCAAACAAATGTCATGCCTATTGGGTCGTGGCCACATTTTCCTTAGTAAATCCAAGACAATAATTTGAATTGACAAAAAATGAATGTTAAAAAGAGTCCCACACCAAAATTCAACTAAAAGAAATCCCAATATAAATTATAAATGATTTAAATTACTTAAAATCATAATGAATGACTAATGCTTATAAGAAAAACAAAATAGGACTATAACTAGTGATCTATGTAACTCAAGAGTCCTATCAAAGGCCAACACTTGACAATGAGTTAAATGACATTCAAATACCAATGAAATGATTGAAACTAATAAGGTGATAAATAAGATGAAAATAATTAAGGAGACATACTTTTAAAATGATCAAATCAACATCAAATAACATAATAAAAAAGCCTATTACATTCTAACAATGTTGATAAGTGTCAATTTGTTTAAGGAGTCAAAATCAAAACTAATTAGAGAAATGATAAAGTAAGCAGTCAAAATTGAGTCATGACTTATTTTAATAATGTGTTTTAATCTAAATAAATATAAGTACTCAATAATTTAAGTCAAGCATATAAAAATGACTCAAAACATCTATAAAATATTCAAATCTTAGTTTCTAATTTAAGTTTACTATTTGAATTTATTTCTCACTTTTATTCCATATTTCTTGGTTGCTCAGGTCATAATACAACATAGCTCATGTACTTGTTCCTAAAATAACAAAATAGACCATTAATAGTATATGGACATCTAATAATAATTAATGAAATGACAACATTAAATAAAATAACTAAATTGAATAATAAATTAGTAACTCTTTAAGCATGAATATCCAATGATAAAATGAAAGTGCATAATAGATAAATGTCTCAAAAATAATCGTAATGGATCAAATCATTGATCTAAAAAATGTATCACAATATTAAATAAACAATCATGTCCCAAATAGTTCATAACAAAACCATGAACAACAAGTGAACTAATTACATAAAAATAGGGTCATGACACATGTATGTATGTATATGTGTGTGTTTGTGTTTGTGTCTATATATATATATATATATATATATATATATATATATATATATATATATATATATATATATATATATATATATATATATATAAACTCAAATAATTTAATTTATGAATATATTTATACACAAAAAAATTATGTAGATACATTATTTAAAATATTGATGGATGTGTCTATGTGGATAATCAAATTTGTAAAAAAAATTAGGTTTATAAAGAATTCATATATGCTTAAATACCAAAATAAAAAGTATATGCAATTGTAATATAATATATAAAAAATGTATCATGAAACTAATTGGCCTTCCTCTTTAGGACTATCTCCAAAACTAGCAAAAAAGAAAGATGAAAAAAATAAAAAATAAAAAAAATATATGAGTTTGACTTTTTAACTTGTCATAAATTAGATTAAGGAAAATTTTCAAACCTTAGATAAAGTTTTGGTGATTCATACAATCCAAGGGTGGGTAATTTACCTACCACCACTTAATTCAAGTGGGAAATTTTGATTATTTTGTTAAATAAATTAATACATATCCCTCCTCTATTAAGTCACCTTGTATTTAAATTTTACAAATTTCTCCATTAAACTAAGCTATGAATTTATTAACTTTAAATTTTTATTATTAGGTTTATTTCCCTCAAAAACATTTTTTAAATTTTAAATAACAAATAAATAATTTATTGGTAAAATAAATTTTAAAAATGAACCAATAAGTTTAATATAATGGCTTCCTAACCTGACTAAAACCCATTAAAAATTTAATGAAAATAAATATTTAAAATGGATTTTTTATTTTAAAATTAAGACTTTGAAATTAATTTTATAAGGTTTTAGAATACACAAATAATATTTATAAAATTTTAAATCTTGTCAAAAAATATATTTATTAACCATTTCAGGATGATATTTTCAAAAGCAAACTTTTAATTACTTTTTGTTGCCTCCAAAGTCATTTTAGATCTAGCATAAAATAATTATTTAAATCTAAAATTTTAAAAATGTGATATCTGAACATGATTAATTTAAGATGTGAAATATGGATTCAACAATGAGATAATTTTTACTCTTATCAAGAATCTTCATTTTTGACTAATTCTCAAAGATAATTATTGGGGAAACCTCCCTTTATCTTCTTGTTTCCAAATTCGATTTAGAATTGGTGAAAATAAAATTTAAAGGAATGGGTTTTATCAAAATTAAAGGTTAAAAATAATTTATCATAAGTAAATTATCAATATTATAATAAAATAAATTTTATTTCAATTTCTACTAGAGGTAATAAGGTAATTTTGAAGTTAGTCTATAGAGAATGTTTGTAAGACAAATTTATGCAAATAAATTCTTTTAGAATGGCGATTTTTTTTTTAAATTTTATTATCAATAAAAAATATTAGTAAGACTTAAAAAAATTAATTATATATTATATAATAGGTTATAATAGTTATAAAAAATTATCTATCTTGTTTTAAAGTAAAACAAGGTTATTTATTTACTCAATTTATCCAACTTAGAGTTTGTGTGTCCTATAACACTTTGGAACATTATTGGGCATGAAAATTTGTTTAAGTGTGTCTTTTAAATTTTTCAATAAATTAATTTTCATAAATTTTATTATCCTTATATAATTATAATGACCTTAGGTTAGGATTTGAGCTAGAAACACTTTTAAACATTTAAGGACCTAGGCGCACCTTGTCAGGTCAAAAAAGGGTCCTTTTTGTAATTGAATATGAGTATATTTTTGGATTAAGAATTTTTTTCATTATTTTAATAATAATTATAAATTTAAATGTGTACCATATTTTTGGATTCTCTTTAACTCTTGGTAGTGCCTAAATATGCTTGGGCCAACTAGGGGTTATGTTGTTATCCATAGGGGAAAGTATGATATCTTAATCATGAGTCTTATCAATTAATGATATATGACTTTAATTATGATCTAAAAATAATTTAATAATGGATGAAATACAATCAAACCTAATTATATGTTTGAATAGATCAGTGTCAATATGTAGCCAACTCAGGGAGTGCTTATAAACATAATGAACTAACCCTTAGAGAATTCTTCTATAATAAGCATTATGAATAATTAATTTTGGGTGTTATTAGAACACATGTTTAAATAAATAACCCTTAGATAAGTTTATTTAATTAAAATATTATATAATTCTTCTTAACATATGTGTATCTTTCTAGTTTCTAGGTATGTGGTATTCTCAAACATATACTTTTTTTTAGATAGTGACTTTCATGGATTATTTTATAAGTGAAAAAATATTCTTCCATCATGATATTTATCACCATTAGAGACATGATTGAGATACAAATATTATTTTATAAATGTAATCTAAATATTTCTAAGGATTTTATCTTATTAGACAAACAAACTATAGGTTCCTTTCCATGTTGAATTCTCATTTTTGTTATCATTTGAGAGTGCTTTGGGTAATCTCACACACCTTGGTATGTTAGGGTGTATTATCATAAGTGGAATTCATGTGTGTTATTTCATCTTGAGTAGATGACTAGAGATTATAGAAGCATGCCTAAGTGGCATAAAAGATACCTTATTGGATTAGAGTGCCAACACTATTTTAGTGATGACATACCATAAAGGAGGCCATCAAAATCTCAAGGAAAACTAAATTATATCTTGATTCTGAGGAATAGATATGGATGCCACCCAAGTTGAGGTTGGAAAGTTAGGTATATGGCATAGGCTAGGTTAGGGTTGATTTGCTAACATACTTCATGTTTATCTTATACTTTATTATTTAGATTAACTTTATATGTAATATTAATTAAATTAAAAATTGGGATTGATTTATGTGTAATTATTAATTCAATTATATTAAGTTATTTTTGTTTACTATTAACTACCTCAATATGAATTTAATTTTTAACTTTCCTTGTTTTGTGTGCCTTAATATTAGAGTTTGTACAATGTTAGTCAAGACTCTTCCTTAGTGAGCTTTAGGGTGGTGAGCATGTTATAAATTAATTATTGTCTTAGTTCACTATTTTTTTCCTTTATGTTTGTTGACTTGAGATGTATGTTTGAATTTATTCATGATTTATAAAATTAATAAATTATAATTAAGATAAGCGTTATATTTGTGGCATCATACTAATGTGACTTTACCTTCTTCCTTGATGGGGACATTAAAAAAATTATTTTTTAAACAACATTGAATAATAAACTCATTCTAATATGTTTTTATTCTACTTCATATGGTGAAAATTAATTGAATTAAGTAAATTATATTCTAATTTTGTATGTCACACTCCTTAATGGAATACCACTAAGAAATTATAGTTAATAATTAACCATAATTTAACTAAGTTAAAAAAATAACAAGAGTTTTTGGACAATATTTTTTGTCATGACACTAATTGACGATATCATATATAATGTGAAACATCAAAATATATGAGTCATATGGCACTAAAATTATCCAAAAATTAGTCACAATATATTTATAGAAATATGTCATTATGAAATAGGTTATTAGATATGTTTCATGGAAATACGTGTTAAATCAATATTATGATGTGTATCATTATGTATCATAGGTATAAATGGTAAAACTTTGGGAATCATGAAACTAGAATTTTTTTTTCTTGATGTTAGATTTTGATTGAAGCTAAAACTAGTTCTAGAGCATAAAAAGATGCCTAGTCTCCTAAAAAGGTAAAACCCAAGTTTACTTTAAAAAAATTTAAAAATTAAGAGCCCTACCAACTTGGATGAAAACCAAGGCTAATAAAGAAAATAAAAACTAAACCTAAAGTTAAAAAATTAAACTACAATAATTTTCAAAATAACACCAATCAACAATATATCTAAACTAGGTAGGACCAACCTATATCTCAACCTTTTGATGCAAGATCATGCCTACCCTAACTAGATATTAGTGATTCCATCATCCATTGAGTGCCACCATTAATGGAATTTATTGAATTTAGTTGTAATATCTCCACTTTCATTTTCCTATATCTCTTTCCTTTCTTACCATAGGAGTTTTTAGAGTACTCAGGTCTTGATCAATAGACAAAGTTATCATAATAACCATATCTTCATATTATTCTTCCCAACCTTCCTCTTCATCTCTAGAACAATCCTTCTACTAATAAATTTTTGTTGAAGGAGAAGCTATGAATTTTAATTTTGAGCCAAAAGTCTTTAAATTCACAACCTCTTTAAAATTAGGTGTGGGTGGCTAGCCTGCCACCACATCTGGGAGAGAATTAGCTTCCCATTTTTCCTTACTTACCTATAAATTTTGACCTTCCTAGACTGAATAAGAAGGATACTCAACCAATAAGGATTTAATAGGGACCCACAAACTTTGAACCAGATCTCTATTAGGATAGCCAATCTTTTTGACCCAATTCTTTAGAATAGTTACATGAGAGCCTTACAAACCTCTATCAAGGCAAGAATCAATCTTATGATCCACTTGGTTACATTTAAAAAATTTAAAGGGAAGACCTTTAAAATTAATATATATAGAAAAAATTATAAAGGAGGATGAAATATGAATAGAATGGTTTAAAGGTTTGGATAGATCAATCATTATACACACCCTAGAAAAATTAGATTAGACAAAATAGATTCATTTATTTTAATAAAATCACCCAGTTTTTTGACTAATTATTGAAAAAGACCAAGATATTGCAATATTAAAAGAAGAATATAAAATCCTACCCAAGCTAGAGCTTAAAAAGACTAGGAGTTATTAAACTAGATTATGATGTTATATACAAAAATGTGATAAGAAACATGGTTGGAATTGTTTAAATATTTATAGATATCACATGTGGTTAAATGAACTACTCATTATTATGTGTATTAGTTGATTTCATAAGTTATCTCTAGGGTTAGATAGGTAGCACAAAATTTGTGTCTAAAATGGTATGTAACTCATTATTGTGCACAAACTTGAGAAATCGATGTAGTGGATAATATATTGATCTCATTTGATTAATCTATTGGTGTCAAAATAATAGATTATATGGTCATGCATATAATACTACATTAAAAAAAAACTATTAGGGTTTGAGGAGCCACTACAATTGGTAATGTAATAACACCAGGGGGTGTGCATGAAATTCCATCATAATTTCAAATTATCAAATTTCAACTAATTAAATCATGTTAAGTATAGACTATAATATATATAAATGAGATTTTAATTATATTTTAAATATCATTATTGTTAGTCTTAATTCCATGTGTGATTGAAGGATGCTGATAAAAAAAACAAAAATGTATAAAGGAATGTTGTTTTAATTATCATTTTATATTTTTTGGCCATTTAATGTAATGTAAAGTTGTTAGTGTTGAGATATTAAAACAATTAAAATAGTGTTATAAATATCATGATCATGTAATAGTTAAATTATCTATATAAATTTATTCATATATGCATTATTTTACTGTATTGTGACATGAATTGGAAATGGATTGTAAAATATTGAAATAATTTATTAGGTGTTGTGATATAATCATTCAATGTAAAATTATGGCATTAAATATAAATAATGTTATTATAATGATTATTATGTCAAAATTTTAAGCATTTATTAGTTAAATGTTCACATACTCTATGGTAATCATAATATTGTTTTATGCCATACTTTTTAGTCAAGGATTGAGTAGTATCAAATTGATATAGCTCAGGCAAAGTAAGCAAGATACATTCAAGAAATTGTTTAATAACATTGTAAGTTGGGTTTGGTAATATTGATTTTTTTAATTATTAGATACGTAGTAAATATAAGCATATTAGTTGGTTGTGAAACTATGTTAATAATTTTAGCCTCATTTTTAGCTTGAAAACTAGTTGTATCATTAATCTTAGTTTTGAATGTTTTATTTCCATGATATTTTGATGTGTTTGATGTAGAAGCAATAGATAAGTAATTAACCATGTTGGCATCTATAATTTAATAAAAATGTTGTGTATAAAATTTAAACATTTTTTAAAATATTCATAAGTGTTAAAAATTAATTTTATATTTAAGTGGTAGAGAAAACTATTGAGATTATAATTTAAATCACTCTATAAAATTTATTATGTAATATTTTCATAAGTATGGTCATAAATTTAAGCATATATACTAATTAATTTTTTAAATCCTTATTTTATTTGATAAATATGAGGAAATGTGACCTTTTGACTAATGTTTATAAAAAAATATGATAATGTTATATCACAAAAATCATAAAATTTACATATAGATCACCATGTAGGGAATAGAAAAAACACATGCCTATATGGTGAAAATTATAATGAATATTTTATTCATAAGTAAATAATAATATTTAAAACCAAATCAAGATCCAAAATAAGCTTTAGTAGAATGTGATGGATCCCCAATACCACTATATAATGTAAATTTAGGCACTTTGAAATGAAGAAGTAAATGAGTGAATAATAGCTACTATATATAATGGATTGTATAGTATTTCATAATATGAAATTAGATGAATAGGCTTGGTATGTGATTTAGATGATTATGTAATTTATAATTTCATATATTTTAGTTTTTTAGAACATCTAGATCAGTAAACACACAATTAGGTGTACGATTAGAATTAGTATGTGTGTATGTAGGAATGGATTAATTATTATTAATAATATTAGTTGAAATGGAGGAATTATTATTACTTTGACTATCTATAAGACCAAGGGATATAATATAATAATTATATATTAGAGGCACATTAGTTATTGGATATATAGTGTGAGGAAATAATAAATATTTATGTTTTATAATAATATAATGATAAACCTAAGGAGGGGGTGTACCACTAGGAGTAGGAATAAAAGGATCAATAATTACATGAGGATAACTATCCTTTCCACTTAATGTAGACGTAGAGCCTCCAAGAGGTGAAATATGAACATCTAGTGGATATAGACAAGTATGTTTAGGGAAATGTTACATATTACTAATTCATTATTATATGACTTTAAAATTAATTAAGAAGGATTTTAAACATTAATAAATTTCATTCATTTTATATTAAAAACTTCATGTTGATAAAAATCATATACAATATCCAGATCAACATAAATTTATTGATCATAATCATCATTATCATTTCCCTAATTAATAATTTTTGTATAAACATAAAAGTTTAGATAATTTTTATTATTTTTATCAAATAAAAAAGGGGAATAATTAATAAAGGCATTCATGGTTGATTTTAAATTAAAAAATATGAAAATCTAAAAAATTGGCTTGAAGGTACAGGGTGAAACCTTATAAAACCTTAAAATGTATATGCACTAAAAAATTAATGTGTGTGTACCAATTTATTATATATGTATGTAACATGGAAATGTAAAAGGGTGATTAGGAAGGTATGGTTCTCTAAAATTATTTTAAAAATAATAAGTGTATCTTAAAATTCAAAAAGTTAGTCATGAAAATCTAAGTGAAAAAATATAAGTTGTAAAATTTTAAATAATACATGGGTTCACTATTTTGTTTTATATTTTTATTGCACTAGGGTGATTTAAAATAAAATAAAAAGATAAATCAATTCAAATAATCTAGATATAAAATGTAACAGTCCAAAAAAATTCATATCTAACCAATGTGGTACAACATTAAAATAACATCAAAATTTTTTTGACAAGTAATGAACTAATATAAATAAAAAAATGGTGAAATGAAAATATATTGGCAAAATATTTGGATTTTGAGACTAGATATTAGAATTATAAGTGACTATGTATATTCATGTAAAATTTATATGTCTCAATCATAAAGAATGAACTCAATGACTATATTCATTTAATCATCTATATTCCTTACATAAAATGTGTCATGGTATAAATTCTATAATTAAATCCACCATATCTATCACTATGTTAAACATGCTATGTTGTGTTAAATCTATACTATATTATGTTATCAATAATAAATTTTATTATGAAATTTCACTATTTTATGCCATACAATCTTGTCTCTTTTATTTGAATTTTCACTAATCAAGTATGATTTAATTTTTTATTTTTCTGCTTGACCTATTCACCATGAGTGTATAAATTTAAAAAAAGTAAAATGGTTATGGGTTATGAAACCTAAAAGTAATTTTAAATAAATTTCCCATACATTGTAATATGACTTAATTTATTTATTTATGTTGTGTAAATGGAATTTGGAGAAATGGTTACACCTCCTCTTTCCTAGATGTGAAATGCAAATACATGGACATTTTCCTAAACCTTTTTTTGGTATAATATGGTGACGTTAAGATGTTTTAATATTAGATTAAGTTTAAAGGTAGAATAATATATTCACAAGTGTAGTAAAGTATGTTATAAATTAAGGATCTAACTTTAATTTAGAATAAGGAATAATCATTATCTCAACACCTAGATGATACTTGAAAAATTACTATGAATGATTTCATATATACAATAATATGTATGACATGGCATGCACTAAGGATGATCATGTAAAATATAAATAAGTTAAATTAATAGTAGGAGGAATCAATAAAATATAGGAATTACTCATAAAAATATGTGGGATTGACTCAACAGGTCACCAAATCCACCCAGGATAGATTCAATAGACCATTAAATTAGTCCTAGGAGAAAAATAAGCCAATAATGAGGTAATAAACATGGAAAATAGAAAAAAAATCATAAATAAGAATAAAAATATATTTTATGAATGTTGAAGACATATATAGAGAAAAAATAATGGAAGGATGTTAGTGTGGGTTATAAAATGTCCTAAGAATATCCAAATACACACAAATTAACCTAGTCTTAAAAAATATGGAAAAAATCTATGTAAGTGGTCTCACAGAATAATGAGATATCTAAAATAATAAATAATCTATGTAAATTAAGTAAAAATAATAAAATAATGATATATTAATGAAGTAGAGGAGATAGGCTAGCATAACTAACTGATGATCTCATCTATAAAGTGAAATCCAAAACTAGAAGAGTTATTATGTCATTTGAAAAATCAAATAAATATTCATGAGATGTGTAATAAATTCAATCACCATCATAAAGATAAATATAGTGATGGTGGGATTGAGGATCCACTAAAATATCTCTAAAAACACTCGTATGAATATGTTGTGGTAAAACTATAATCAATACAGGTGATTGGATATGATCTATTCTAAAAGGTTGTAAACCATTCTCAATATTGGAATAATAGGTAATGTATATCTCAAAGGTGAAATTATGGGAGTATCAACTCTAGGATATGATTTCATAGATATAAATTTATTAATAACCATAATGGTATGCAATGAAACTATAGTAGATACCCCATGAGATTAAATAATTATTTATTTACAAATTTATGTAGATGATTGCATATGTGGTATAGAGATAAGATAGGTAGCTCAAAACTTGTTCCAAATATCGTATGTAATTTTTATCATGTAAAATCTTGAGATGATGATGTAGTGTATATTATATACATTATTAAGCCATGGTATTGAAATAAATAGGTTTTATGAAATATTATTTGACACTACATATAACCAAACTAATAGGTTATAAAAAATGATTACAATTGGTAAGGTAATGCCAAAAAGCGGTGCATTTGTATTCTCATAAAAAATATTAAATGTCATAGTCATAACAAGTAAATATATATAAATGTAGCCCAAAATATTTAAGAATGAAACTTTAATTATATTTTTGTTGAAATCATTTACAATCACAATGTCATATGTTGTTGAGGGATTACAATCAATGAAACCATATATGTAGAGAGAAACATTATTTGAATAATTATGCGGTATCTCATAAAATGTAATATAGTATACTTCCCATTGAGAGTCCTAAACCATGCCAGTAATGTTATTAATCTCATGCTTATTTGGGATAGTCAAATGATGTATGTATGTTTGCATATGAATGTTATCTTTCTTATTAATGTCATTATTTAGAAATGGATTAGTGAAAATTTTCAAAGTGTTAAATAGGAGTTAATAAATATTTATTTAATGTTGAATTATAGTATTAAATTCAAATGGTGTTATAATCAATGAGATTGTAAATATTATAATTAAGGAAATTACATGTGTATTCTCAAGACTTGATGTGTGAGTGAGATGAATTGAAGAGTATTTTAAACATGGATAAAATATGAGATTAACAAGATCATGCATGTCGAGATAAATAAATGGTGCATGATAGATAATGTGAAAGGTGAATAAGCTAAATAATCACAAATCAAATTAAAGGAAACACCCTTGATGAGAATAATGCAATGAAGGAGATATTGACAAGTTGGAGGCAACCATGAAAGGATGATGTAGATGGAAATAGATCAAGATATGTTAGATATAGGCTAGATAAAACATTTACCAACATGAAAATTGAATAAATTTTTATTAAAACACATGGAAATGATCCAAAATAGAATATTATTAAAGATACATATAGATTTTGCATGATAAATATTTATAAAAATACAATTTTAATGGATCTAAATGGCCCCCAAAAATTATAAAATATAGGCCTTGTGTTCCCATTTTGTTAGGGTGTGTGGAGCTAAAAGCTTCACCAAGGAGCAGACTTAAACAAGTTTGGATCTACAGAGACACCAGCGTCGGTCAGGAGCGACCGATGTCAGTTAGGTGCAGTTGCAGAGGCACCGACGTCGGCAGTGGGTCGGCCGGCGACGGTCACAGGCGAACAGGCAGGAACCGACGTCGGTTACCTGTGTGTCCAGAAAGCGATTTCCGAGGACAGAAGTGAGTGTTTGCATGATGAGTTTGAGTTTTAGTCTCAAGCTCGCGTCTCTATTATTAGCAATATTATTTTTAGAGCCCTTGTTCAAGAGGCTTAACTGTTTGTTGTAAGAGCATGCTCAAGTTTCCTAATTCTATATGTAGGAAAGATCTTCTTAGCTATTGTGTGAGTATGAGTAGAACATTTTGATTGTTTGAAGGACAGTACTGAGTTGCATCAATCCAGGTTGTTGGAATTGATTGTACTTGAGAGAGAGAGCTCTTAAGGAATAGAGATCTAGTGAGAGATCTTGTGTGCATCTGAGAGAGGTGTGGAAGAAAGAAGTTTCTTCAATTGTATTCCTTTTGTAAAGAGTTTTAATACAAGTTTTCAGGGTGTTTTCTTATATCTCTTGTTCTGTGCTATTTATCATTCCAGTTGCTTATCTATCTGATTTATTTTTGTGTTTATTGCTTTCACAAGTGTAATCCATTATTGGTTGATCCCCAACAAGTGGTATCAGAGCTCAGGTTCACTAACAGGTGGTTCAGATCTGTGTAGTGTGTTTGGATTACAGGTTGCTCACAGGGGTTTCTGCAGGGATTTCTGTTTGAGTGGGAGAAGCAATGGTAGAAGAAAGTAAATTGAGAATGGAAAATTTTAATGGCAAGAACTATCAACATTGGAGAATGCAGATAGAGGACTATCTGTATCAGAAATATCTTTACTTACCGTTAGGTGGGATTGCAAAGAAGCCCAAGGACATGGAGGATGAAGAATGGGAAGTTCTTGACAGAAAGGCTCTTGGGTCTATAAGACTGAGTCTTGCATCCACTGTGATATCTAATTTGTCACAGGCTAAAACTACGGTAGAGTTAATGACTACGTTAGCAAATTTGTATGAAAAACCCTCTGCTTCTAATAAGGTATATCTTATGAAGCAGTTATTTAATTTGCATATGCAAGAAGGTGGATCTGTTTCTAATCACCTGAATGATTTCCATGGTATTGTTAATCAGTTAAGTTCAGTTAATATTGTATTTGAAGATGAAATAAAAGCTCTTTTAATATTATGTTCTTTGCCTGAAAGCTGGCATGGCTTGGTAATGGCAGTTTCTAATACTGCATCTGCTTCGAATATTTTGAAAGTAGAGGATGTTGTTAGTGTTAATTTGAATGAGGAAATTTGCAGGAAAAGCACAGAAGAGACATCTGGGAATGCTTTAAATCTTGAGAGCAGGGGAAGGCAAAAAGAAAGGAGCAAGAGGAGATCAAGATCTAAGTCTAAGGGAAGAGGTAGATCCAAATCTAGAAATGGCAGAAGGCCACAATGCTGGAACTGTGGAAAGTTGGGGCACATAAGCAGAGATTGCTGGTCAAAGCCTAAGGAGGATAATTAGCATGAAGGAAAGGAAGAGGCAAAGGTTGCAGGTATTGCACAGGATGCTCTAATTTTATCTTTGTATAATAATATAGAATCTTGGGTATTAGATTCTGGTGCATCTTTCCATGCTACCCCTAACAGAGAATATTTCTGTGACTATATCCATGGAGATTTTGGAATAGTGTACTTAGGGGATAATGAGCCTTATAAGATTACTGGCAAAGGTAAAGTGCAGCTAAAGATGTAGAATGGCAACACATGGGTGTTGAGAGATGTGATGCATGTTCCTAGTTTGAAGAGAAATTTGATTTCTGTAGGTAAGCTAGGTGATGAGGGTTGTACAGTAACTCTCACAGTAGATTCTTGGAAAGTGACCAAGGGTGCACTTGTTATGGCCAGAGGTAAGAGAGAAGGTACTCTCTATTTGTGTAATTGTGTTACTAAAAAATCTCCTTTTGTATTATCTACTTCAGATGTGGATGCTAAATTGTGGCACTCAAGGCTTGGCCACATGAGTGAGAAGGGGATGTCAATTCTTAAGTCTAAAGGTATGCTTTCAGATTTGAAAAGTATGGATCTAGAATTTTGTGAGCATTGTGTATTTGGAAAATAGAAAAGGGTTAGTTTTCTCAAGACTGGGTCTACTAAGAAAAGGCATAAGTTGCAGCTTGTTCACACAGACGTGTGGGGACCGGCTCAGGTAGCCTCTATTGGAGGATCACGGTACTATGTTACGTTCATAGATGATGCTACAAGGAAGGTATGGATCTACTGTATTAAAAAGAAATCTGATGTTTTTGAGACTTTTAAGATTTGGAAATCTATGTTTGAGAATGAAACAGGCAGAAGATTAAAGTGCTTGAGATCTGATAATGGCGATGAGTTCTACAGTCTTAAGTTTAATTGGTATTGTTACACACACAAAATCCGTAGGCAAAGGACAGTTCCAAGGACACCTCAGTAGAATGGTATTGCTGAAAGGATGAATAGAACAATTATGGAGCATGTAAGATGTATGAGATTGCATGCTGGGTTACCCTTAGAGTTTTGGGCAGAAGCGGTTGACACCGCAGTGTACCTGATAAATAGAGGACCCTCTACAGCTCTGGATGGTGGAATTCCAGAAGAGGCATGGACAGGTAAAAAGGTAGATCTCTCATATCTCAAAGTTTTTGGTTGTGAAGCCTTTGTGCACGTAGATAAGGAAAATAGAAAGAAGCTTGATGCTAAGTCTATGAGGTGCACGTTTATTGGCTATGGCTCAGATGATTTTGGTTTCAGATTTTGGAATCTAGGAACTAACAAGGTAATTAGGAGCCGTGATGTTGTTTTCAATGAAAGAGTGATGTATAGTGATCAGATAAGGAAGCTGGATCAATCTGGGCAGAGCAATGGAGAATTGGATGAAGTTATGGTCCAAAATGAGCTCGCGGGAAAAAGAAATAATCACTTACAGGAAAACACAGAGACCGACGTCGGCAGGTTAGGAACCGGCGTCGGCAGTACATAAACTGATGTCGGTCATACAGAGACCGATGTTGGCAGAACAGGCACCGATGTTGGCCAGGAAGTACTAGCGTCAGCTAGTTACAGGTCTACAGGTGGCCAAGGTCGGTCACTGTCAGAAAATTTGGGTGGACAGCGTGTTGAGAACGAGTCCAAGACACCCATCAGGAGGTTAGAAAGGGTAAGTAAGCCTCCAATTAGATATTCTCCTTCCTTATATTATTTATTGCTAACCGATGGTGGAGAACCAGAGAGTTTTGAAGAAGCATTACAAGTGGAGTCCAAGAGTAAGTGGGAGCATGGCATGGTTGAGGAGATGGAGTCCTTAAGAGAGAACCAAATATGGGATTTGGTTGAATTGCCAGCTGGTAAGAGAACACTGAAGAACAGATGGACCTACATGTTGAAGGAAGGTGAGGATGGATAGATGAGATATAAGGCCAGATTGGTAGTGAAAGGATTTGCATAAAAGCCAAGTATTGACTTTGGTGAGATTTTTTCTCCTATTCTTAAGATGACTTCTATATGGGTTGTATTGTCTTTGGTTGCTTTTGAGGATTTGCATCTTGATCAGCTAGATGTTAAGACAACGTTTCTTCATGGAGATTTGGATGAGGAAATATACATGGAATAGCCATAAGGATTTGAGGTCAAGGGTAAGGAGAAGTTAGTGTGCAGGTTGAAGAAAAGCTTGTATGGCCTCAAGCAAGCTCCTAGACAATGGTATTTGAAATTTGATAGGTTTATGACTGAGCATGGCTACATTAGGTGTCAATCTGACCATTGTGTATATTTTAAGAGATTTGATAATGGTAGATATATTATTCTATTGTTGTATGTAGATGATATGTTGGTTGCAGAATCTCACATGCAGGATATCTCTGAGCTTAAGGTGAAATTAGCTCAAACGTTTGCTATGAAGGATTTGGGAGCAGCAAAGAAAATCCTTGGCATGAGCATTAAGAGGGACAAGAAAAATCACAGGTTGATACTGTCTCAAGAGGATTATGTGGACAAGGTGTTGAAACGGTTCAATATGCAGGATGCTAAACCGGTAAGGACACCTTTGGCTGGACATTTTAAGTTGAGTAAAGAATAATGTCCTAATTCACATGATGAGGTAGAGTACATGAGTAAGGTTCCATATTCTTTCGCGGTAGGGATTTTGATGTATGCAATGGTGTGTACTAGATCGGATATTGCCCAAGTAGTGGGAGTAGTAAGCAAGTATATGGCCAATCCAAGAAAGGAACATTGAAAAGCAGTTCAATGGATCCTTAGATATCTGAGAGGAACCAGCAGTAGACACTTGTGCTATGGAGGTTTAGATTATTCTCTACATGGTTATGTAGATTCAGATATGGCAGGTGATTTGGATGGCAGGAGGAGCACCACAGGTTATGTTTTTACTATAGGTGGAACGGCGGTTAGCTGGATATCTAAGTTGCAGAAGGTTGTTGCCTTGTCAACTACAGAAGCAGAATATATTGCAGCTACAGAAGCTAGCAAGGAGATGATATGGATGACACGATTCATGGAAGTGCTTGGAAGGGAGCATGGGAGTTGAGGATTGTATAGTGACAGTTAGAGTGCAATCCATTTGGCTAAGAACTCAGCCTTTCATTCAAGAACCAAGCACATACAGCTAAGGTACCACTTCATACGGCAGGTATTGGAAGATGGTGAGTTGAAGTTGGAGAAGATCCATACAGATAGGAATCCTGCTGATATGCTAACTAAGCCAGTTACTAAGGAGAAGTTGAATCTTCATTCAACTTCTATTGGTCTTCATGATTGAGTTAAAGATGGAGGAGCTAGAAGATGTTGTTGTACAGGTACTGGTGCAGCTGTTTATCTCCAAGTGGGAGATTGTTAGGGTGTGTGGAGCTAAAAGCTTCACCAAGGAGCAGACTTAAATAGGTTCGAGTCTACACAGACACTGGCATCGGTCAAGAGCGACCGATGTCGGTCAGGTACAGTTGTAGAGGTGCCAACATCGGTAGTGGGTCGGCTAGCGACAGTCACAGGCGAACAGGCAGGAACCGACGTCGGTTACTTGTGTGTCCAGAAATCAATTTTCAAGGATAGAAGTGAGTGTTTGCATGATGAGTTTGAGTTGTAGTCTCAAGCTCACATCTCTATTATTAGCAATATTATTTTTAGAGCCCTTGTTCAAGAGGCTTAACTGTTTGTTGTAAGAGCATGCTCAAGTTTCCTAATTCTATATGTAGGAAAGATCTTCTTAGCTATTGTGTGAGTATGAGCAGAACATTGTGAATGTTTGAAGGATAGTACTGAGTTGCATCAATCTAGGTTGTTGGAATTGATTGTACTTGAGAGAGAGAGCTCTTGAGGAATAGAGATCTAGTGAGAGATCTTGTGTGCATCTAAGAGAGGTGTGGAAGAAAGAAGTTTCTTCAATTGTATTCCTTTTGTAAAGAGTTTTAATACAAGTTTTCAGGGCATTTTCTTGTATCTCTTGATCTGTGCTATTTATCATTCCAGTTGCTTATCTATCTGATTTATTTCCGCGTTTATTGCTTTCACAAGTGTAATCCATTGTTGGTTGATCCCCAACACATTTGAGATGGTACACATTTTTTAAAAATAATCCAAGAGGTCATAATTTAGGATGGTTACATGATTTTGAGAGTAAATAATAAAGTGAAAAAACAAGTTAAGGTGTGAAGATTGAGAACTATAAATTCCATCATAATATGATGGTTGTATGATGTGTAATAAAACTATTATATTTAAATTTGAATAGAGAGTTAAAAATATGAATGAAGGATAGATTATTCATTTGTGATGAATGTTATTTAATTAATATTTACTTACATGGATGTTGTATTTTTCATTTTATTAATATTATAATATGTTGTGTGAATGTCATTTTATTCTCTATAAGGAAGATATTATGGAATATAAGTTATATTCTGAGGAAGACCGTAATTAGATTAGAATATTATGGTTTCCTAATATAATAGAAATTATTAAAGTGCTTTCCATTATAATATATTGTAAGATTTGTTGTGTGAATGTCATTTTATTCTCTATAAATAAGATATTAGGGTATATTAGGGTAAATTCTAAGGAAGATCATAATAACATTAGAATATGATGGTTTCCTAATACTATATAAATTATGAAAGTGATTTACATTATGAGATATTATAAGATTGTTGTGTGAATTTTGTTTTATTCTCTTTAAAGAAGATATTAGGGAATATTAGGGTAAATTCTAGAGAAGATCATAATAACATTAGAATATGATAGTTTCCCAAAACAATAGAAATTATAAAAGTGCTTTCCATTATGAGATATTATATGATTATTGTGGGAAAGCTATTTTATTCTCTTTGAAGAAGATATTAGGGGATATTAGGGTAAATTCTGAGAAAGATCATAATAATTTTAGAATATGACAGTTTATTAATAAAATAAAAATTATAAAAGTGCTTTCCATTATGAGATAATATAAGATTGTCATAGGTACTTACATAATGAGATGGTGATAGGATAAATTGAAGGCATAAAATGTATTGATTTTAGCATATCTAATGTATAATTAAGTTCTTGATTATATCTTATCATAATATAAGAACTTAGTTAGATTATGGAAGTATGGTTATTGGATTCTCAATTTATATGGTCATTTAAATCATTTACTAAAGCATGGAATTTAAATTTGGTTTTATATTAAAAGATATGTTTGGATAAAAGAATAGAATGCCTTGATTCTTGTTCAAGTTCAATGAACATATATGATATTAAATTAGTTGGATTTATAATTTATGATTACTTACATATTTCACTATTGTAGAGTACTTATTTTTCTACTTTTGAATCTTTATTTGTATACTATGTTTGGATAGCAGGAGGTACATATATGAATATGTTAGTGGGTAACTCATATATGTACCCCCTAATATCATTATGTCATGATTATGTAGAAGACAGATCTGTGTGAGTAAAAATGACTCATATTGTTAAATCTAAATTCTATATTGAATACTTTAGCCAAGTAATGTTATAGATGAAACATTATCATTTCATTATACTGATAATTTACATGTGTTACTAATATCATTTAGATATAAGAATGGATTACATGGTCTATTTGTTGTTTGTATGTAATAGTGTTAGTACACACATAGGTTCTAGTTGTTTATTGATATTTTCACTATTATTATCTACCCCTCCTTAGAGGGTAGGGTCACTCCCATAACAGATGTGTACAGGAGATTGCTAGTTTATGGTTAGAGGTAAATCACTTAGATGATTCTCTCCCTCTATAAATTGATTCAAATACATGGAATTCACTCATTCTATGTGATTAATCATGGAGAATTTTATGTAGCTCATAATTTACTTACGCACCTCAAGATATGTACATTTGGCATTATAATTCAATATACCTTTTTCATTGTTGGATATTCAATACATTAGTGGATGTGTATTTATGTATTGTACTAAAAATAAAAATAGTAGTGCTTATAAATGTATCTATAACTGATCTATGTATTCTATTATTATTTAAAATACTTAATCCATTTTATTACATTTGTTAGTTAGTTCTTGAACTCATTGACTAGTTTAATTCTTGAGTACTAAATGGTTTTAATTATCTAGTGGGATGATTTGATTGTTTCATATATTACTTGAGATTCATTTAGTTTTAAATTATTAAATGGTTAGATGTGAAAAAAATTTACACTAATTACATAAAGAAAAAAAGTGTATTTTTTGGTTAGCCTAGTGAGGTCTAAAAACATACAATGTTAGAGGGAGTTAAATCTCCAAGTTATACATTATGCAATTTAATTGAATCAACTATTATAGATGGCTTATAATTTCAATTATCATTTTTTCCTTATTTCATACATGCATAATCAAAATATGATGGATAACATCCATGATCCTACCATTATTTTAAATACAAAATATTATTGAGAACATGGCATGAATATGTATCATGCCCCCATTGTGATAAATGTAAAATGTATAATTAATATAGATGATTTTTTTTTAATTTCCATTCAAAGTTTGTGTGTGAATTTGTACTTTATTTCTATAGTGTGAGTGTACATTCATGGCATATGACCCCATTATTTTTACTATTAATTGAATTTTTAAAGCATTATGAAATATTTGAAATTGTATTATATAACCAAATTTGGTTTTTGTTCATAGAGGCTTATCTCATGTATGAAAATATGACTAAAATTTTCCCCTTTTGAGGTGAGGGAATGTGTATCATAAATTCCACTCATCTCAAAAAAAAATTTAACTGTATTATGTGTTCAAATATGTAATAATTAAATATCTTATTGTATATGAAAAGTATGTTAACATAATAAGATATGTACCATTAAAATCATGTATGTAACACATGAGTCAAGGCCTACATAAATATATCAATAAAACTCTTAGTAATAAATTTAAATAGAAGTTCATGTAGTAGCTAGTGGATGATATGGATCATGACACTCAACAAACTTAACAAGCTCAAAAATTACACAAACATAAAAAGCACAATGCCATACAATAAATCCAAGGGCCATATACAAGGGACATACAAATGTTATCACAAAAAGGGACATGTTCAAATGTCATAGAAAACATCAGACCAAAGGCCATAATAAATGGATAAGTTGAAATGTCTTATAAAATAATAAATTATCTCATAGATATGTTCAATCAATTCCACATAAGGGTTAAGGTCCATACACAATTGAAAAAAAAGTCTAATATACTATGTACAAGTAATAACATCAATGGAGTTTAGAAATAGAAAATATTATACATCTTACATATGTAATGTGGTCATCTCTTAGTAGATAACATATCCATATACATAATGTAAGATATATATGTTTGAAATAAATTTTAAAAATGATATATCTAAATAATATAGAATATATATAATTTTAACATATATAAATATTTTAACCTTTGGATAATATGCCCCAATTTTAGCATGGGCATTGGGTAGAGGAAAGTCAAACATCTTAATCCATGTGAAATTGTATGTCGTAAATAAAACTTATAAATAAGAATGAAATGCATTTGTGATAGAAAAATAGTATGATATGTATCAATCATGAGATGAATAACATATGTTAATGATGTAAAATAGATGTCTAATCATGATCAAGTGTTGATTTTTCTTTTTATAATATTTTCAATATTTTTTTTAGTTTTTAAATATTTGGATTTATTTATACCTTTTAAATTTTGGAACTAGAACAAAAGAGACTAGTAATTAAACCATCAGTTCAAAATTATAATAAATGGAAGAGATCTAAACAATCCTCATCATGTGTCTTTGTAAAGTATGCACTGAATAGAATGACAAGGCCATGTATGAACAATATTCCCCCACTATTTATATGAATTTAGGAAACAAAATAGAAAAGTATAAGAATGGTTTTATATCCTCATCTCATAAAATATACACTTGTAAATTTATATAACATGAATAAGTATTATAAAAGAGATTGTATTTCCACATTTCATAAAATTAAGAAGTAGATTTCTAGATCAAATTATGTAAAATATTTTCTATCAACATTTTAGATCAGTCTTAGTGATCCATCATTATATTTTTTCTCACATCTTAATGATGGCTCACTGAGTGTGATCCATAACATTGTTTCAAAATTTCTTACACAGTTTGATCTAGAAATTTGCTTCCAAATAATTATTGTTGTGCATTCTAATGTTAAGTGAAATATCAAAAATTAGATGTATTAAGGCTATTTTTTTTCCTTTGGTTTTTATTTTATTGTTTATATAGGAAATGATTAACTAGCTTAGGATAGTAATGGAAATTTATCTTTATTTTTTTGGTTGATACTTTTTGTGATGGAAAAATGTAGTTTTTTTTGTTAAGACTATGAAAACTACATTTAAAATGGAAAAATAAGATATTCTAGGTTTCCATGGACAAATTTTTAAGAGATGAATATTTTGTTTCCTACATGCCCAAATTTAAAGAATATGATGTTTTAGATATAATAGGTGTATCCATCTTCTGGGAGAAAAAGATCAAGAACAAATGCTTTTAATTATTTAAAATTGGACAAGCAAAAATGTAAAAGTTTGTAGTATAGGACATTATGTTGTATTTTTAATATCTAGAAAGTGAAAATAAATATTTCAGAGAATAAAATTAAAATGTTCCAAGGGATATAATATTTATCAAATAAATCAAGTGTAATAAGTGGAAGAATAGCATGATGAAGTAATCAATAAGCTATGTACATTCATTTTTTTTTGTATTATTTGAATGTTTTTTAATCTTTAGAATGTTATAAATTTTGTAAGTTCTAACCAATAACTTGGTATATAGGATGTTCCCATGTATTCCTTACATAACATCTATAATCACCTTGTAAATTTTTTGTTAAAAAAAATTAGAATGGGATGTTATTTTTTAAGTCTTGTGTCATTGAAAGTATCATATCAATCCTCTACATAATCATGATCATAATTATATTCTTGTTCCTAAAATTTTGGTATGTTTTGTATTGGTATATGTAAAAACAACTTCACTATACTTTGGATTTTAAATGCATTATTTATTTTTATTTGCCATATGTGTTATATCATGTTACTTTGTTGTGATATTACTAGTTGTCTATGTTATAATATTAATTAAAGAAATATTTTCCTTTGGTTCTTCTTTCTCTACAAAATTTTATTCTATTAAAATTTTAACCATTAAATTTTCATTCTAAAATGGGATATAGTCATGATATTTACCTAATGTTTCACCCATTTCTCTCATCCATGATTTTCCTAGTGTTGCATTACATTGATCCAAGGCATTACATTGATCCAAGGTAAGGACAATATGAAATATAATGTAACATGCTTTTTAAGCAAGTGTTAATGGAAGCTCAATGGATATAATGCAACATTAAGGCCTATTAGGATTACCCAAGTGTTAATTTTCATACCCAAGATGTCAAATAAGTGTCATGGTACATATATTTGTTTAATGAAAATATGTAATCTTGACCTTAGTACATTTCTTACCATCAATGTGAAGATTAAGAGTAAAATGTTATAGATATGATAAATGATTTTTAAATGACTCATTTGGAACCAAATTATTCATTGAATTTATCACAAATTATAGATGAGATATACTATTGTAATAATTATTTACATTATCATGTTTGGGCATACCTAATTATTTTTTATTTGTATTTAAATCATTTTTAACTATTAATTTTTAATTATTAAGGTATACCCCTAGACCAATGGGTGTGAATAAAGTATGGGATAAATATTCATACAAGCTATTAAATTTTATATTTCATACTTAATAATATATCATGTGAACCATGTTGGCTTCATCATCATCACTATAATAATAATATAAAACACAGTGATCTTGTATATATGAATTGACCAGTAAAGGAAGATCAAGAATAAGACTGGGGTTAACTAGATTATCTTGATGATCTTTTTGTGTATTTTATTTTTCATTTTTTTCCTTTTGTAACTTTTATTTTTCCAATTGAAACCTTTTTATTCCTTTTTTAAATTTTCTTGTTTAAGTTGTTTCATTTTCATTTTTTTCCTTTCTAATTGTTCCTTTTGTAATTATGAGTTGTATGATATTTTTTGTTGTTATTGTAATTTTTAAAGTTTTTTTTAATTTTTTTGTGTTAGTTTTAATTGATAAAACTCCTTTTGATGTGACTCTTGTTATTCCATTCAAAAAAAATCTTATTCTATTTGTTGGATACATTTACTTAACTATTTGATTTAATATGTGTATTATTTATCCCAAGAGATAACTTGAAAAGGAGGAATGATAGATGGATCACCTAATTTTGATTGAGATGCCTTGAATTTACAATATTTGAAGGGGTTATCATATATATATATATATATATATATATATATATATATATATATATATATATATATATATATATATATATATATGAGTATCCTTAATTAATAAATTTAAGACATGTGTGCAATGTAGATGGTAATATTGAAATCATATGTATCTAAGGTAGCCCTAATAATAAATTATAATGAAAATAATTGGGTATAACATGAAATAGATTAAACATTATCTTAGGTCCCAATGTTACATATAAATATATTATTCCAATTACTTCTCATGATGACAAGTAATTAAACCTTTTTATAGTTTGATATTTTTTTTTATATACTTTCAATGTTAATGCCCATTTTTTGTTGAAAAAAATGATTTTAAATGTTCACTCTAGAACCAATATCATTTAATATTTAGTTGATTCCTTAATTTTGTAGGGTAACTTGAATAAATACTGGAATATTTTGTGTATTTACTAATTTGTTGGAAAATTTTCTTCCTCAAAAGTGATAGAATTTTTAGTATCGTTAAAGGTTTTAATTATATAAGTAAAAGTGGTATTTTTTATATTGATATAAACAATATTGTCTCCTAGTGTAGCAAATAAAATATCCTTATAGACTGATGAACTATTTAGTAATGTTAAACTATTTTTTTTGGCATGGGTATTTATTAATTGATCCAGATATCATATAGTTTAGGTTTATTTTATTTCCTTATGGGAGGTGGATGGGGTTGAAGAGGAAAATTTTCACTTCTTTCATGATTTACTTTCCTACTTATTTTTTTATTAACAACATGGACTCTAAAATCTAGCATTAGCCATTGTCGAATAATGGGAGTGGAATGATAGCCTTTAGAACATTATAATATAAGACAAGGAGAAACAAAAGGAGTCACACATTCCTTTTTAAATTTATTTGTATCTGATGAAAGATCTAATTAAATTTTTAAAGAATGATAATTGAGTAATACTTAAGGTTGTTCATGAGTAAGCCTTATAACATCTTAAATATTTGATTATTTTTGTTATCATGTCATATTTAACTTTACAAAAAATTACATTAATGGTTCTTGTGTCTTAACATGGGATTTAATTCATTTTATTACATTATTATCCATGATATCCATATATATTTTGAAATTTGAGAATTAAGCGACAAGATGAAATATTTATGCTAAAAAAAGGAAAAAAAAATTGTGTATGGAAATTAGAAAATTCTCCTAAATCTAAAGTCAAAATAAAGTGATTTCAGTGTCAGATATTAGATCTAAGGTAAAAATAAATTCCTTTCAATGTGATTTATCAAATCTAACATCAAAATAAAATCCTTTGTGTCATATATTTGATTCAAAGTTGCAAGGAAGTTATTTTAGAGTCAAATTCTCAAGAGTTTATCTAAACCCTAAGAATTTTTTTAAGTAAATGCTTGAGTAAAGTGTGTGGGTTCACCAATATGTATTACCATAATTTATATTTAATTAATATATTAACTATAGTTAATATAAAATGAATATAAATATATAAAATATTACAAAATAACTTTCAACTAGTAAAATGAAAGTAAAGTATTAAAATAGATGAAATATGAACAAATGAAATAAATATAACTATGAACAACAAAAGAGTACTTATGAGACTTGGATGTTTTCTTATCTATATGTGGACTATTTATGACTGATAGATTCTTATAAATTATTAGTTCATACAAATTATACATGTGACATTATAAGTGTGACTACAACTACTCATGGTCAAAATCAAATAATAGGGGGTAGGATTAACTTCCACTACTATAGTCTAATATTAAATTATGTACTATATAAAAAAATAGTGAAATTAGGGTATACTCACCTTAAAATACTTAAAACACATCCATTTGTGAAGATTTGTCCTTTGGATGTGAACAAACATCTTGTAAATGACTTCTTAAAAGTTGAAACCCTAATAGGGCTTGCAATATCAAAATACCTAAAAGGAGAAAAGGGGGAGTGTAATGGGTTGAGTTGACCCAAATCACCTTCATGATGATTTATCATTACCTACATATCCAATAATTTAAATAGGGAAATTAATTCCATGTAGTTCTCTTAATTAGAGTGCTTTGTGTGATTGTTCTCCTTTGACTACATGTATACATCTAGGATGGATTGAATATTTGATAATTATTTAATTTATTTAGATAAAATAAGCTATTGTCTTAGCTAAGGGCCACTTAAAATTAATAGAATTAAATTTGGGAAGAATAGGAATTTTTTTCTTAATGTGTAATAGTATAAGTATGACTCAATATTTAAATTTCTAAGTGATAGATTAGGTGGCTTATATGTACATTTGTATAAATCCATAATAAAAAAATATTATTTTAACTATCCTAAATAAATTGGTGATCCTATAAGGGAGGTTTTAATTTTGAAAAAGAGCCTGTATTGAGTGAAGGATAAAATTCACCCATATGGGTCAACACTAAATATTACTTTTGATCTATGTTAATTTATTTTGTCTTAAAAGGTACCATGTGTAATTTAGGAACTATTATGTATATATAGATGATTATAGGGGTTTGCTATATATAGGTACTTGGGATAGAATAATGTGGATAAATAAGTTTAGATTAAGTTCTTAAGTCAATTAAAGTGAACGGAAGATTGTTTTACATTATCAAGTATTCATGACCAAATTTGAGTGACTAAAGTATCATAATCAATGTGATATGTAGTGAAGTTATCACCAAAAAAACATTTATCATAACATGTCAAATAATAAGGCTAAAATTACTTGATCTATAACAACTTATCACTTTTATAATTTATGAGATATAAATTTTAATTCGATGAGTAGAATTACCCATTTGGCTATACCTCCTGATAAATGTAATTTTGATATGATAACCTTGACTTAATCCATTTTTGTGATATCTTATGATTCATTATTAAGAATATAGAGTTAGATTTTTTGTGTAGTAATAATAAGGACAAGAAAACTTTTCCATAACATTTTATTTTATCTAATACTCTACTAATGTGTGGTTGAAGTAATAAATTATGCAATGAGTTTGCTTAATGTTGTACTATTTCAATAAATCCCCTCAGGCATTATCTATATTATAAATTTATAATATAAAAGGTCTACCTAATGTTGGAGGAATAATAGTAGGTGGATTAAGTATATATTATTTTATTACATATTTTTTTTTTAAGTTTGTATCCCATTCAAACTTGATATCTTTTTTAAATAAGAGTGTAAAAGGTTGTTTATCTTCTAGATGAACCTTACTATTGATCACTTTTTTGACATAGACAATGCAGTAGGGGTAGAAGGATATTTGAGTAACCTTTACCTCTCTTTTAAGGATATTTAAAAGACCCCCCAAAGGTTTTTCTACCAATTCTTGCAATACTAGACAAGACTAGTTGGCCATTGTAAACTATTCACAAGGGGTCTATTTTACAAACTAAGATTCAAGGGATTATAATAAATTCAACCATTATAGATGGGGTAAAAGGTTTTATAGATATAATCATAAATTATATTTTTAATATAAACACTTACACAAACATACTTTGAATGAAATATAGCATCTAGATATTTTTACGACCTAAATAGAGATCATTTCTATTGTGTGTTCATTAATTATATTTTACAATGATTCTTTCTTGAAATTGGATGAAGATCTTAGGCATGGCATGAAATATTTTCTAGCTAGATGTATCTTGGTAAAATTGAAGGATTTTTATATAATTTTACAAATTATGACCCAAGTTTCTAGATTAAAGAATGTATAAATACAATTTTTGTATTATATTTTAGGGCTGTTGTTGGCGATTGGTTTTTGTAGGTCATTTTAGGAATCCATCTCCTCTAAGTCTAGGTTTTATAGAAATTTTTTGGGATCAATTATTGTCTGTAGATATTATATACCTTATTAAGGTGGTTGCATATGTACAACCATTAGCAAGCTTTGAGATAATGTTTATGTCTCCCTTGTTAAAAGAGAAATCTCACCATACTTGTCCCCATGACAACATTATAAAGTTTTGATGTTTATAGTATTTATTTTCAATTCACTAGAAAACATTTGTGGTTATTTATTGTATGGATCTAATGAAATGCAATAATATGTTTTACAAGTTCTATTGATTGGATATTTAGTTTGTGTTAATTACTATTTATCATTCTAAGCATGTACTTAGGTTATAAATTACTCTCTACATGTACATTTGGACATGTGTTATTGAATAAATTTTAAGGTCTCCCTAGGTTCATGAATTTAGTAGAATAAAATACTTGAGATTCTAATTTTATTGTATGTCCTAGTCTCTCAGGGATAATTCAATCTTTATCATTATCTTACATTCAAAGATTTCTACATATTTACTAAGGTGAATTATCATGAAATAATTCTAGATACCCTATTGTTTGGAAGCCACCAACATGCCACCCTCCATTTTATAAATAACTTTAAACTTGCCCTACCATTTCTTACCCTATAAATATCACACTATGTTGTTTACTATAAGTGTTATTATCCTTGAAAATATATAAGATCTTGCATATTTTAAAATGTGTTTACAATTTCTACTTTGATATTATAGTCTTTATTTAGTCCCTTTATATTAAATATTCTTCAAAATGAAGATTTTAGTCATAGTTCTATCTATCTTTAGTAGATTGTGTAAATAATAGAGCATTTATGCATTTCATGTAATAACCCTTCATAGGTGAAGTGTGTAAAATTGGTTATGCTTTAGTCATATTTTATTTGTTCCTTGTGCCAAGAATCCCAACGGAGATTGAACTATAAAATCCCTCCATGTGAGAAAGCTACCCCATAGGTTCTCTTGCCTTGGTTTAGGCATAGCCAAAAGTAGTAAGGAGATAAACATACCCTTTATAGGTGATTCTCAATCATTTTATTAGTATGGTTCATTTGTGATGCCAAACTCTCCCCCAAATACAATAACATTCTAGTGGGTTTCTTATCATTGTTTGCCATTATCTTCAAGTCTAAAAGGCCAAATCAGAGAGGTTTACAATTGGGAACCAATAATGGTAATGAAAAAGACTTGAACTCAAGATAAAAATGCAAATTTAGATTGAATTCATTGATACCCAATATATAAACTAGAAAACTTATACAAAATACAAAATAAAAGAGGGGAAAAGAGGGAAAAGGGTCTGACTCCATGAAGTTGAAACTAAAGTGTCTAAATGAGAAAATCCCATGAAACTAATCCTTAAATGATCCATACCTAACACAAGAACAACTATAAATATGATTCAAGAGTTTAAGGGGGATGTTGACTAGGTTAAGGAAAGAGCATCACCACCATAAGACATGTACATGAAATTACCACCAAGCTCCAAAGAACTCAAAATATAAATATATGTCAGTTGATTAACAATAATTAGAATTTGAAAAAAATCATTCCATTATAAACTTTACTTGCATAACTAGTAGAATTGAACATAAATAAATATTAATCTAGGAATGTAAATAAATGCCTTGGATCACTATGTTTTTTTGTACAAGTCATAATGCTAGTCCATGACTCAAACTTGTCCCACTAATGGGGTAGTTTAATCATGACTTGAGAAGGTGATTGATGATACCTAAAAAATCTTCCAGATAATCCATGCCCATTCAATTATATTATATCTCCATGTTATTTTAAAATTGAATAATTACCCTATATACTCTATATGATCTAATCTCCATGCCATTATAATTGTCAATTTGCATTGAAGTTAACTATTTTTATTCATTTATGCTCTTGGAAAATGGCATAGTTACCTTCTCAGGTTTGAAAATTTTGATAGGCCAGATGAGCATTGAATTTAAATCCTTGGGATCATGTATTTATCAATATCCACATGGTCATTTCCTTGTCAGTCCTTATTTTTCCTTCTCTTTGGTATATAAGTTTATTCTTTTAGTGCCATGTGATAGTAATCCATTCTCCTAGGATCTACCTACTTAGTTATATGGAAAAATCATTTTTTCTTAGCATTCCTTTGTCCCTAGATGCTATTTTATTTGTTTTATTATCTTGAGATCATGGGATGATTTCACGTGGCATCATACTAGCTAATCATGGCTTTGGAGGTCTATTAGTCACCTTTCATTGGTGATCATTCTCTATGAGTTGTCAATCTAGGAGATCAATGGTTGGTATCCCTCAAGAATTATTTCACCATCCTCAAGTTAGTAATACTTGAGATGTATCCATGTTCCATCATCTCAAGTAATTTAGCTTTGGATGATTCCTTTGTTCTCTTTGAACTATTAGCTCTTGCTAACTGTCAATCTAATAGATCAAATGATTGGTGGGCCTTCAAGGCTATATATTGCCTTTAATTTCCCTAAGGGCCTTAATTTGACATAATCATGCAATGTGGAAACATATTAGGGACTGGAGGCCGTTAGGACTTACAATTTATTTGAGATTACCCTTAACACTCTAACTTTTGTGATTGTATCATGTGGCTCAATCATAGAGTTTGGGGCCTTTTAAACATAGTCTCATTTTTTAAGAATATTTATTTTTCCATAACATCCCTATATGATTTACATGTTGACAGAGGAAATTACACTCGGGTAAAGAGGTTAAACTCCTGCCTTCTCCTCGAAACATGGAAACTCCCCTCTCGCTTGTGGGACTAGTGAAGCTGGAGGGGAGAGTCTCTAGGTAAGGGCTAGCTCCCTCTGATGTATCATTGTTTGTTTTAGAAAAGTGAAAAATATAGGTATATATATATATAGACAACTATATAATAAAGGGGGGGATGAAAAGGGAAAGGAAACTATAGGAAAACAAACTACTCTAAGGAGGTGATACACCAAAATAAGTCGACCTTCCCACATCCACACTCAAGATCAGACAAAAACAACATACATACACTCAGACTTAGCAGAAAAGACCAAGCTGTAAGGAAATGGTAGGGAGGTTCTTATGAAAACACAAGAATAGGGACTCACCAAGATGCTGTGAAATACATACTGTAAGTGACCTCCTCTGTTTCTGCACCCTAAATGGAACTCTTCTCCTGTCAACTATAGATGGCACCTTGTAGATAGCTGGTGTGTTGGTGTTTGAACATGTGAGAGCATTAAAAGACAACAACTTGAAACAAATCAAACACTCAAGACATACATAGAATATCCATCCAAGAAGAGGTAAAACTACTTTTATTTGATTTAGGCAAAAATTTTAGCAGGCCTACACTTGGTAAAACTATGAGAAGATGATTACAAATGGACAAGTCACAATATTATATGGAAAAAGACAAGGAGACTCATTGGCACCATTTGCTTGCAAGTGGCCTATCACATCTTCATTGGGAAGAATAAAAACACTGTAGTTGACATCATCCTTCTGTTGGAACCATGGTGGTGCTTTGTCTTTTCTTTATTTTGTCCCATCTAGCTTTTTCGGTCCCCAAGGGAAAACTTTCAGCAGGTCACTACATTTCTAGCTCCTAGTTAATTAGTGCTCCCTTTTTTGCTTTTAAAACAATGGCTAATTCCTTTGGTCAAACTTGATGTCCTCAAGGACGTCCTCATGCTTTGCTGGCTTCGGGCCGCTTGCTAACTACTTCGCAGCCGACTTTGTCTTTTATCACCTTTTAGGCACCTTACCTTGTATAATCTTTGGTGGGTCCTATGATGGTCTCTCGGGCTATCTTAATCCTTCAGATGATGCCTTGTTTATTGTGTATTCCTTTCAGGTCCCTGTAGGCCTTATATATTTCCCACAGGCTTTGTGTTCGTGGACATTTCCCGCAGACAAAAAGTTTGTGGAAATGTCCCAAGTATTCTCGCTGTGTTTCCCACGAGCATTTCCCATGGACAAAAAGTCTGTGTAAATTACCTTTGCTTTTGTTTCATGTGACCTAGCCCTTTGCATTTGCGTGATAAGTGACCTGACCTGACCTTTCATGTTAAGTTGTGCTCGAAGGAAATCAGGACTTGGACTTAGACCTTTTTGAACAAAATTTGAAATTTGGACTTTGAACCAGATTGAAATGAACTTTGGTACTCTCATTTGAAATGTCAGCCCTCCACTAGGACATTTGAACTAGGCTGATGAAGTGCCAAAGAACCAAGAGGCTAAACAAATGACTACACCAAACAAAGTACCACTGACATGAACTGTGTAACTTGGAAAGGATGCTTTTTTGAATAACAAGGGAGGAAGGTGACCAAAATTTTTCCCGTGGGCAAAATTGGTCAACATTACACATGGAGGCCTTGTGTTAAATTGATTGAACTTTCACATGAAAATAAAATGATCAAGTCATAAAACCATTGAGATAAAAATATGAAGGAAAAGAAAAAAAATTAATGTGAGAATAAAAGAAATATTTTGCACTCTAACATGAAACATTCAAATAAATAGAGACTTTATATTAGAGAAGAACAAAACATTCTACATTTATAAATTTAATAGATTTAATTTAAAGATCATGAAGTAGAATAAAAAGCCATAAAAATAACCATTGAATATTTTAATTTCATCAAACACCGTTTTCTTGATTTTGATAGTCTTTTCTTTTAATACGAAAATCAAATTTAAGCTAGTGACAACTACCAAATGGAAAGCTTTCATTAGAATAAAGAACTAGCTTTGATAGTCTATTGATGGGTGAAATCCCATCAATTTAATGTTATGGGGTATGATGACATCATCAAGTACACATGGATATCCTTCACTCATTTATCTATGGCCTCTTTTTTAATGGGATGATGCCATGTGACATTATCCAAATTTTAGAGTTTAAGAGGATAGAACATGATCATGTCACATGGCATTATCATGAGGCCTCTGGGTCATCACTATGGATAGGTTGTCCTCTAAGCCTTGGGATCCTAAGATCATACCATGTAATGTGAACTTGGGCCTCTGAATGTTGAGAGATCTTGGTCTATATATTTCCTATGTTGTGAACCAACCTAAACCATCAATATGAAGATTGAATGGTAGGTGGGTATTTAGGATATCCTTAGATTTTTGAATGCATAAATCAAGGCCAAGTTTTTGTGATGGTGACATGCATCATAATCTCAAGAGGTGAAAGGCCCAAATTATTTATTTTATTTTAAAAATGGCTTAGATTTATCTATGAATAGGGCCATTATATAGAAGATCAAAAGGTCTACTAGAGATCTGAATTCCCTTTAAAACTTTTTGAATGACCCTGAAACACTAAATAAACATGACAAGTATATGTGGAGAGATATAAGGAATGAGAGAAAAAAATTTAAGACTTAGGAATTTTTGAATGAGCCTTAGGTTCCTAAAATATTGAATTTGTACATGTGAATATATCTAGGGGATCATGGAGAGTCTTTGTGCATTTTTAAAGCTTAGAATCTTAAAACCAGATTTTATAAAAGGCTTAGCCATTATAAAAACTAATTCTAAGTATAATTAAATTAATTAGTTTAATGGGATAAATTTATAATTATAAACTTAGAAAATCAATAATGAAATTATAAAGGTTTAAATTATTCACTTAAAAGACCCAAATATTAACCAAGTATTTATAATAGAACATTATAAAGACTTGGTCATTTAAAATGAAATAAATCATTTTTAAGGTCCAATTCAACTTGAAATATCATATGACTAAATATTTAATACATGAACAATCACTAAATATTTTTTGATGATTAAAATATGGTCAATTTACTTATTGTTATTCCAAGATCAAGGTTTCTTCAAGTAAATTGACAACGTTCCTTAGGTTTAAGGAACATAAATGTTTGTCACTTAAGCCATAGGATATTCATATTAAGGTATAAATGCCTAAGGTTCAGCCAAGAATTTTTAAGAGAGAAATTAATAGAAGAAATTAAGATTAAAATCATAGTTTATAGAGTTCAAAGCTAACTTAATTCAAAGGTTTTATCAAAGGAAAAATAACTTAGACCTTTACCAAAAAAATTGCAAACCAAAAATGTGGACCCAAACAAATAAACCACTAAAACTCCCCATAGGAAAGAGATCAGACTCTAGATCAAAAAAAAATGTTGTATGGTTTCTCTAATTAAATTAGGTCATGTTGTGAAATAGATAATAAATGGTGATTCTAATGGAACATACTCGTGAGTATGTTAAGAATCTAGACTATTTGTCTTTCACACCTAAATAAAAAGCACTAGTTGCAAACAATCACTCAATAGAAAATTAAAATATGAAGACACAAAAGTATACTACATGTGACATATTGAATTCCTTTCTTGACCAAATACCATTAATGTATGCTAAACTAATTGATTTAGTTACAATTATGCATTCACACACATTCAACCTTACTTTTTTAAGAAATCAAAATTTTTGAGGGAGAAATATATATCAATTTGGATTAGGGAGAATGGCATGGTAATTTTTTTGATACCAAATATGTGTCTATAGACCCAATAGAGATACCTATAGTTCCACTCAAAGCCTTACTTAACTAGCATCTAGGCTAAAAAACCTAATGTGGAGTTTCTTAAATCACCCTTTCAAGGAAAACTTATAATTTTTCATTTGTTTTTTATTTCCTTTGAAATTTGCTTTCTTTTTGAAATATATTTTAAGGTTCAATCCATTGAGGGTTGGGAACCAAGCCATGGGTAAAAATAGACTTAGAAAGTTTATGACAACTTAAGACTAGTCTAAAATCATTTCAGTGCTTTACCCACTCATATTTTTTTATATGAATTGAATTTTATAGCTTTGATACAAGAAAATAATTTTTCTAAATTCACATATTCCATTTGGAATAATAGTCCTTCAAAATTATGGAAATTCACAAAAATCATAGCAGTTCATATAAGCATTTGTTGGATAAAAAAATTGTCAGGGGCACAAATTGGTGAATTTGAATCAATTGTGTGGGAACTGAGTCCTTACATTAGTCATAAATTTAGGGACAAAGTCCCTCTCCTATTATAAGTTGTATCTACCTTTATTGAAATCCAAAATGGGAAATGTAGGATAAAAACTATTCGCAACTATGTATAACAAAAATGTTTTCTACGGTGGGTTTCATAATTTTAACCAAAAAACATATAAAGGATATAGAAAAAAATTATTTAAATAAAGGAAATGATTGGAAATATAAAAATGAAGGGAATAAAAGGATAACATGATTATTATAACTAGTTAAATATAGAAGCTACCATAATAACCCCAAGAAAAAAGATTACTCTAGGTGACTAATGATGCTTCAAAATGTACCACATGTGCTCTTCAATGTTGATGAACACTTCTCATTTTAAGATTTGAAAAATCTAAGGCATGAGTTGTATTTTGTGATAATTCAGTGATGTCTATGGTGGAATATAAGTAGAGTATGGGAACTATCCATAATATTTTTTTAGTTTAGTGGCTGGGAGCTACCAAGGTTTAAATCTTTGGATCTTTATGAATTTAATGATTTATAAACTAATCTAAATAATTATTAACAATGATATTTAAATTAAATTTAATCTTGATAAAAATAAGAAAAGGGAAGGGTAAGGTATAAAGGAAACATTATTGCAAATTCTCGTCTCAAATATTATGATAAATTTATAATTACTTTGATCACACATGAACCAATGTATGTTATAAAATAGCATGAACTCAGATAACATCACAAATTAGGAAATAATTCAAAATAAATAAAAAAATAATAAGAACCAGATTTACTTTAAATGTTTGCTACTATGGTCTAAATAGCCTAAGCACATCCAAATGTAGAGCAAAATAAAATGAAGTATACTTGAGATCTTTACAGTTAATCTAGCATAAATTAACAACCCTATGATAGAGAATGTGACTCAAAGTAAAAATTATCCTTCAAACTTAAGATGACAACATGAAATTGAGAGACAATATTCAAATTTAAAAAACTATTAAATTAATATTTTTAGAATTTCTTAGTTATATTAAATTCTCTTGGTATACAATTTCTCAAAAGCTCTCTCCTTTACAAAATGGTACTCCTTGCCTATTTATAGGAAACATAGGTGGTTTATCAGTTAAATTTATCAAAATTTCCACATGAAGGATAAGGAAAACTATCCTTAATACAAAAACAAAATGCAAAAATATTTCATGCCAACTTGACAAGAATAAGTATATGTTAACAGACTAACATATATTTTACAAAAAGAATATTCTTTTACAAATTACATTGGTGGGCCCTTCAATTAGTCCTATTTAAGTAATGCTTTCACCTTGGTGTATTTCTCTTTGATTATCTCAAAATACACTATAGGATTCATTAGACTATCCTCTTCTTGACTTGCTAACTTGTCAAACTCACTATTAGCCTTAGCCATGAGTTCCTTGATACATTATGCTTCTACAATCTACTTCCCTATAGTAATAATGATGTCAAGGATATTTTGATTATCCTTGGTAGAATGGCCTTGATTTTCCTCAATGCCTTGGATGTAGACACCAATTCTCTACTTAAATTATTCATCATTAATCAGGTCTATAATAGTGGTTTGAGAAGGGTTGTCCAATCGACTCCCTAAAAGTTTCTCCATTCTTATTATCAGGTCCTTATCTTCCTTGATGAAGCTATCAATATTACTATACTAGGTGATCAAATATTCTTACTTATCCATTAAAACCACCATGAGGATATCTAAATGTCTAATATTTATGATCTTGAAGTCTAGGTCCTACTTTATCCTATGTACCTTGATGAGTTCTATCATCTGATATCAAGAATCCTACCATTGGGTGATTAAGTCTTGTGTCATCTTAGGTTGGTGGTTTAAAATCACTTAATATAAGCTTGATTTTCTTTAAATTTTTAAATATGTCCAACAAATATTTATTCATCATTTGTAATATGTCCTCAGGAATTGAAAGTAGGACCTAATCCTCTAAATCCTACTTCTCCTTCTCCAAGTTGAGGATCCCTTGCTTCATTCCTTATATTCTAGCCACAATCATTATTGATTGTGCCATTACCAAACTAGCTACATTCTCTTGAAAGATAGAATGTTCTCTTATTGTGTTCCCTTGAATGGGAGTTAATCCCACAAATGGTTCCACCTTTTGAAAGGTGAACTCCTCAGTGCCAATAGTAGCCTTCTTTGCCACTACTCTCTCAAGACCTAATGTGTCTAGATTGAATTAGACATTTGGGTTAGACTCCTTTAACTATATATACTTAGGAACTTCTAAATTTTAACTTTGAAATGACCTTAGGGTGTTAATTCCTTGGCTCTCCTTATTTTGAAGGATTTGGATCCTTCTCTCTGCTTATTTGTTCACAATATCTTAGATCTATGGCTTGATATTGTCTTGAGCATCTATTCCAACTCAAGTTAAAGCCAATGATGGAGAAAGAGATGGGATTTTTTTTAATTTCCCATAAATAAACTAATTAGGAATGGCTAGTCCATAAAAAGGATTCTCATCACTGAAGAGGTTAACTTTATTGGTAGGGTGAGTGAAGGTCAACCTAGGCTAATTTTTAGGTATTAGGGGAATTAAGGCCAATTTTACTTGTCTTTTTCCTCCATCCAATGGGATAAAATATTTTATTTTTGTATTATATGGATCCTCTTACCTATCATAACCATAGGTAGTTGTAATGTCAACAAGGACACTCTCTACTATTTCTCCTACCTCTAGGGAAATCATGCTAATGACCTCTATTTGGGAAAAATACCTCTATAAGGATGATTGGGGTTGAGGAACTTTTCTAGGTCTATGATCTATCTTAGGATCCTAAATCACAACTTTACCCTTTCCTTTTATATCCGTAGGCTACCTAACCTAGGGTGGCTTTGTCAATTCTACTCATTGAGGCTCAAAATATTGTCCTTCAATAGGTGGCTCCTAATGAGTAGTCCCAGATGGTCCTAGAAATAAGTGATAATGTAAGGGATGTAGTTTCCATATCTCTCATGAGATCTTATTATATCTTACCATCCTATGTTCTAATTTGATGTTGTAACCCTTGATCCTGGATATGACCTCTTCAAAGTTCTTTGCCTTTATGTAAATACCATATCCCACACTTGGTTGATGTTTGTACTTAGTATTTAGGACCTTTTTATCCTAGATGTGGTTGGCCATGTTGTCATTTGGGTCCCACATATTAAGGTCATCCAGTTGGAAATCAAAATAATTCCTATGGATCACCATAATTTCTAGCTACTTCTAATCTTTGATCACAATCCTACTAATGTCCAATGGAAAGGGGTGGACCTAAGCCTTCTTATTTTTATTGCATATCCCATCCACTCCTTGGATGATTTGATAAGTAATATCTTACTCTAAAATATTATTATGGACATGAATGGGTAATCTATATGGTTGTATCATGATTCTTTCTATCCTTATTATAGTGCAATCTGAATAGAACCATACATCCCCCATGGTTTCCACTTGTCTTTTGATTAGAGGGTGGAGTCTTGGCATAAGAACACCAGTGATTGCCTCATATATAGTTGAGAAAACATCATCACATATAAATTTCATGTGGTTCTTGTATTTGAATATATACAATTTAGAGTAGTGGTGAGAGATAGTGGTCCTACCATCAGGGGACCAATTTTGGATGCTAGGGAAATCTACAGAGGCTAAACGTGAATCCAAGAGGGAGGACATCATAAATAATTTCTTGGAGGTCCTTCTCTTGATGGATGTGAATTGTTTATCCAAGAAAAGTATTATTAGGTCTTTAATGGGAAGGGTTAAGTTTCACTCCAACATGGAGTGTGCATAAGATACCCAGACCTTGCTCACATAAGTAATGGAAGGGGCACCAAAGGATCTATTCAGTAAGGTCATAATATACTAATGCCCTACCTAAATTAGATAGTAAGAATCTCACCATTAGGGGACATGAAAACATGGGATCTTTGGACTAACTAAGGTGTGAGGTCTGAATCCATGTTTTGGGTGTTTGTCCACTCTCTCAAGGATGGGAGATCAACATGAGGCAAGGGGATATTGTAATAAGTTTTGAAGGCCTTAGAGGTAATGCATGAAACCTTATTAGTTCTTCCCTCTTAAATTATCCATTCCCCATATATTCTGCAACCAATGAAAATGGGAGCAAGTAGGTCAATATAATGCATTACCTCTCATTTGGCTATAACATGGTGAAGGCCTGTCAACTGAATTAAGACTAGGTCATTATATTTATGGTGCATAACAACATTCATATTTTCCTTTTGTAAATTGGTTTCAATTCCTCCACATGGAATAATAAATTTAACCAATTCTTAATTCCATGCACATTTAAGGTTTTTAGGTCCAACTTTGTGTCCTTGAAGATCTTTCCTTCACTATCTAAAGTTAGATAAAACTCTACTTCCATTTTCATTTGTTGCCTACCTACCACCATTGATGAAACTAAATTTTACTTGCAAGGTCACTAAGGGTTTCCTTAGGGCACTTGATTCAAGATTTAGTTGCACTATTTTGATTACTTTGTGATTAATTAAGCTGACTTGGGTCTTCTTTATAGACAGCTTACGGTTTTTGAGCTTTAATGGTGGAAATATCTAGCTCTTAATCTGATATGTGCCTTAGACTTGATGGGAACTTATTCTCATGCCATCTATGTTTTTGAGCTTAGTATATCTTTGATTTTGATCTTACATGCTTATGTGGAGCCTATGTGGTGTGGCTCCATGCGTTTCATGGTAAAATTCATAAATGTTAGTTGGAAACTAGCCATTAGCCTTTAAAATACTTCTTTATTTTGATCTAAAAATATGAATCTAGGTTGGTCCTTTGATTATTAATTTCATTTTTTATGCCATGTGTCAAGCTTACATGACCTTTAAAAAGTCCTTAGGATCGTTGCATCATTGGATCAAATCTAACGAGTGAGTGATCATCATTGATTTTTACAAGGTCTAAGTCATTTAGTTTAGCACCTTTATTAAAAGGGTCCCATCAAATTTTCATTCTTTAAATGGAAAACCACCATACAAACTCCTTTTAGGGATCTATGTTCCTTTGTTAGTTATCCTAGCCATGGTTATGCCATGTGTTGAGCTCATGAATCCTTTTGAAAAGTCTTCAGGCTCGACATACAATTAGATCAAATCTAGTGAGCAAGTGATTGCTATTAGATCTTTATTGGGCCTGGATCATTAACTACATGAATTTAAGACATACATTAGCCACACATCAAGCTCGTGAGGCATTTAAAAATTCTTCAAGCTTAATGGAATGTTTAATCAAATCCAATGAGTGAGCAATCATCATTGGATCTTGCAAGATGCACACCTTTTAATTAGTTTTAGGACTATATAAAATTAGACTTAAAATGATGTGAAACACAAAATAACTTAGGTTAAGACATTTTATGCTAAGTTTTCCTATGTAAAAATTCTATAAATTCCTTAAAAGGGTATTTAGAAATGCCCCCTTTTATTAGGCTTTGAAAAGTTGTCTAGGTTAAATTTGATGGGTTTAATAATGTCAAATATGTCCTCACAAATGTCAAATAATAAGAGCAAAATTATCAAATTTAAGGTAATGGAATTGCTTCAATCCAATTATTGAGTGTCATGCATCAATATTTTGAGGTTAAATTTGATGGGTTCAGTAACATCAAATACATCTTCATAGATGTTAAATGATGGGAACAAACTTGTCAAATTTAAGACAATGGAGTTGCTTTGATCTAATGACCAAGTGCCATGCATTAGGATTTTAGGAGTTCCTAAGGATTTGCGGTTGATGTACACCATCAAATTAAAGATTTTGAGGTAGCAAGGATCATTGGATTATAATTCAAGTGCTTGATAATAATTGGTTTCCCTTTTGGTGTCAATTTTGGTTCACATCATTGGATCAAAATCTTTGATTGAGTGAGAAACATCAGATTTGTAAAAGTGCTTGAGATTTAAGTTAAGGACTAATATGTATAAAGGTTTATCCTAAGGTTTAGACCTTTAAAATTTGTTCATGCTTACAAACACAAATACACTTAAACCTTAATAACACTTATTTAATCCAAAAGGGCTCTTAGGTTTTAAAAGGGAAAAAAGGTTCAAGTCTTGATTTTATATTAACATTTGGTCATGTTGAAAAACATAATTGAAGCTTAATATGAAGTTAGACTTAGGGATTTTTAACCAAAAGGAAATAAAATTTCCCACTATATTTTTCTCATGAATGTTTGAATTCAAACCACTAGGGTTTACTGCTTAAAATCCCTAGCTTTTTACATGGAACCTACAACAATCACCTTAAAAACAATCATTAGTAACATTACTCCATGAAACATAATCACAACAAGATACACCGAGGCTCATGTATTTTTAATTGAATTGCCTTTAAAATTCAAGAGAGAACAACCCTTTCACATTCAATCCAAAACATAGATGTTTTGAAATATCCACTTGGGTCCCGTTTCAACAAAAGCAAAAAAATTGTGGGGGGGGGGGGGGGGGTATATTGGTCTCAATAGTGACTAAATGAAAATATTCACTAGAATGGTTGAAGAAGGAAAAACATCATGCTCCTAGAAATATCTTAACAAATTCTTCATCTAGTATTTCATCAATCATTAGTTCTTATAACTATTCACATTCTTCCATAAATGTGAACTGAAACAATCATATGTGATAGGAAGAACTTTATATTATATCTATTAGAGTTTTGGCATGTTTGATTAGAATTTTACATTAAAAATTTCAGTTTTGAATGACGGGGGATCTTGATTATATTAGGTTCCATAGCTTCATCACCACTAATAATAGTTGTACCATATTTTGAAGTTTTTTTCTTCAACATCCCATATAGAATCATGTCATCTTCAATTTTGATAGGTTCTTATTGTGTATCTTCCAAGACATTTACCTTGTTCCTCATCAAGATTAATTTGATCTTTACATGTAGATAACTAACAAAAACACATAGTTAATTGCTGGAACTTGGTTGATATGCCTAAAGAACTAGTTTTAATAATTTTTTGAAATGTGTTATGAACTCTCTCATCTATTAATCATCTTGCTTCTATATTTGGAATAAATATGAGACTAATACATATACATCCACAACTAATATAAACCTATTCAATAACTTGTTCTCCAAATATTCCTAATTCATAATAGATAGATATTCTAGGTGTTGAAACCACTCAACATCAGGTTCTATGAGAATCTCAACAAGAAACATTGATAATGAAATCTTCATACATAACTCCCATGATGCTAAAAGATATTGTAAATTATAAGACATTATTGTCTACATATTAACCATTTTCTCTAGAAAACCTAAAAAAATTCATCCTTGAGCCTAATCGTAACTCAATGTATTGGGCCAAAGCCAATGGACCAAAATGTTTTCCCCATGGGACATATGGAACATTGGGGTTGGAGAGTTGGAGTGAACCAATTCCATTTATATAATTAAGAAGGTGCATGTACTAGGTACTTATTCTCAATATATTTCCCAACATAAATTCCATGGGAGGTTCCTTGAAATGTCTAAAACTCATGTGCATAAATCACCTTGATCTCTAGTGGAGTTGCCAAAAACTAGTGGCTCAAAAATTTGTGAAGGGGATAAATTGGTGACTTTGAGTCAACAATGTGAGAACTAAGTCCTTTCATTAATCAACAATGTAGGGGAAAATTACATCTCCTATATTTAGGCAAAGCTAAAATTATTTAAATACAAAAAGGGAAAAGTAGAAGAAACATTATTCACAACTACTTATAGTAAACATGTTTTCTATGGGGGTTGCGTACTTTTAATCAAAAAACACATAAAGGATATAGAAAATAAATGAGGTGAATGAAGGTAATTATGGGAAATAGATAAAGGAAGGGAATACAAGGATAATTTGATTATTATATCAAGTTAAACATAGAATATAACATCATAATTCTAAGAAAAATAGATGACTCTAAGTGACTAAGCATAGAGATTCACTAGAATGGGCCAAGAAGGAGAAACATTGTGCTCCTATAAATCTCTTATCTTTCAATGGGTATTAAATACATAATTACACCCTTAGGAGTTTAAAACATAAAATTAAGCGATTCTTTGATATTGATAACAAACTAAAGGAAACCATCCTATATTTACCTATAGAAGACAATTAAAATATTGCTTAAAACCCACTAAGATTTTAAATTTATGGAAATAATAAATAGTATTGAAAAGAAATTCTACTATGCAATTTTCACATTAAGACTAACTAATGATAATTATGACAAAGTTTCAAATCAAATATTTGAATACAAATGAATCATACACAAAGTTATAATTCATGAAGAAAATATGAACACATAGTTTGTAAATATCCTCCTTTGTGTTAATCTTCATTGAGTTATAATACAATCTCACCTTCCAAAAATATGTCTCAGAGTTCTATTTCTCAAAACCCCCCCTTCCTTAATGATCTTAACACTCATATTTATAATGTGGGAAGGTGGTTATGGTATGTAACCACCTTTTTATGTTTTATATGGTGCAAAAGTGAGTTTAAAAAAATACACCACTTAAGTGATGTGAAAGTGTGTTGGTGAAATTACACTATGTATAAAAGTGAAATTACAAAATTGAACCAATTGAATGGTGAAAAAATAAAATTTTCATGATTTGAGACTTATAAAGTTGACACAATGCATTTTAATGAATTACATTTATGAGTTTACACTTAAAAAAATTTGAAACTAGAAATTACAAAAAAAATTATGTATAATGATTTCTTCAATTCTTTTTAAATTTTTACATTCATTCTTTAAACTTCATTGTATGGTTTCAATACCACTTCCATCAGTTCTACTTGGGCCACAGTCAATACTTTTTTCCATCCTAAATTATCTCTAGTTGTGTAAATTGTTTGATCCATAGATTATTATGCTTGATTAGTTGATTAACTAATATTTGATTAAGCTTCACAAAATCTGATGCTTTTTGGATAGTTTATATTGCTTAATTTACATGATTACTTGCTATGATTTAGTAGTAATTTTATATTTTATACATTATGATAATTTTTATATAATATTATTTTATGGATATAATGATGTTCTAGGATAAATACATTCATTGTTGTGAGATGGATGAAGGATAAATTCTTATCTCAAAGTGTGATGGAGGGAGAGTATCATTTGAGAGGGTGGTTAGATGGAGATGTTGGGGATTGACAGAGAATGAACATGGAAAATATTACATAGACCACTTTAAAATAACATGATTAGTAATATTTTTTTTTATATAGATGACTTAGCATATTTTTGTGATGTTAATTATTATTTTTTATTATTGATGACAATCATATGATTATTAAAGTGATGTCACTATCTTTGTGATGATACTAGTTTGTTTTATATGATGCACTTGTTGGACTATATGAGTGAGTGTGGTTATATTTTACTTACATTACTATGTTGATAAGTAAAGTTGTAAAATATTATAATGTAATGAAATATTCCTTTGTTATTAATTATTTATAAGAGGTAGGTAATAATAATAATAATAATTAAATATTATTATTTATAAGTTAAAACTATATGTCAAAAGATATAAATATCATTATTTTAATACCTTTGCATTCAATTAATAATTGAACCAAAGATGTTTTTAAATATATTAGAATACATTGTTTTATTAGTTAAAGATTTAAAAATCATTGTATGTATAATAGAGGATAATATAGTCACATAGAACTATAATCTATTAAATTCTAAAAGTATTATCATGCTATTTAAAATATAGTCTATAATATGGACAAAGATCATTATATGGGGGATACTTGGTCATCGATTAGATGTTGAAATTTTGCATGGAATGAAGTTTGGAAATGAGTTGATTAAAGTGGTAAATGATTATTTGTTTCATGCAAATTTAAAAATGAATATATAATGATTTTATATAAGACTTGAGATGATTACGGTTAATAATCATCTGTTGACTTTGGTTAAGCTTCTTTTTTGGTGGAAAACATGGAGTATACTATGTTTGCATGGTGATGGACTATGGAAGGTTTTTGATATAATTTTTCATGCATTTAAATAGTTATTTGAAGTGGTCGTTAATGAGGAGAAGAAAGAGAATGAAAATGAATAATAAGAAGAGAAGAGAATAGTGGGGGACACATGGATCCATGACTCACAACTTTGAGAAGAAATTTGTAGGATGTTGAGAAGGTGAAAATGTGAAGGAGATAGGATGGAATTTAGGGGATTTCATTGGTAGACAAAGGTGGGTTTTGTTTTTTAATTCCTATGTGAATAAATGTATGGGTTTTTAAAACTGAGTATTAGGTAAATGGGTTTTATATGTTTAAAATCTAGAATTTTTGAGTGGAGTATGGATCCCATTGGATGGCTTGGCTTCTACATAACCCCATCTTTGACTCAGGTAAAACCTAGGGTTATGGATTAAACCATAGAATTCCTAGAGAATTAAGATTTTATATATCTATTTATAACTCTCTCTTAGTTCAAAAATATATGTACATTTAATAGGAAACAATCCTTGATGGATATGTGTGTGTGTGTGTGTGTGTGTGTGTGTGGCTTGACTACATTGTTCAAATCAGATATATATACTCATTTGGGTGTTTGAAATTTTATTTTAAACATAGTTTTAAGGTTGAAAATTTGACTATGTATATACCATTGGTATTTAGGTGTAAAATATGTTGAAATTCAGTATATGAATTGGGTATTTCAATATATACACACATATAGATATATAAGTATATACATGGTTAAAATCATAGGTTAAATAAACATATACTTATAAATATTTGTATATGCATTTTTGAACTTGTTTTAAAAGGCTTTGAGTAATATTGTGTCCATATACATTATGTGTATGTTGACTGCCTACACATAAATTTATATGTTGATGATTGTGTACATATAAACTTTTAATGTTGTTAGATATGTACATATATATTTAAGTGTTGTTGATAATGTGTATATACATTTATGTGTACCTATTATATTTTCACTATGTGCTTTGCATTTTTTGTATCAACTATGTAGCAAATTTATCATGCATTTTAGAGGGTAATTGTATGAGGTACCTATATAAGTGAATAGGGGATTAAGACTTGGCTATTTTAATTTTAATACAAACACCTACAAGTTCAATAAAATGGTTATACTATTTACTATGTATTGGAAATTATGTAGTGTATGTATTAGATCATACAACTTATGAATGTAGTCAATAGTCATCTTAGGGAACATGGGTATGGGTAGGCAGTTCATTATATTGGACTAAGTTGTAGTTATATATGAATTTAAAATCCTATAATTTCTATTGTATATGAAATTTTTGATATGATAATAATGTGATAAATAATTAAAAGGAAGGTCTGTGTATTCTAAATTAGTCTTTTAAAATAATAGATAGTTAATTTCAGTCAATTGGGAAACTGAGCATGAGAAATTGTTGAATGCATTTAGATTGTTCATGATATTATATGAATGACCCATATGGGGATAAATCGACCATGTTTTTATATTTATTTAATGAATTTTATTTAATATAAAATTTCAAATATTTAAAATAAGATTTTTTTAAAATAAAACATATGATTGACTATATGTTACTTTTGAAATATGTAAAATTATGTATGTTTGTTTTAAACTAGAAAAAATATAGGGAAATGATTTAGTTTTCTAAAATGGAGTAATGTGAATATTTTATGAATTATATGTATACATTATAGTATACAAAATACTCTAAGTCATGGACAACATATGTCTACTTAGAATATTGTATTAAAAATGTTTTGGGGAAAATTTGTATATATATGTATGGTATATGTACTAGTTTTTGGACTATGTATTACATCTAAATGGTTTATACCATATATATATATATATATATATATATATATATATATATATATGTATAGCATACTTAGATGTATTATGCCTAAAAATAATATTACCATTAGTGTTTAATAGATTTATTGATTTAAATGTTATGGATATAAGCAATTATGATGTTTGTACTGGCTTTGTTTATATGTGTAAAATAAACTATAGTTAAATCTTGTATTATACTACTTTTTTATGGAGAAATAGAATTATGAGTTACTTGGTTTGATAAGTAACTACAAAAATTTATGAGATCATAAATGGATGGCATGTTTGACACTATTTTTAGATTATGTTTATTATATGTAATAAACTAGATAAATGGATTCTTTACACTTCATTTTATAGACTAAATGAATGTATGTTAAATTATGTACTTATCTAAATTTGGATGTGATTATTATTATTATTATTATTAAATAGTTGACATATTCTAATGGCTCAATTATTATTAAATTTTTATGTTTTTACCAAATCTTGCAGTCATGACCCTAATTAAGCAGTGGATATATTATAATGGCTCAATTAGTGCCATCAATGCAAGATGATGTGTAATCTAATCAAGCTATGTGTATGAATTTAACTAATCTTAGAGATCATTTATTATTGAAAACATTGTCCAAATTAATTTTTGATAAACTTTTTCCTTTCATATGTTGATATAGTTTTCATTTCATACTCTGTGTGTGTGTGTGTGTGTGTGTGTGTGTGTGTGTGTGTGTGTGTGTGTGTGTGTGTGTGTGTGTGTGTGTGTGTGTGTGTGTGTGTGTGTGTGTGTGTGTGTGTGTGTGTGTGTGTGTACTAGTTTTTGGACTGTGTATTACATCTAAATGGTTTATACCACATATATCCACACACACACACACACACACACACACACACACATATATACATCACATTATTAGATGTATCATTTGTGTGTGTGTGTTTGTGTGTGTGTGTGTGTGTGTGTGTGTGTGTGTGTGTGTGTGTGTGTGTGTGTGTGTGTGTGTGTGTGTGTGTGTGTGTGTGTGTGTGTGTGTGTGTGTGTGTGTGTGTGTGTGTGTGTGTGTGTGTGTGTGTGTGTGTGTGTGTACTAGTTTTTGGACTATGTATTACATCTAAATGGTTTATACCACATATATCCCCACACACACACACACACACACACATATACATCACATAATTAGATGTATTATGCTTAAAAATAATATTACCATTATTGTTTTATAGATTTCTTGATTTATATGTTATGAATATAACGAATTATGATGTTTGTACTGGATATATATATATATATATATATATATATATATATATATATATATATATATGTACTAGTTTTTGGACTGTGTATTACATCTAAATGGTTTATACCACATATATCCCCACACACACACACACACACACACACACACACACACACACATACACATCACATAATTAGATGTATTATGCCTAAAAATAATATTACCATTAGTGTTTTATATATTTCTTGATTTATATGTTATGGATATAATGAATTATGATGTTTATACTGGATATATATATATATATATATATATATATATATATATATATATATATATATATATATATATATATATATATATATATATATATATGTACACACACACACACACACACATAACATAATTAGATGTATTATGATTTAAAATAATATTACCATTAGTCTTTTATAGATTTCTTGATTTATATGTTATGGATATAATGAATTATGATGTTTGTACTGGATATATATATATATATCACATAATTAGATGTATTATGATTAAAAATAATATTACCATTAGTTTTTTTATAGATTTATATGTTATGGAAATAAGCAATTATGATTTTTTTATTGGCTTTGTTTATATGTGTAATATAAAATCTTGTATTATATTGTTGTTACATGGAGAAATAACATTACGAGTTACTTGGTTTGTTAAGTAACTAACATTTTTTATGAGATAATAAATGGATGGTATGTTTGAAACTATTTTTAGATTCTATTTATTATATGTAATAAACTAGACAAATGGATTCTTTACACTTCAATTGATAGATTAAATGAATGTATGTTAAATTTTGTACTCAGCTGAATTTGCATGTGTTAAAGAAGAATATTATTAGTTAATCTATTATTATTATTATTGTTGTTGTTGTTGTTGTTTTTGTTGTTATTGTTATTGTTATTATTATTATTATTATTATTATTATTATTATTATTATTATTATTATTATTATTATTATTATTATTATTATTACCAAATATTGCAATCATGACCTAATTAAGTAGTGGGCATATTCTATTGGCTCAATTATTTCCAACAATGCAAGATGAGGTGTAATATGATCAAGTGGTTTGTATGAATTTAATTGATCCTAGAGATCATTTATTATTGAAAAATTTAGCTAAATTAATGTTTGATAAACATTTTCATTTCATATGATTATATAGTTTTCATATTTGTGTGATATCATATTATAATGGATTTATTTATGGTACACATTATGTATTAGATATTTTCGACACATAGGTTCTAGTTATTACTTTGGATTCCCACACCATCATAATCTACCCATTTGTGAAGGGAGATCCATCCATTTTTTTTAGAGACAGTGTGGGGGATCTATGGTCCTTAGTTGCTATAGAAAATTTCTTAGATGATACTCCCCCTCCTATTTGGACTAATATACATGAGACTACACTTGAGATTAAATATTGATACTTGAGTTTTGGATACTCTTGAGTCATGGAGACTCTGATCAAAGGATATTTGTATCATGTTTTATATTTTGAGACATTTTTGTGTATTACTAAAACTAAATATTTTATTCTTTAGGCTTATATAGCAAAGACTGTAATGATGTATTAACTATGGATGAAAATGTAATATCTAATTTATGATATGATGTAGTATTTATTGTTAAATTTTGATTAGAAATTATATTCTATTTCATGGTGATCCTTAGATAAGTGGATTATCTAAAACGTTGATGGTTAAATAAATTAATATAGTTTGTTAAAGATCACTAGGTAGGATTTCACGTGGCGAAATCTATATGTTGAATATGTGTATTTAGTTTAAAAAGAATTATTGTAATATTTTGGTAATCCTAGTGGGGTTTTTACATTTTAGTATCATAGATAAGGATCAATCTCTATGAATTAATGTGTCTACTAACATAAAATTGTTTTCTTAATAAATAGATAGAACATGTTGATGCACCTAAATGTATCAGCAGGTTCAAATAGTATTTAAGAAACACTTCTCATTTCTAGATGCAAAGAATTTATTGCATGAGTTTTTAGTTATGATAATCCTACTATCTTTGGTGGAATAGAGGCAAAATAAGTTGATTGTTTCATAAATTTATATCTATTGGTGGTTGGGAGCCACCATGGCTCAATAGTTAATCCTTGATTTTGAATATGATCTATGCTATTTAAAGTGAATTATTCTCAAAACTAATTCTTAAGATAAAATATAATGGATATTCACAATGAATTTGATCTAAGGTGAATTGATAAAAAAAAGAGCAAAAGGAAGAGTAGGGCAGAAAAGAAAGGTGTTATTGATCTTTGCTTCAAACATTATGACAAATTTTCTACTTCATCTGAACATGCATTTAACCAATGTGAAACATGAATTAGAATAAGCTAAAATCCTATCACACATTAGGCAAACATCTATGAAAAGTATAAAATTATGCAAATAAGAATGAGATCCACTTCAAGAATTTTACCCCTACAAAAAAATAACATTAGCCTAGATGCAAGAAAATCATATAAAGTGAAGTAAACCTAATAACTTTCATCTAATCCAATATTAGCCCAAATTATCAACTTTGCAATTAATATGCACATTCAGAATTCATAATAACAATTCAAATTTGAAGATGATACAAGACAAATGAGAGATAAACCATGATAGCAATTAACACAAGAAAATGTGGACAAACTTTTCAAAATTCCTTATTTATATTAATTTTCTCAAAAGTCATAAATAGTTTTTTGCCTCTAAAAACTCCCTCTACATTTATAAATGACAGTACCCCTTATATAGAAGGCTCAATTAGGTACGTCTATTAGTCCTATCCAATGACAATTTCGTAAGTGGTAAGGATATGTATCCTTTGATAACATTCTATAATTAGATAATTAACAAATGGACTAACCTATAAGCAATGTGCTATATAAATTTTACATGCTTTTACAAAAGAATATTCCAATGCAAAAATATATAATGCTAGTTGTAAAAGAATATTCCTAATCTAACTAACCGTGGGACCCTTTTTACTGATTCAGTCTTTTACCTTCCTTACAGGATATTCATTCCATAATGTTATTCATTGATTAGCTAGTGGTCAACAATGTGTCTCTTGAGCAACTCTTTTCTTGATCTCTTAAGTTATTAAGAGCTTTATTAGCTCTCTTCAAAGCCTATTTGATGCTTCCAACATCTCCTAACTTCTCCTCAAATGTCAACAATAGGTCCATGATCTTTTATTTATCAATCCTTGTCTTCCTTTGATCTTGATTCCTCACATCCTGCATGAATTGATAAATTCCATGCCTGAAATCCTCATCAGTGATAAGGCTCAAAAGACTAAGTGAGGTGGGATACTTGATTAGGATATCCAATATGTGTATCATCTTATCTTCCTTTTATTTTTGGCCCTTGGAAATGTCCTCCATCTACTTGGACCAACTACTCAGGGCTTTGATTTTTTTCCCCAATATAACCATATCCATATTTGAATGGGCTAGGCTAACTATCCTAAATTCAAGGACTTGATTATTGGTCAAAGCTTTGATCAAGTCTTTCACTTCATAGCTTGAATCTTGCCATTGGTCAACTTGGCCTGTAGCCATGGAATTTTGCTTAGTTATTGCCTCCTATTTATTTTTAACTAACTAGAATTGAACAAGTCAATCATGGTGTCCTCATATTGACTAAATCTATCTCCATGGATTGACAATATGGTAGTCTCTTCTAAATTTTATTCTATTAAAAAATGCCCTTGATCATTTTAGTGCAACCCCCTTGCAGACATGTTCTCTTCTTATGATGGGTTATTGGTTCTTAACCTTCCAAAATGAGCTCAACCAATTTTTATCCCATGTATTTACCGTTGTGACATCTAATTATGTGGGTTTTAAAACCTTCTCATATATATCTAAAGTTATATAGCTCCATATCTTTCCTTGAAACACTTTTTTAGGCTACCATAGCTATGGGCTTCTCTAGATTGCTTGTTAGTGATCTTTAGTTAAATTTTGGATCAAAGTATCCTTACACAAGTGATAAATCAACCTCCTTGGATTTATTCTAATGATCATAGGGTTGAACCAAGGTTTCTATACTTGTTAAGGCTTTCTTTAATGTTTATACAATGCTTTAATGGTGGTGTCTATTTGAAATGGTATGAGATTCATGACTTAGATCCCAATTAAATTATATACTTATACCCTTGCATTTCCTAAGTCTACAAGTTCTTCCACTTGGCATATTATACTTAAGTGGCTTTGATGTGGCACCATCATGACATTTTTATGGCATTTTTATTTTTGATATTTAAAAAGAGATTGTTTCCTTTTAAAAATTTACCCTTGATCTCACACCATTAGATTATCCTTACATGGATCAATGTGGACCATATATCTCTATCTAAAAACTTGAATGGTATTAATTAATATCTATGTTGCCTATAGTTATGACACTTGTCACTTCTACAATTACTTTGAGCTTTATTGAAATGTCAACATTTATCTTGCACCATTTATCTTGATTGCATGGATCAATGATACTATGTCGATCTTGATCTATTAAATTATACCTCCTAATCTGTAGACCATACATCAAAATGTGTATGCTCATTTATGGACCATTAATCTTTAAAAGATGCTTGATCTTTAATTTGTGTCCTAAGGCTATGCCATGTGTCATGTATACATTTTTCCTTAGGGATTTTGACTTTTCAATGTTTGTTATGCACCATTGGATCATCTTCATCCAAAAAAATGTGCTCTATTAGATCTTGATCTATAAGGTCAAATGTCATTAGCTTTTGAGTGTTATTTGGCTAAGCTTTTGACACTTGTCACTTTCTCACTTGTCCTAGCATTACATTGAAGTTTTAACTTGATACACATCACTGGATCAATCTTTCCCAAGCAAACACATACCATTGTTATTTGGAAGATGCTCAAACTTTATCTTAGGGTCTAGGCTTTGAATTTTCAACTTTAATCTTGCATTGTTAAATCATTTGCATGGATCAATTATGGACTATTAATCTTGTAGATGAAAATTATATTTAAGTCAGTGCTCAGGAAAATAAAGAACTTAGCATAATGTTTTGGACTATGGTTTTTTTTTCATGTTAATAAATGCAATAAAACCTTAGGTTAAACATTTTAATCCAAGTTTTGAGACATAATAAAGGTGACATCACAAATAATAAAATAGATATCATATAGTTTTAGCCTAAGATTAATTTTAATAATAAATACAACAAACTTTAGGGTAATATTTTAGGCTAAGTCTATATCAAAAGGGACCCTCCGTTTAGTTAGACCTTGCTAATGATAAAACTAACCATGGGGGTTCAGGAAAATAAAGAGAGCACAAATAAAATTTTAAACTAAGGTTTAGTCACTTTAATAAACATGAATAAACCTTAGGATAATAATAGAACTAATTCCATGGCACAATAAATCATTGTCACATGAATTGTTCCTACCAAATTTGAATTCTATTCACAAAAATATGATCTAGGGTGATTTGAATGAGGGTTTCAAGATGCTCAACCATGACTTCAATTTGATTTCAATAGAAAAAAGGTTAGTAAAAGATCCAATTATCATTAATATATGGAACCCTAGACCTTGCTCATTCTAAATAAACTCCATTAGACCTATAACCTGAAACACAAGTAATAATTTTAGAAACATTAGAAGGGGTAAAATAATGATCATATAAAAACATGTCAATTAATCCAAATGAGAACCAGGTGTGGATTATTTTAAAATAAATACAATGTGTAAACAAGCTAGTGGTACTCTAATCAAGTGAATTTTCAATTTTTAGTTACAAATTTGCATAAATTAAAACAAAGGTCTGCATTTTTTAGAAAATGGGGGTCGGTTGACCTTAACAAATGGTGAATTCTAGGGGAAACATAGCAATATGTTATAATTTAGATACTTTGGTTTAGACTAATAACTAGGATACTTATTCCACTTGATTAAGCACCATTATTAAGATCAGTTCATGGTTAGAATAAACTTTTTACATGGAAAATTAGGATTAAACATCAAGACATATCCACATTATGTGTGTGCTTACATAGGATTTAGAGAAAAAATTCTAGGTTCATGACTTTAACCATTAACATTGACTTTCAACATGTTTGGATATTCATTAAGAACCATGCTTTATCTCAAGGAAGGCTTAGAAATTGCTCTACTACCAGCTAGGTGTCCATAGCCCCAATAGAGATGATTTTTTCTCTACTCAAGGCCTTATTCCAATATCATTTAGACATCCATAGCCTTGATGGAGATTACCAGAATCACCTATGCCTAAAAAGTCTTTTTTTTGAAATAAACTCTTATTTTTTGTTTTTTAATATATTTTGACTTTCTATAAAAGGCTGGGAGCCAAATTATCTAGGTTTTTGGATTTGGTCAAATGTTTGATCTTTAGATAATCATCCTTGTCTATAAAATTCATCCCAATTAATTAATTATTTTTAAGTGCAAGAAAGAGTGTATCTCAATAATCAAAACTTTCACCCTACATGTGCAATACTTCTTAGAATCAAGCTTAGATCAAAACAAGGCTTAAAATCTCAAGGAACAATTAACCTATCCATTAGTATTTTCTAGTTTCTCCAAACTATAACATTAAGCTGATATTTCAATAATCCATGATCAACCAATGATGAGAAAACATACCTGCATTCTTGAACTGTGGAGTTCCTTTTGAGCATCTAATTGTATTTTCAGTTGAAGGCTATCTAGAATAGACTTATTAAAAGTAAGGAATAAATTAGGGAAAGAAAAAAAACTAAGATAAAAGCACACCAATAGAAATAAAAGGAGACACACAAAGAATATATAAAAACACTATTTACAAGCAAGGGGTAAGAAGGAAAGAAATAGGAAACAATCTAGACTAAGACCTACCCACACTAACTTTAACTAGTATTATAATTTAATCCATGAAAACATCTAGTGGGATAACATAGAAATAGTACTTGAGGTATTTCCCATTGGTTGGAAATATAAAATTTATTCCTTGTAAGTATTTCAATTTGAAGGTATTATCCCCTAGGGTCTCAACAATTGGATATGGACCAATACATAGAGGTGTGAATTTCCCATGTTTTCCCTTTGGTTCTGAGGCTTTATCCCAAAGAAGAACTAAATATCCTTGTCTAAACACCTTTATCTTTGAACATTTTTCAAACCACATCTTGACTATTGTTTGGTGTCTATTAAAATTGGAAAAAGCCTCCTCTCTCCATTCTTCCATCTATATGATATCCCCTAACCTTAAACTTATAAATTATTGATCCTCTTCCATGTAGTCTTTCATGAACATTCATGTTGGTATCTTGAGTGTGATGGGAAATATAGGTTCTTGACCATATACTAGAAAAAATGGTGATGCCTTGAGAGCTTGCTTAACTCTTGTTCTATCTACCCAAAGGGAATACTTGATTAGCTTGTGTTATGTCCTTGGTTTATCATCTACAAACTTCTTTATGGCTTTCATCAAGTCCTTATTTATTGATTCAAACACTCCATTACCTTGAAGGTAATGGTTTGATGAGAACTTGAGAAATATGTTATTGTCATATACCCACTCCATCATCTCAATAGAAATAAAGGTAGATCCATTATCACATACTAGATATACAATGGTCCCAAACCTTGAGAATATGTTTTCATCTAAAAATTTGATCACCTCTTTGGTCTTGCACTATTTATTTGCCACTATTTCAATCCATATATTATAGTATTTAGTAGCAATCAAAACATACTTATGAGCATCAGAGGAATTAAGGTTAATGACCCCCATAAAATCTAGTCCCCATTGGGTAAAAGGTCTATCAATCATTATTGGCTTTAGTGGCATGACTGGCTTAGGCTTTTTAGTTTTGATTACTTGACATGAGTGGAATTATCTCACATGTTTGTGAGCAACCTTGAAGATAGTAATATAGTAGTAACCATCCCTAAGGATCTTGTCGAATGCAGTCCTAAATGGATGTCCACTTCCCAATTTTGATGGAATGTACTCAATATCTTAGCCACCTCTTCCTTTAAAACACACCTTAGGTAAATTCCTCCAAATTTATTCCTATACAACACTCCATATTTGATTTAAAAATGATCTTTTTAAAGCCTTAAATTTATATTTTGCTCTCTAATTAACTCTCTATGACAATAACCATTTATTATAAAATAAACATTAGGATCATACCAATCATTGGATTGAAATATTTGTTATGCAACCTACATAACACTCAATTTGGGATTAGTATTGGTAATTAACTAAATTGAACCTTGGCATCTTAACAACTTTATAGTCTTCATCTCTAGATCATATTCTTGGATAAAATACATCCACTTACCTCTCGTTTCTCCAAGTTCACATTAAATAAGCATTAGCTTAGTGCTAGGGTCTAGTAGTATTTCATGTACATTACTTCTAAGGATATAATGCCTAGATTTCTTCACTGACTTGACCAGAGCACATGCTTGTTTGTCAACAAGAGAGTAATTAAATTCAAAAAAATTAAAAATAGTACTCATGAAAGTAATAGGATGATCACATCCATCTATCTTCGATGCTAGGACATCTATAATTGTATGGTCAGTAGCAAAAGAGTAAAGATAAAAGTCTTTAGCAACATCTAGACATATATTACCATAGGGGCTTATCCAATTTCTTATTTTATTTCCTTGAAGGCCTTCTTTGTCTCTTAATTCCAAGTGATCTTAGCATCTTTCTTTATCATTCATTATAAGGTCTCACTATTTCTACAAAACCAGAAATAGACTTCCTCACAAAGTTGATTTTACCAAAGAAAGACTTTAACTTCTTATTATTACTACGGGGTTCTATATTTTATATTACATTTACTCTATATGGGTCTATAGAGATCCCATACTTATTTATAACATGTCCCAATTTTTTTTGCTCAATTACACAAAAAATGTTCTTCTTTGGGTTGAGAGAAATTCCATACCTTCTATGACTTTCAAATACTTGTTGCAAGTGTATGAAGTGATCTTCCTTATTATTTGAAAAAAAAATTAGGTAATACATGTAATTAATAATTCACTTATCTATGAGGCCTTAGAAGGCATAATCCATTACTCTTTTAAAGGTTACACCTACATTTATCAATCCAAAAGGCATTCTCTTGTAGGAAAATGTGCCCCACTTGGCGGTAAAAGCAGTCTTCATCTTGTCTTCCTTGTTCACTAGCACCTAATTTTATCTAAAAAATCCATCAAGAAAATACATCATAGCATAACTAGAAATAATTTGGATTTCTTGGTCAAGAGAAGATAGGGGTAATTATATTTTTCAAATTCTCTATTCATATTTCTAAAATCAATGCATAATCTGGTTTCACCATTTTTATTCCTAACTAATACTAGGTTATCCACCCAAGTGGACTATCTAATGGGAAATATTATCTTAGAATTTAGTAACTTATTAACCTATTTGTATATCATTGGTTCTAGGATAGGGTTAACTAGCCTTTGTTTTTTCCTAAATGGATTACATGCTTCCTTTAAAGGTATGGTGTGGGTTATTACCTTAGGATCAAAGATCTTCAATTCATCATAAGACCATGTTATTACATCATTATAGTTGGTCAAAAAATATTTGTCTCTCTCATTTTAATGTTTGTATAGGATGTACCAATGTTCACTAGTTATGGTTGACCTTGAGAACCTAGGTCTATTGCATTATAGTCCTTCCATCTACTTTAAGAATTTTGGTAGTCTCAACTAGTCTGTCTAAATCAAATAGTCTCTATAAGGCTATCATATCTTTAGGGATATTATTTTCACTTAGATAAATGACCTTGTCATCAATTTTTCTATCAAATTTTCATCATCAAGGGTATTTTGACTGACTTCTTCAATAATATGACCCTAAAATACTCGTGAGCTAGTCATGAAGTCTATGATCTATTGATCATCACTAAATACTTGTAAATGGTTGACATTATCTAGAACTAAGGGATATGGGACTAACTCAATTATAAGGCTTTATAACCTAGAACCTTGATTGGACATAAGGTTGGTTGTAGCTGATGTAAGTTCATTAGCAACCTTGATTTCTTCCTTGGTGATTGACACAATGTTGAAAGCATCAAAACATTTGATTAAGTCTAACACTCTAAATTTATATTTCTTAATATAGGAAAAAAATTAGTGGTATTTAATCTTGACCTAATTAACTAATAGCTTAGAATAACCAAAAACTAATAGTTCCTTGACCTTGTGTTTTATTACAAATTGTAATCCAAAAATAAGTGCTTCATACTCACCCAAATTATTGGCACTGTATTATTTAAAAAAGGGATTGATTAAAACCATTCCTGCACCAAAAACTGATTTTAATCTAGCACCATCAAAATAAAGATTCCATAATTTAGGCATAACATGAGAATTTTTAGAGTTATACACCTTTGTGGTGTCAAAAGTGTAAACCCTAGATTTGAGTTAACCATATTAAACCTCTCATTGGTTTCATTGCACTCAATGATAATATGCTTCATTTTAAGATCCATTTCTATCTTGATTTGATTTATAACTCCTTTTCAAGGTAACCACATGTGTGAATAGTTAGTTTACATATAACCATTTAATGATCTAGTCTAATCTCTACTTAACAACATTTCATAAGCATTAGGTATGTCTACCACTTGGATGTAAATGAATTGTTGGATCCTTGGTGTAGAAGCAATATTTATGTGAACATTCAATAATTCTCCAATCACTTTGACTCTTGATTTATCTAATTGAATTGAAACTCTATCATATTTAATGGGAATCAAACCTAATTGTTCATAAATACCCTTAGGCATAATATTTGAAAATGCACCTGAATCTACCAATAAATTATGTAAATTATTATTGAATATCCTAAATATTAGTAGGAAAGGGGGAAAATATACTTTAATTTTTTTTATTACAACATTAGGATGTGCAAAATTTTAAAAATTATCAAGCTTCTTAGACAAAGATTCCAACTATAGATCCCTTTGTTCTATAATCTGAGTCAACTCATGCAAGGTAATTTTATCTTTGATATTTTTATGTCCTCTACTATATTATATCTAGACCTATTGGAAGAATTAAATGCCTTAGTATTGGGTTTAGATTTACTTCCCTCAGGAGGCTTTGGGTTATTATCTGATTTAGTATCAGGAGGAGTGTCAAAATTATTTGGTGGAGTTGAGAATGATAAAGGTTATTTATACTCCATATTCCTCAAATGATAAGTATTCTTTATACATTATTAAAAATCATGAATCTCTTCAGGGATATCTTTAGTCTCATTATCTTCTTGTATTGGGAACTTAAAGTCTCCACCATGAGAGTTGAGTCAATAAATGTAGATGACCTTGAAGAACCTAAGGTACATGTACCATTATATTTATTATGTATAACTTAAAAAATATCAAATTATTCTTGAAAATCTTCAAAAGTATTTCAAAAATCTAGACAGTCTAATTCACCATGTTTTGAAGTACAATGAACTCTACAATAATCAGGTAAAGCTACATCACCAAGATTTATATTAGGAACATTATTATTAGAGGATGATTCATTATTATGGTGGTTGTTATTATTTTAAAACATATTTGAAGGCCTATTGAATCTTCAAAATGGGAAGTTCCTATTAGAATTTTCTCCAGTATTTCTAACATGCTTTTGTAGCTGAATTAAATTAGTGCTTCACTTTTGAACCATCTTTAAGATAGAATCATTCTCAATTTTGGGTGCCATAGAAATATGAAATTGAGTATTGCTATTGTCTATAGGCATAAAATATATTTAGCATTGGGGAAGGGATACATTGGTAGAGTTTTTAAAAAATCCCAAGCTTTATCCAAGATTTTCATGGCTCAAAGGTAATTGGTTTAGAACCAAAAGCTAATTTAAGGTAGCCATATTTTGATTGGCATTGGGAATCAATTTCAAAATAAAAACTTTTAGATGAATGTTGGGAATTTTGTATGCCATTTAGCCCTACAGTTGCATTTGGTCATCAATGATCACAACTTCAGCATAAGCTAAGGCTAGTGTATTAATGACCTAAGCAGATTTTATGAGAAACACAAAAGTCATTAAATCCAAGGCATCCTTGTATATCTATAAGGCTAAAGCCTCATCATGTCTATAAGGATCTATGATTTTGCTAAACATTTTTTAGAATCTAGTATTAAATTCTCTTATGGGATCATTTGAGTCTCTTTTGATTGTGGTAAACTATTGGTACATGACACATGGACTAATGATTTTTCCAAACTGATCAATGAAGTAATTGTTAAAATCATTCCAACTAGTTATGTATTTTTTAGGAACATTAAGGAACCATTCATATGAAGAATCTTTGAAATTAAATGGAAACAATATACATGTTACATCTTCCTGAGCTATATTCAAAAGTCTTAAAGTAACTTTGAATCTCTCAATGTGTTCTTTAGTAGTTACAACACCATTACGACTAAAAGTGGGTAAATATTTTATAGGATTTTGAGGAAGGTCATTTACCACACCTAGAAAATTTATTGAGTAACCACCGAGCCAAGTCATACCTTGATAGGGATTGAAAAAAGGAGCACCTTGAATTGGTGAATTTGGTGAATTTGAAAGTCTATGCTTACCTTTGTCTCACCTAGATCTCATATGGACTTATAATGAAACTACGGGAACCCTTATCTCTAAATGTGATTTGGTCCATATCCTTGTAAATTACATCTTGAAAGTTTTGAACCCTTTTTTAAATATATTGTGTAAGTCTAATATTTATAAATAATGATGATCAGGGTCATACATTAAGCAAAATTTGTAGAAATATGTATGAAAAATGGAAAATGACATCAATATTTAACTAAATTAGCTCAAAGATATGTCCAAACACATAAATATGAAGGATATTTACATGTTTCAAGCTTAAATAAACTCAAATTTACAAATATCCAATCAAAATTTGAATAAAATAGCTATTACTAACCTAAAAAACCATGGATTTGTAGATCTTAAGCTATCTTTACCACAATTAAACATCAAACTTCAAATATCATCTATCTTTATCTAAATGAACTCAAAGACTAGTTTGAAACCATTAAGATGAATGATATTTACATAAATATGTTAAAATAAACACAAATATGCAAATAATACATCAATATTTGAACATAATTTTCAAAAATTAGCAAAGATGTTGCAAATTTTCAAAGATTTAACTAGTCCCTCCTAATGCTAGTTTTTACCCCTGTTGATGCACCTCAATGTATCAATAATTTCAAATAGTGTTTAAGAAGCACTTCTCATTTCTTGATTCAAATAATCCATCACATGAGTTATTGGTTGTAATAATACTATTATACTTGGTGAAATAAAGGTAAAATAGTGACTATTTCATAATTTTATATTTGTTGGTAGTTGGAAGCCACTATGGCTTAATAGTTAATCCTTGATTTTGAAGATGATATATGTTATTTAAAGTTAATTATGATAAAAAAAATAAGTTTAAAGCTAAAATAATATAGATATTCACAATGATGTTGATCTAAGGTGAATTGATAAAAAAGAGCAAAAGGAAGGGTAGGGAAGAAAACAAAGGTGTTGTTGATCTTTGCTTTGAACATTATGACAAAGTTCTAATTTCATATGAACCTACATTTAACCAATATGAAACATGAAGTATCATAATCTAAAATCCTATAACACATCAGTCAAACATCTAAGGAAAGTATGAAAAGATGCAAATAAGAATGAGATCCACTTTAAGAATTTTATCCTTATAAGTAAATAGCATTAACCCAGATGTAAGAAGAGTAAAGAAAGTGAAGTAAACCTATGAATTTTCAACTAATATAGCATTATCCCAAATAAGAAACTCTAAATTAAAATATGTACATTCATAATTAATAATAACCATTCAAATTTGAAGATGAGACTAGACAAATGAGAGAGAAACCATGATAGCAATTCAAACGAGCAAATGGGTGAAGTGTGTAAATTTTTTTATGATTTAGTCATACTTGTTACTTATGCAAAGAATCCCCATGGATTTATAATTTTAAAATCACTCTATGTGAGAAAGCTACCCCATAGGTTCTCTCACCTTAGTTCAGGAGAGCCAAAAGTAGCAGGGATCTAGCCATACCCTTTATAGGTGCTTCTCAATCATTTTCTTAGTCTACTCCATTCATGATTCCAAACCCTATCCCAACTATATTGACATTCTAGTGGGTTTCTCATCATTACTTTCCATTTTATTTAAGTGTGCAAGGCCAAATTAGAGAGGTGTACAACTAAGAACCAACAATGGTAATGAACAAGACTTCAACTCAAGATAAGAGTTAAATTTATATTGCATTCATTGATACCCAATATATAAACTATAAAACTGATACAAAATACAAAAGAAAAGAGGTAAAAAGAGAGAAAAGGGTCCTACTACCATGAAGGTGAAATTTAAATGTTTGAGTGAGCAAATCTCATGAAACCAATCCTTAGATGATTCATACCTATCACAATCACAACTAGAAACATGATCCAAAAGTTTAAGGGGAATGTTGATTGGGATAAGGAAAGAAGATCACCACCATAATACATGTACATGAAATTATCACCAAGCACTAAAGAACTCAAAATATCAAGATATGTCATTTGATTAACAATAATTAAAATTTAAAACAATCATTTAGTTATATGATTTACTTGCATAACCAATATAATTGAACACTAAGAGAGATTAATCAAGTAATGTAAACAAATGTCTTGGATCACTATCTTTTTTTTACAAGACCAATACCAGTCCAAAGATCAACACTAATTGGGTAGTTTAATCATGACTTGAGAAGGTGATTGATGATCCCTAACAAATCTGCCAAATAAGCTATGCCCATTTAATTATATTATGTATCCATGCCATTTTAAAATCGAATACTTACCCTATATACTCTACAAGATCTAATCTCCATTCCATTATGATTTTCAATTTCCATTTAAGTTAATTGAATCTATTCATTTATGCTCTTAGAAGATGGCATAGTTCCCTTCTCAGGTTAAACAACTTTGATGGGCTAGATGACCATTAAATTTAAATCCCTAGGCTCATGAATTTATCAATATCCACATGATCATTTCCTTTTCAATCCTTGAACTTACTTTTCTTTGGTATCTTAGTTTATTCTTTCATTGCCATGTGGTAGTCATACATTCTCCTAGTATCTCCCTTAGCCATATGGCCAAGTCATTTTTTCTTAGCCTTCCTTTGTCCCTTTAGGCTATTTTCTTTATTTTATTAGCCTAAGATCATGGAATGATTACACATGGAATCATATCATCTATCCATGGATTTGGAGGTCTATTAGTTGCCTTTTATTGGTGATTGGTCTCTATGAGTTGTCAATCTCAGAGATTGATGGTTAGAAGACCTCAAGCATTTTTTCATCATCCTCAAGTCATCAATCCTTGAGATTTAACCATGTGGAATAATCTTAAGTAATTTGGATTTGGATGATTCCTTTGTTCTTTTTGAACTATTATCCCCTAATGGATATCAATCTAATAGATCAAATGATTATTGGGCCTTCAAAGCTGTATATTTCCTTTAGTCTTCCTAAAGGCCCTGAATTTCTAGAATCATTCCATGTGGAAAAATATTAGGAATTTGGCACCCTTAGGAATTCCAATTTATTTGAGTTTTCCCTTAACACTCTAACTTTTGTGATTGTATCATGTGGCTCAATCATATATTTTGGGGCCTTCTAAACATAGTTTCATTTCCAAAGAACTTTTATTTGGCCATAACATCCCTATATGATTGACACATGGAGGCTTTACATTAAATAAATCAAACCTACACATTGAAAATAAAATGATCGAGTCATAAAATAATTGAGAGAAAACATATGAAGGGTAAAAAAATTAATGAAATAATAAAATAAATATTTTGCACTCTAAAATGAAACATTCACATAAATAGAAACTTTCAATTAGAGAAGAACCAAATATTTTACATATATAAATTCAATAGATTTAAGTCAATGATCATGAACTAGGATAAAAATTCATAAAAATATTCATTCAATATTTTAATTTCATTAAACATCCTTTTCTTGATTTTGATAGTCTTTTAGTTTAATGCGATAGTCAAAATTAAGCTAGTGACAACTGCCAAATGGTAAGCTTTCATTAGTTTAAATAAATATCCTTGATATTCTATTGATGGGAAAAATCCCATCAATTTTATATTAGGGGGTATGATGAAATCACAAAATTAACATGGATATCAATGGTTTATTTATCTATGGCCTTTGGTTCAATGGGATGATGCCATTTGGCATTATCCAAATTCTTGAGCTCAATAGAATAGAAAATGATCATGTCACATGGCATTATCATGAGGCCTGTAGGTCATCACTATGGTCATGTTCTCCTCTGAGCCTTGGGATATTAAGATCATTCCATTCAATCTGAACTTGGGCCTCTAATCCTTAGAGATATCTTGGTCTATAGATATCCTCTGTTATGAACCAATTTGAACCATCAATATAAAGACTGAATGGTAGGTGGGTATTCATGGGATCCTTGGATGGTTAAATGCATAGATCAAGGTTGAGTTTTTGTGATGGTGACATGCATCATAATATATAATAGGTGAAAGGAACAAATGGCTTAGTTTATTTTTAAAATGTCTTAGATTTATCAATGAACTGGGTCATTCTATATAAGATCAGATGGTCCACTAGAGGATCCTACTTCCATTAGAAACTTTTTTAATAACCCCCAAACTCTAAATAAACATGATCAATACATGTGGAGATATATTTAGCATGAGAGAATAAATTTAGGACTTAGGAATTTTAAAATGAGCATTAGATTCATAAAAAAGTAAATTTGTACATGTGGAGAGATCTAGGGGCTCATGGAGAGTCTTAATGCATTTTCAAAGCTTAGAATCTTAAAACCAGATTTTATAAAAGGCCTAGACATTATAAAAAATAATTCTAAAGTAAATTAAATTAATTAAGTTAATGGGATGAATTTAGAATTATAAACTTAGACAATCACTAATGGAATTATAAAGGTTTAAATTATTCACTTAAAAGACTTGAATATTGACCAAGTCTTTATAATAGAACATTATAAAAATTGGGTCATTTAAAATGAAATAAATCATTTTTAAGGTCCAATTTAGCTTGAAATAAACATCTGACTAAATATTTAATGTATGAACAATCACTATATATTGTTTGATAATTAAAATATGTTTAATTTACTCATTTTTATTCCAAGATCAAGGTTTCTTTAAGAAAATTTACATGAAGTTCCTTAGGTTTAAGGAACATATCTGTTTTCCATTTAATCCATATAATATTAATATTAATGTATAAATACCCAAGGTTTAGCCAAGAACTACTAAGTGAGAAAATAATGGAAAACATTAAGATTAATCCCATATTTTATAGAGTTTAAAGCTAATGTAAACAAAAGGTTTTATAAAATGAAAAGCAACTTAGACCTTTACCAAAGAAATTGTAAACCAAAAATGGGGACCCAAACTAATAAACCACTAAAACTCCCCATAGGAAAGAGATCAAAATCCATATCAAAAAAAGATTGTATGGTTTCACTAATTAATTTAGGGAATGTTGTGTAATAGATAATAAATGGTGATTATAATGGAACATACTTTTGAGTATGTTAAGAATTTAGATTGTTAGTTTCTCACACCTAAATAATAAGCACCAGTTGTAAATAATCACTCAATAAAAAATCAAAACATGAAGGCACACAATTCTACTGTAACATGTGACATATTGAGTTCCTTTCTTAACCGAATCCCATTAGTGTGTGCTAAATTGATTGATTTAGTTACAATTATGCATTCACACACTTTTGACCATACCTGCTTAAGAAATCAGAACTTCTAAGGGAAAAATATATATCAATTTGGCTTAGGGAGAATATCATGGGAGTTGTTTTTATGCCAAGTATGTGTCTATAGACCCAATAGAGATATATTTGGTTCCACTCAAAGCCTTACTTCATTATCACCCAAGCTAAAAAATCTAATGTGGATTTTCCTGAATCACCCTTTTGAGGAAAACTTAAAATTTTTTATTTGTTTTCAATTTCCTTTGAAATTTTATTTCTTTTTGAAAGATTTTTAAGGTTAAATCCATTAAGGGTTGGGAAAAAATCCATGGGTAAGAATAGACTCAGAAAATTTATAACTTAAGACTAGTTTAGAATCATTTTAGTGCTTCATCCACTCATACTTTTTATATTAGGTGTACTATATGGATTTAATATAAGAAAATAATGTTTATATATTAACATATTCCATTAATAGTCATATGTCTTCAAAATTATGGAAGTGAAAAAAATTCACAATAGTTCATACAAGCATTTGTTGGATAAAAAAATTGTTAGGGGCACAAATTGGTTAGTTTGAACCAATTGTGTGTAAACTAAGTCCTTACATTAGTCAAAAATGTAGGGATAAAGTCTCTCTCCTATTCTAAGGTTGATATACCTTTTTTGAAATCCAAAATGGGAAAAGCAGGAGAAAAACTATTGACAACTATTTACAATAATTTATTTCTATGGTGGGTTTCATACTTTTAACCAAAAAACACATAAAGGATATAGAAAAGAAAAGAGGTGAATGAAAGGAATTATGGGAAACAAAAAAATGAAGGGAATAAAAGGATAACTTGATTGTTATAGCTAGTTAAATATAAAAGATACCATGATAACCACAAGAAAAATAGATGACTCTAAGTGACTAAACATAAATATTTACTAAAATGGCCCAAGAAGGAGAAATATTGTGCTCTTAGAAATATCTTAACAAATTATTCATTTGGTATTTGATTAATAATTAGTTATTATAAGTCTTCACATTCTTCCATAAATGTGATCATATGTGATAGGATGAACATTATATTTTATCTATTAGAGTTTTACATGTTTGATTAGAAATTTACCTTCAAAATTTCTTTTATGAATGATGAGGGATCTTGATTTTATCAAGTTCCATTGCTTCATCACCACTAACAATAATTGTACCATATTTTTAAGTTTCTTTCTTCAACATCCCATATAGAATCATGTCATCTTCAATTTTGTTAAGTTATTATTGTGTGTCTTCCAAGTGATTTGCCTTGTTCCTCATCAAGATGAATTTTTTATTTTGGTGTATAGAACCAACAAAAACACATAGTTGATTTTTGGGACTTAGTTTATATGCATAAGAAATTAGTTTTAATAATTTTTAGAAATGTTCTATGAATTCTCTAATCTATTAATCATCTTGTTTCTATATTTGTACAAAATTTAAGACTAATACACATATATCCACAACTAATATAAATATTTAGAAGCTTGTTCTCAAAAGAGTCCTAATTCACAATATATAAATATTCTATGTGTTAAAACCACTCAACAGTAGGTTCTATGAGAGTCTCAACAAAAACATTGATAATGAAATATTCATGCATAACTCCCTAGATGTTATCGGATAATGCAAATTCCAAGACATTATTATCTACATCTTAACCATTTTCTCTAGAAAAACTAAAAAAAATCTTTCTTGAGTGTAATGGTAACTCAATGTATTGATCCAAAGCTAATGTCCCAAAATATTTACCCCATGAGACACAGGAAACATTGGGGTTGGGGTGAACTAATGCCATTTATATAACTAAGAAGGTGCATGCACTAGGTAATTATTATCAATAGAGTCACCAACATCAATTCCATGGGAGGTTCCTTTAACTGTCAAAAAATCATGTGCATAAATCAACTTGATATCTAGTGGAGTTGTTAAAAACTATTGGCTCAAAAATTTGTCAGTGGGATAAATTAGTGACATTGAGTCAATAATGTGAGAACTGAGTCCTTTCATCAATAAAAAATGTAGGGACAAAGTACCTCTCCTATTATTAGGTGCATATACCATTATTTAAAGCCAAAAATGGAAAATTAGATGAAATTTTATTTTACAACTAACATTTTTTATGGGGGGTTGCCTACTTTTAATCAAAAAACACATTAAGGATATAGAAAAGAAATGAGGTGAATGAAGGGAATTATGGGAAATAGATAAAGGAAGGGATTAAAATGAGAATATGATTATTATATTTATTTAAACATATAAACTACCATAGTAACCCTAAGAAAAAAAATGACTCAAGTAACTAAACATAGAGATTCACTAGAATGGCCAAAGAAGGAGAAACATTGTGCTCCTAGAAATCTCTTATCATTCAATGGGTAGTAAATACATAATTAAAACCTTAGGAGTGTAAAACATAAAATGAGGTGATCCTTTGATATTGATAACAAACTAAAGGTAACCATACCATATTTAACCATAAAATACAATTAGAATATTGCTTAAACCCACATATTTTAAATTTGTGGAAATAACAAATAGATTATAAAAGAAATTCTACTGTGAAATTTCCACATTAAGACTAACGGATGATAGTTATTAAAAAGTCTAAAAATCAAATATTTGAATAAAAATGAATCATACAAAAAGTTATAATTCATGAAGAAAATCTAAACACATAGTTTTTAAATCTCCTCCTTTGTGTTGATCTTCATTGAGTTGTAATACAATCTTGCCTTCCAAAAATATGTCTCAGAGTTCTATTTCTCAAAAATCCCCCCTTCACTAATGATATTAACACTCATAATTATAATTTGGGAAGGTTGTTGTTGTGCATAACCAATTTTTTGTGTTTTATATGGTGTAAAAGTGAGTTTACAAAAATACACCACTTAAGTGATGTGAAAGTGCATTGGTGAAATTACACTATGTATAAAAGTGAAATTACAAAATTATAGCAATTGAATGGTGAAAAAATGAAAATTACATTATTTAAGACTTATAAAGTTGACATAGTGCATTTGAATGAATTACATTTATGAGTTTGCACTTACAAAATTTGTAACTAGAATTTGTAAAATGTTTTATGTATAATGACTTTCTCAATTATATTCAAATTTTTACCTTCATTATTTAAACTTCACTGTATGGTTTCAATGCCACTTCCATCATTTCTACTTGGGCTATAGCCAGTACTTTTATCTATCCTAATTTCTCTCTAGTTCTGTAATTTTTTTTATGCATGGATTATTATGCTTGATTAGTTTATTAACTAATATTTGATTAAGATTCATAACATATGCTGAATATGGGATAGTTTATGTTGCTTAATTTACATAATTACTTGCTATGATTTAATAGTACTTTTATATTATGTACATTATGATCATGTTTATATAGTATTATTTTATGGATATAATGGTGTTTTGAGATAACTACCTTCATTATTGTGAGATCAATGAAGGACAAGTTCTTCCCTCAAAGTATGATGGAGGGAGAGTAGCATTGGAGAGGGTGGTTAGATGTAGATGTTTGGGATCAACAAAGAATGAATATGGAAACCATTACACACACCACTTAAAAATAACATGATTAATAATAAATTGTTTGATATAGGTGTCATAGCATGTTTTTGAGATTAATATTATGATTTTTTTTATTATTGATGACGATCGTATGATTGTTCAAGTGATTTCACTAGATTTGTGATGATACTAGTTTATTTTATATGATGCACTTGCTTGACTGTATGAGTGAGTGCAGTTATGTTTTACTTACATTACTATGTTGATAAGTAAGGTTGTACAATATTATAATTTAATGGCATATTCCATTGTTATTAATTATCTATAAGATGTAGGTAATAATAATAATAATAATAATTAAATATTATTATTATTTATAAGTTAAAACTATATGTCAAAAGATATAAGTATCATTATTTTAATACCTTTGTATTCAATTAATAATTGAACCAAAGTTATTTTTAAATATATTGGAATACATTATTTTATTAGTTAAAGATTTAAAAATCATTGTATGTATAATAGAGGATATTATACTCACATATAACTATAATATATTAAAATATAAAAGTATTATCATACAATATAGATTATACTATATAATATGGATGAATATCATTGCATGCAAGATACTTGGTCATCTATTAGATGTTGAAATTTTGTAGGGAATGAAGTTTGGAAATGATTTTATTAAAGTGGTCAATGATTATCTATTTCATGCATATTTTGAAAGGAATATATAATGATTTTATATAATCCTTGAGATGATTAAGGTTACTAATTAGCTATTAAATTTGGTTAAGCTGCTCTTTTGGTGGAAAACATGGAGGCTACTGTAGACACCGCAAATGTGTCTGCACCTTGGTTCTCCCCCCTTGTCCACCTCAAACCCACATCCTAACCCTTGGCCTTAGTCCCCTCCACTCATTTGATTAAAATCACTTAAATATTTCAATTAAGTGGCCCCCTTTCCACCTCACCCTTGCTACCTTGGATCCTCCCTTGAATCCCTCCACCTTCCTCTTAGCCTTTATTATGCCAAATCTTCTCATTATCTTCCTCCCGCGCCCATTTAACCATCCTCATAACCGTTCTTCCCACAATCCCTCACCCGGAGGCGTGCAAGAATGGACAGAGGCTATTTTTAGTCTCTGTCCCCATTCTGCCACTACCGACGTCGGCGACCCTTCGGCCGACGTCGGCGAAAATGCTAGCGTCGCCAGCCTTCAAGACCCCTTTCTACATCCGTTGCAGCCCCTGGCCCCTTGAGCTCGCAAACAGATTCCTCTTGGCGTTTTGGCATTCGTTTCTTCTCCCTCTGGACCTCGTGCAACAACAGCAATAGGTGCAGGGATTCTTGAGCAGAGATTTCCTCTTGCAAAGTCTTATGTGGTCTCAACAACAGCGCTTCCACTCTTCATTCAGCAAGCTTAAAAGGTAAGCACAGTCTGTTATTTGATTTCATTTCTTTTCTTTAGTGTTCAGTTGTTTGGCATCTGCTGTCTTCCACTATCCTCTGTCCTACCCCCTGAGAGGCTGGAAAGCCTTCTCAGGCCCTGTCCTCTGTCCATCTCCCTTTCACCTGTCATCCTTTTAGTATAATCCCGAACAACTCCCTCATCCCTCCTGCCAACAAAGACCCTATACAGGGCACCTGATCAGAACCAGACCATTTCCCAGTCCATTCAAAGTCGTCCCTGAACTCTGTCTCGACCCTGTCCACAAACCAGACCCATCCACAGTCCAAAAAACCCAACCAGACCCGACTACAGGCCACTTCCCCGACCGACGCCGGTTACTTCCCCGACCGACGTCGGCAAGATAACCGAAGTCGGCAGACCAGGCAACCGACGACGGCAACATTCCCGACCTCGGCGACTGTCATCAGCCCGACAACTCCTTTCAGGTAACCATTGGTCTTTTCTTTCATTTCTAATTTGTTTATCATCTCTGTATTCTGGCATTCTGTATTTCCTCAGTCTTTTATCTATCTGTTATCAGTGGGTTGACCTCCCTTGAGGAAGTTTTTACACTTCCAAGAATAAGCTCTCGCTTGGCAACCTATTGCCTATCCATCTAACATTTTCTTGTCCAAGTTTCCTTTTTCTTGCAGGTGTCATTCCTCCACAGCCAAAGAGGGGTGCTCACAAACGTCTGGATTACGGTGCACAATCTTTAGTCCAGGTACTTCTAGCCTTGTCCATCTCTTTAGTTTCTTTATTTATCTTTTGAATGTAGAAAGCGAATTAGCGATAGAAACATTCTGGCACGCCCGGTGGGACCTTAGGTTCTTCCTCGGGTTCCTCTTCCTTTCATTCATTTAGGTGCATTTAGGCTCCTTCCTTCTTGTCTCTTTCTTCTATTCCAAATGACACTATAAGCAGGACTAAAACGAATCTTTCTTCCTTGCATTTCTAGACTAGTCTAAACATCATACTCTTAACCCTTTCTCAAACTTGTCTCCATAACAAATCTCACATTTCGACTTGGGCTTAAAACGTATCGCACTTTCATTTCTGCTTGTGCTTGCATTAGTCCACATTTAGTAACTTAAATCCGCATATTGAATAAATCGTAGACACTTGATGTTACACTACCAAACCACATGCACTAAAATGAACATAAAACTTACTTGAGACAAGGCCCGACTGGGATTTCATCCCCCAGCGGATGCCTTACCCATCCTGATGACCCTACTTGGATTTCATCACCAAGGGGGAAGCCCACTCCGTTCTCTGGCGGAGGATAAACTCTAGGTGAGGTATATCTTGGCTAAGCGAGACCAGCTAACCACTGGAATCGTGAAGTGAGGGGAACTTACTCCTTAGCACCAGGCCACGTACCAGACCCTAACACAGATTTCTGAGCACCTAAAACAAGACCCAAAACTAGCTCTAGACTGCCTCTTCTAGGACCTTTCTTACAGCCAATCTCCCCAAACATTCATCTACAGCATAAGCCACAAGATTCTAAGGTTAATTCCTAGGATTTATCGCTTAGGCTTGTCTGTCTCTTTCTATTTTCCTCTTCTCATCTGTTTGTTTGAGTGAGTGATGACGCTTTCTTCATTATTTTTCCAAGAATCTTAAAATCTTTTGGTTCTCTGGAAGACACAGTCACCGGCATCGGTTCTGTCACCGACGTCGGCTTTCTTCTCTTACCGACATCGGTTATCCAACCGACGTCGGCTATCTTCCTTATCGACATCAGTTTTTAAACCGACATCGGTCTCTGTCACTATCCTTTTTTTTCAAAACCAGCAGCCTAAAACCTATCCCTTCTATGTCAAAAACTCCCTTCTGGTTTTCTGAAATAGAAAAACACAGTTTCTGAAACCTGAACCTTCTTTGCCTTGCATGGTTTTGACTCGTAGCCAAGCCAAGGCTCTTGTCAACCACGCTAGCCGTCAACCACTTCCGTCAACCCCGTCCGTGACCAAGCCTACAATGGAGTTCAACTCGGAGACCGAAAGAACTCCCATTCGTCCAACCCTGCCTCAGACTCCTATTGTCCAAGAAGCGGACCAAGATTTCAAACGATTCTTGGACCTCAATGTCAAGGCCTTGCAACACTATCTCGCGCATAGCTGAACGCGAGACTCCTTGGGCAATCCGATCTATGGAATGCCAACCTCTCTTGCCATGACTACAGCTGTATCGATGGCATCCATAGTTCAACCCTTGGACACTCAAGCCATCGCTTCGACCACTGACCAAACTTTGACCAATCCTCTAGGCGTGGCCTCTCCCTCTATCTTTGGGCCCACTTCCACCTGGGTTTCGGCCCCCTATCAACCTCAACCCGCTCAACCGCTATCCACTCCTTTTCAAAACCTTGTCGTCTCTATTCCGCCTACCCTGGCCCCTATCAACACTAGGGTGGCTTCTTATCCCTTGGCCCCCGTTACCACAGTCCAACCCCTCATGGCAACATCGGGCCTAGCTATGCCTTCTACCCAACCACCTTTAGCCTCTTCATCTATCCCTACGACTAGTTATCCCTATGTTGCACCTTTACAGGGGCAACCGATTACGTCGTATACCTCTCCTAGCCTCTTTCAAGCACCCTACAACTTAGGGGGCGCGCCACCCGTCAATCCGTTGGCAGACATCATCAAGATGCTGATGGACAAGATGACCAGTCTAGAGACCTTTGTTTCCAGCTCATGCAATGCTCTCTCATATGAGTAGATCTGCAACGAGCCCATTCATCCGTCTATCCCAATCAGACCATATCCTAGCTAGTGGGAGCTTCCAAATTTTTCTCGTTTTCAAAGTAAGGAAGACCCACAACAACACTTGCGGGCATTCAGACATGCCTGTTACCTCATTTCCCATGACGATGCGTTGCTCTTATGCACGTTTCCTATGTCTCCCTCGGGTGCTGCGCTTGACTGGTACAACTCCCTTCCTAGCCATTCTCTCTTCTCATTCACACAATTGGCCCAGCTCTTCCTCGATCACTTTTCCATCAACATAACCAAGAAGGTCTCGATCACAGACCTCTATTCTATCCGGCAATTCGAGGATGAGTCCATAGCCGACTTCGTTGCTCGATGGAGAGGCCTCATCAATCAACTCTCCTTTTCCTTACCCCAGGCCGAGCTTATTGAACTCTTCTCCCAAGCCTGTGCCAGACATATTTCTTCCACCCTGAGGGTTCAAACCTTCCGCACCTTTGATGAAGCCTTCACGATGGCCCGCAAACTTGAGTTGCGTGCCATCGAGGAGAATAAAGTCAAGTTGCAGAGCAAGAATCCTAGCTCTAAGACCAATGACTCTTCTTCTGCTAAGCCATCATCATCCAATTCTAAATCCAAGGCCTTAGCTAATGCCATGGTTGTTTGACCTTCATCTTCTTCAACCAATCAACCTGAGCCATCCACATCTCAGAGCGCCAATTGCCAATTCCAGCAAAGATACTTACAACGACAGTATACTCCTCTCGGAGAATCATACGCATCTATGCTAGAGAAGCTTGTTAAGCAGGGGGTCCTCAATCTCCCTCAAGCACGACCTCCTCCACAATTTGATCCCTCACACGCCATCCCTGTGTGGTATAGGGAACAAGACTTCTACAGCTTCCACTATGTTAAGGGACATGACACGGAAAACTGCAAAACTTTTAAGAACATAATCCAAGACATGCTTGAAAATGGGGACCTCATCTTAGACAATCCCAATGCACCCCCTAATCAGGCCATTGACATCTTCAAACAGCCATTCCCTAATCATCCGCCAACTCAGAACAATGTCTAGACCTTAATTGACGACAATCATGAGCACAACATCTGAACAGTCAATACGGTCTCACCTTTCGTCCCCAATCAACCTCAAGAGGTTAGTCCATCAATCAGTCCATCACATATGGACGAACCTCTTTCCCCAGCTAGTTCTCCATCGACCTCTCTCATCTTGGAGGACGTCTCAGCTTTACCAGCACCACCGATCTCGCCATCCTCCTTTCTGCTGCCTATGGAAGACCCGACCCTTCCTACTCCTCAACCGCAAGTGGAGGGTACCATCATCCCTGCCCTTTACCCGCTTGAGGAGACTCGCTCCCCAGTTTCTTCTCCACCCAGGGAAGAACCTGTCTCCCCTTCGTCTCCATCTAAATCTGTCATAACTTCACCATACCATGCCTCTAAGACCACTACACCCATCTCGTCTTCAACCTCGCAACCATCAACATCTTCTTCTCAACCATTTTCCCGGTTAGTGGAGAAAATCAAACTTCTCCCTCCGAGAAAAGTGACGCCTCAGGTGTTGTGGGAGCGTCTCAAAGCCATTTAACATACCCGTGCCCTCTCATCACATGCTGCTAATCTTTCCAAGGTAGAATCTCTTCAGACCCGTGACAAAGACCAGACTCTCAAACCTCAACCAAAACTGAAACCTGCATCTCTCTCGTCTAAGCCTATCAAGTCGCTTGGCATTCATCCTGTCTCCACCCTCACTCACCTGCAAGTGAAGGTGGACCTAGACCAGGCCTTGATCAGTAGTAGTCTTCCAACCAAGTCAAAGGAGACTGCCAGACTGCTGAAGTGAACGCCTCCTTCCCCGTCGCCATTGCCATCTATTTTGGGCCCCCATCCTTCGACCCTGGCTAGAATCCTTCCCACTCCGGCCTCCAATCAAAACTCGCTGCCTCCTTTGCTATCTCTGCCACCAACCATTCATTAGGTGCCATGATCGCGCACCGAGACGAGCATCATCGTGAGCAAGCGGTTTACTACATCAGCCGAACACTAGTCGACTATGAAACTCAGTATACCCACACCGAGAAACTCTATTTGGCATTAGTCTTTTCCACTACCAAGCTCCGCCACTATCTTCTCAACCACAAAACCTTTGTCGTCACTCACACCAACCCTCTCAAGTTTATGCACTCCAAGCCATATCAGAATCAACATATGGCTCGGTGGCTCATGCTGCGCGCTGAGTTTGACCTCAAATTCATCCAGCAGAAATCTGTCAAGGGGCAAACTATCGCTAACCAACTAGCAGATGCCCTTCTTCTCGACAATCAACCTTCACACTGTGAGTTCCCTGACGAATCTATCGCTACACTTTCCACCGATGACACCGTCTACCAAATGACCATGTTCTTTGACAGCTCTAAATGTCAACTCAGTGGGGGTGCAGGGGTCATCCTCATCCCACTCGAAGGGGAGCCCATGCCTCTATCTTTTAAGCTTGACTTTGATTGTACCAATAATATGGCTGAATATGAGGCCTTAATTTTGGGACTTCAGACTGCCCTTTCCCTCCACATCAAGTCTATCAACATCTTCGACGACTCGCAGCTCGTCGTCAATCAAGTTAACGGTTCATATCTTTGTAAAAACGAAGTTTTGCAGAGGTATAAGAATCGTGCTGACCTTCTTTTGGCATCTTTCGACCATTATCTCTTGCAGACTGTTCCACGCTCTACGAACAAGTTTACTGACACCATGGCTTCTCTTGCTTCGTATATCCCATCTTCATCATCGTCATCTTGACTTTTTGTCACGGTGCATCATGTACCCTTGCCTTCATACATCTCCCCTCACATTGACCATGTCAACACTATCCATTCTAGCCCACAAGATGACTGGTATAAGCAACTTGTGGACTACTTGTCTCTTTCTGTCACTCCTCCCAACCTCTCTAGCAATGCGCGGTGAGCTTTCATCAAGTGCACAACTCGCTATACCATGCTAGGGGGTCTTCTCTATAAGTGAGGCTTTGACGGTCTCCTTCTTCACTGTCTCACCTCCACTGAAGCTCCTAAAGCCATAAAACAAGTCCACAACGGGATTTGTAGTGGACACTTTAGTGGAAACTCGGTTGCCAAGCGCATCCTTCGCCTGGGTTATTATTGGCCCACCCTTCATCAAGACTATAGCGACTATGTTCGGCGTTGCATCAAGTGTCAACAGCACTCTAACTTGCTTCATCTCTCCAACCACGCCTTACAAGTCACTCAAGATTTATGGCCTTTCTCTCAGTGGGGCTTAGATCTCATCGGTGAGATTAACCCTCACTCGTCTCTCTGTCATCAGTCCATCATCACTGCCATTGAGTATTTCACCAAGTGGGTGGAAGCCGTTCCTCTTGTCTCCACAAAAGCCGACAAAATTGTCGACTTCATCAGCAGCCACATCATCTATCGTTTCGGTGTCCCTCACAAAATCATCACCGACAATGGCAAGTCCTTCAAAAACAAGACTGTCCAAAAACTATGCGACTCATTTGGCATCAAACTCAGCTTTTCTTTGCCTTACTACCCACAAGTAAATGGGCAGGCTGAGGCTTTCAACAAAATTCTGACTAAAATTCTCATGAAGGTGGTCGACAACACAGGAAGGGATTGGCACATTCATATTCCCTTCGCTTTGTGGGCCTACCGCACTAGCATTTGAACCTCTACGGGTGCTACCCCTTTCTCCCTCATGTACAGAACAGAGGCTGTCTTACCTCTCGAAGTACAGATCCCGTCTCTCCGCATTTCCCTGCATGACATTCTTTCCAATGACAACTTTTGTCAAGATCACTTAGCTCAACTTGAGTTACTTGACGAGCGCCGTCTTGCTGCCCTCAATCATCTCTATGTCTACCAAAGTCGCATAAAGCGAGCCTACGACAAAAATCTGCGAGAATGAGATTTCAACATCAGAGACCTCGTCTTCAAAGAGAATCAACACGTGACCAATATGGAGTGAAGTAAATGAGGCAAATTCACCCCTAATTAGCTTGGACCTTTTATCATCACGCACAAGTATGGGTCAGGGACTTATCGTCTATCCTCCCTCGACGGACGGCCAGAACCTGAGCGTCTTAATGCGTTGCATCTTCGACCATTCTTCTGTTAGTCAAGTACTCATCTACTGGACACGTAACTTGAGCTCATCCCTTGAGCAATCCTCATCCTCTTAATCTTCATTCCTTTCAACCCTATTCCCCTTTAATAAGTCCTTTACAACCCTTTTATGACGTATGGATGCTTTGTCCTAATAAAAGGGCGTCCTTGAACTTCTATAGTCTTGTCCATGACTCAAAAAAAAAAAAAATCAAATCAAGATGTCAAAACATAATCCAAGGTCACAAAATCAAATCAAAAAGACAGACTGCTCCCTTGAAGGATAGCTGTACTATCATTGCTGTAGCTAATAGACTGATCCCTCGAAGGACAGCTATTCAAACATTATATAAAGCAAAAATATAGACCACTCCCTCGAAGGATGGCTATGACTAAATCTTGCTACAAATAGCAACCTTTCTTAGAAGCTTCCTGCATTGATCAGCTTCGCAACATGACCACTAAATCAAATGACATCTCTCTGTAGACTTCCCGCATCGATCAGTCTGCGCCAAAAAAAAAAAAAAACGAATCATGGACTTGACTTGTAGTTGTCTTAAGGTCTCCTATAAAAAGGGGCAAGGTTCTTCCTGCTCTTAAACTGGGTTACCCTATCCTCCTCCTATCACCCGCTCAAAGGATTTTGAGCTCACTTTAATGTCAAAGTGATTCGATTACCGCTCTAACCCAACACTAGTCAATGACATAATGCATGAACGGGGCTTTTGTTCTAATAACCCCTATCTATGCTCCCCTTCTGGTCCTTGTCAATGAAAGAGCGATTCACCTTTCACTTTTTCTCTACACTTTGGTCACATTTAACCACATCAATTGTCGACTCAAACCAAGCTATTTTTCATCTTCATAGCATTAGACATCATCCTCATCCATTTCACATAGTTTCTATGGACACCAGTACACATGGAAACTATCGACCAGACCCAATTTATGTTAAGCATAAACCAATACTTGCTGAAGCATAAATAGACCTCCATTCATTTTTAGCATACATCCATCACGACTATGGGAACTTGCTAGGGATGAAAGACTCTCGACCAGTTCTACAGAATACATCATCTTATCCTCATCTTACCCCTCATCATTTTGACACTTGACCACATCCAATCATCGCCCAATCTTCTCAATTCGTCTGAACTACATTGGTCTGAGGCCCTATGACTAGGGCTATGTAGGAAGCACTCAGATAACACATCCTCTGAGGTTAGCTCGACCACCCCTGTTTGTTCATCTCTTTGATGGACAAACCTTCTCTTCTGCGACCTTGACTTTGATCACGACCCACCTTCATTTTATTTAACCAAGACCAGTCATTTTCTTTAACCAAGACCAATCATTTTCTTTGACCATTCCTCCCTTTTAGGGAGAACTACATTAGCCTGAGGCCCTTTACACAAGGGCTATGTAGGCAGCACTCAGATCACATGATGTTTTCTGAGGTTAGCTCGGCCACATCCTTTCGTCCATCCATCCCCTTGACCAATGACCATTGGAGATCATGCGTCTCTCCTTCGACCTTCGACTACTTCCAAGCCAATGTTGCCTTGGTTGTTTTTGCGTGTGTGCTACCGCACGGTTGGTTAGCAAAATTATCTACAGACTATTTTTGACCCTTCGCAAGTATAGGATCGTAAGCTAGTTGATCCCTATTACTTGTGGCTTTTTTGTGTTTCTGGGAGCACTTCCTGAGCCTGGGATACCTGGAACACGATGACCATTTGGAGCTTCAGCTTAGATTGAGTAACCCGATTAGCAGACGACTAAATGTTGGGGCCCGGTTACTTCAATTTTGGCACTCCTTGACCCTTGACATGCGACAACTTGACCCAATCATCCCGTGAAGTGGTATACGTGCAATCACGACTATTGCAGCATTTTCGCTCACACTCTTCTATCCATCTCTCTGTCAAATCGACACTCGATCTCCAGTTCCCTTCTCTCAACTATCACTTTGAGGGGGGAACACCTCATTCTTTTCCTGGGGCAACCAACTCCTATTTTTGTCTTGCAGTTCGTCAAGAACAACCAACAAGACAAAAAGGGGCAAATGTAGACACCGCAAATGTGTCTGCACCTTGGTTCTCCCCCCTTGTCCACCTCAAACCCACATCCTAACCCTTGGCCTTAGTCCCCTCCACTCATTTGATTAAAATCACTTAAATATTTCAATTAAGTGGCCCCCTTTCCACCTCACCCTTGCTACCTTGGATCCTCCCTTGAATCCCTCCACCTTCCTCTTAGCCTTTATTATGCCAAATCTTCTCATTATCTTCCTCCCGCGCCCATTTAACCATCCTCATAACCGTTCTTCCCACAATCCCTCACCCGGCGGCGTGCAAGAACAGACAGAGGCTATTTTTAGTCTCTGTCCCCATTCTGCCACTGCCGATGTCAGCGACCCTTCGGCTGACGTCGGTGAAACTACCGGCATCGGCAGCCTTCAAGACCCCTTTCTACATCTATTGCAGCCCCCGGCCCCTTGAGCTTGCAAACAGATTCCTCTTGGCATTTTGGCATTCGTTTCTTCTCCCTCTAGACCTCGTGCAACAATAGCAATAGGTGCAGGGATTCTTGAGCAGAGATTTCCTCTTGTAAAGTCTTCTGTGGTCTCAACAACAGCGCTTCCACTCTTCATTCAGCAAGCTTAAAAGGTAAGCACAGTCTGTTATTTGATTTCATTTCTTTTCTTTAGTGTTCAGTTGTTTGGCATCTGTTGTCTTCCACTGTCCTCTGTCCTACCCCCTGAGAGGCTGGAAAGCCTTCTCAGGCCCTATCCTCTATCCATCTCCCTTTCACCTGTCATCCTTTTAGTACAATCCCGAACAACTCCCTCATCCCTCCTGCCAACAAAGACCCTATACAGGGCACCTGATCAGAACCAGACCATTTCCCAGTCCATTCAAAGTCATCCCTGAACTCTGTCTCGACCTTGTCCACAAACCAGACCCATCCACAGTCCAGAAAACCCGACCAGACCCGACTACAGGCCACTTCCCCGACCGACGTCGGCAGGATAACCGAAGTCGGCAGACCAGGCAACCGACGACGGCAACATTCTCAACCTCGATGACTGTCATCAGCCCGACAACTCCTTTTAGGTAACCATTGGTCTTTTCTTTCATTTCTAATTTGTTTATCATCTCTGTATTCTGGCATTCTATATTTCCTCAGTCTCTTATCTGTCTGTTATCAGTGGGTTGACCTCCCTTGAGGAAGTTTTTACACTTCTGGGAACAAGCTCTCACTTGGCAACCTACTGCCTATCCATCTAACATTTTCTTGTCCAAGTTTCCTTTTTCTTGCAGGTGTCATTCCTCCACAACCAAAGAGGGGTGCTCACAAACGTCTGGATTACGGTGCGCAATCTTTAGTCCAGGTACTTTTAGCCTTGTCCATCTCTTTAGTTTCTTTATTCATCTTTTGAATGTAGAAAGCGAATTAGCGATAGAAACAGCTACTATGTTTGGATGGTGATAGACTATGTAAGCTTGTTGAGCTAATTTTGCATAAACTTAAAAAATTAGTTGAAGTGGCCATTAATGGGGAGAAGAAATAGAATGAAAATGAATAAGAAGAAGAGGAGAGCAGTGGGGAACATAAGGATACATGATTCACAACTTTAAGGAGAAAGTTGTAAGATATCAAGAAGGTAAAAATGTGAAGGAAAGAGGATGGAATTCAACGGATTTCATTGGCAAACATAGGTAGGTTTTGTATTTCAATTCCTGTGTGGATAAATGTATCGGTTTTTAAAATTAAGTAATTGATAAATGGGTTTTATATGTTTAAAATCTATATTTCTTCATTGGATTATGGATCCTAGTGGATGGCTTAGCTTCCATAGAAACCTATATTTAACTCAAGGAAAACCTAGAGTTATGGATTAAACCATATAATTCTTGGACAATTAAGCTTTTATATATCTAGTCATAACTCTCTCAAAATTCAAAAAACTTGGTACATTTAATAGGAAACCATCCTTGATGGATATATATATGTGACTTAAATATATTGTTTGAATTGGATATATATACTCATTTGGGCGTTTGAAATTTGATTTTAAACATAGCTTGAAGGTTGAAAATTTGACTATGTATACACCATTGGTCTTTAGGTGTAAACTATGCATAAATTCATTATATGAATTGGGTATGTTAATAAATACACATATATAGATATATAAATATATGCATTGTTAAAATTATAGGTTAAATAAATATATACTTATATATATTTGTATATATATTCGTGTATTCATTTTTAAACTAATTTTAAAAGGTTTTGAGTAATACTATGCTCATATACATTATGTGTATGTTGATTGTCTACACATAAATTTATATGTTGATGATTATGTACATATACATTTTTATGTTGTCAACTATGTACATATACATTTATGTGTTATTGATAGTGTGCATATACATTCATCATGTGCTTTGAATTTTTTGTATAAAATTATTAGCGAATTTATGATGCATTTTAGAGGGTAATTGTATTACGTAGTTGTATAAGTGAATAGGGGATTGAGACTCAGTTATTTTAATTTCAATATAAACACCTAAAAAATTAATAAAATGGCTATACAATTAATTATTTATTGTAAATTATGTAGTGTATGTATTAGATCATACAACTTATGAATTTTTTTGATAGTCATCTTAGGGAACCTGGTATGGGTAGGAGGTTGAATATATTGGAATGTGTTGTGGTTATATATGAAGTTCAAATCATAGATTTTCTATTATCTTCACTAGTTTTAATATGATAATAATGTGATAAATAATTAAAAGGAAGGATTGTGTATTCTAAATTAGTCTTTCAAAATAATAGATAGTCAATTTGATTCAATTGGGAAATTAAGCATGAGAAACTGTTGAAGGCATTCAAAATTTTCATGATATTATATGAATGACCCATATGGGGATAAATCAAATATGTTTTTAAATTGATTTAATGTATTTGATTTAATGAAACTTTCAAAATGTTTAAAATAAGAATTTTTTTTAAAACATAATATATGATTGACTATATGTTACTTTCAAAATTTGTAAAAGTATGTATGTTTTAAACTAGTACAATTCTAGGGAAATTATTTAGTTTTCTAATAAAATGGAGCTATGTGGATATTTATGAATTATATGTATACATTATAATATACAAAATACTCTAAGTCATTTATATCGGATGTTTACTTAGAATATTCTTTATACAATATACAATTATATTGTATTGAAAATATTGTAGGGAAAATTTGTATATATATATATAGAGGGAGAGAGAGAGAGATGGTATGTGTACTAGTTATTGGACTATGTATTACATCAAAATGGTTTATTCCATATATTTATGTGTGTGTGTGAATATCATACATAGATGTATTATGCTTAAAAACAATATTACTATTAGTGTGTAATAGATTTCTTGATTTATATGTTATGAATATAGGAAATTATCATGTTTGTACTAGCTTTGTTTATACGTGTAATATAAAATATAATTAAATCTTGTATTATACTATTGTTTCATAGAGAAATAACATTATGAGTTACTTGGTTTGATAAGTAACTAAAAATTTTGATGAGATAATAAATGGATGCTATATTTGACACTATTTTTGGATTTTGTTTTAGATTAGAGGTAAAAGCAGGTTTTGAAGGGGCCCCGAAACCCTATAACAAAGAGCAAAAAAACATAAAAAATACAACAACACCCATAGGCAATGCCTAAAAAACACTACAGAGAAGTAGCAAAATCAGGTTTTGAATGGTCCTGAAACCATCAGAGATACATCCGATCAAAACCCAGAAACAGAAGTCTGGAGAAACAACATACAAAACCTAACAAGCGAAAAACAAAGAACTGTACCAGTTTCTTTACCACCAAGAAGGACCAGATTATTCATCTAGTTCCAGAATCAAGTTCATGGCTTCTTTTTCTTTCAAAGTAGTTTCCTGTGTGGTGACCTCCAACAAAGCTCCTTTTTGTGTATCTTTCTTTCTGGAACTTTGCCTTGTCCTTTTGCTGGGACCCTCTAGTGCTTTGGTCTCCTCATTGGCTCGTTTACCTATATTGATAGCTACTGCACAAATGTTAGACGTTACTTCATCCATTTTCTTTCTGTTATCCTTTATTAACTCTCGGAGATTGATTTCGTAAGCTTTGAGCTTCACAGGGATCTCGCTTAGCTGAATTTCCATGCCGTTTACTTTGTTCCAAGCAGCTTTCAGAGACTCTTCCAATGTTTCCGCTTTTTTCTTGAGTTCAATGATCTCCCTACATAGCCAAAAATATAATTGGGAGGAAGACTCAGCTTTACTGTTAACCCAAGTCATAGGAGTGTAAATTTCTTCATTCTGATTCTTTCCTCTCCAATCCTCATATTTTTTTTTCGGGCTATTCCTATCTTCTTCAAAGAGGTCATCTTTGCTCTTTTGTTTCAGCTCATTGATTCCTTCTTCAATTTCCATCTCCATATTTTGAATATCTTCTTGGACAGATATTTCCTTTTCTTTCTTAGAAGTTGGGTCCTCACCAGGATCTTCCTGGACAGTGTCTTCCTCCGCCACTTTCTGGTTTTCCTCCAACTCTTCTGTTCTGGTAACAGAATCCTCCTCAATATTGACTTTATCCTTTTCAATTTCCTCCGATCCTTCTTCATCATTACTAGAGTTGGTTTCCCAACTCTCTGTTCCATCTTCATCCTCCAATTTTTCCTCCTCGGTTTCTTCAAGTCTCTCCCGACCCCTTTCTTCTTCTGTATTCTATTTTTTAGGACTAGGGGTCTTAATTTTTCCTCTTCTGCTTACACTTTATTTCTTTTTATTCCCTGGCAACTTATTTTTCCCCTATTTGGGATACTTAACCAGAGCCCTATTCTTACAATAGCCTTCAATAAGTAGGATTAGGCCTTCGTGAAGAATATGGCACAAATCCTTTTTTCTATGAGCATAAAGACTTTGAATCAGGGAGTAGCGAAGATAGAAAGGAAAAGACAAGCTGACCTTATGCCTGAAGTGTTTGAGGAAGACAAAATGGAACTTATGCACTTGTTTTCTTCTACCGTCTAGGATAAAGTACTCCCTTATACAGCTTAGGACGTCCCTCCATATCCCTTTAATCTGATCCAGCTCATAAAAGTCCCCATTTTTGACCAACTTCTGCTCCTCCTCATCTGTTTTGGGGAACTTGCAAAATGCTTCGTTTGAAATGCTGGTCTGCTTTGGAAATTTGATTCCTTCCATTGACAACCCTGTAACCTCAACAAGAAAATCCTCAGTTAAATTTATGGTTATACCATGCAGGGTGACCCTATCATCGGACCAATTTTTGAAGAAGGCCGTCATGATATGCGGCTTAGAGCTGTGGAGTCTTTCCATGTAGCTAGTTACATTTCCTTTCTGCATAATTTTCCAGACTTGGGGTTTATCTCTCCATTATGCACAACTCTTGGGCTCTTGCTTATGGGGTTCTCCCTTTCTTTCTCATGCCATACTCATTTTATTTGAAACTTGATTACTGTGGATGTTACCCTGGATCCTCCTGCTGTCAAGTTGATTGGGACGTCGAATTTGTTTCTGGCTTTTCAGGATCCACTTCTCCCTATAGAGGGCCTTGCTTTTTAATAATTGGGTTCCTTTCCCCATGCTACCACTCCTCCTACTCATTAGGATTTTATTACACTCCAATCCTCCCTTATTTCGCATGTGTGGCATCAAGACGAATGATAGCCCTTAAATCCACGTTCCTTTCTAAGGTTTCATCCTACCTCGCTTTTTTCCCTTCCCGGACAGCACAATTGGCAAGCCAATCTGCAACTCCATTGGCTTCGCGGTAGGTATGGGTAATTCTTATTTCTTCAAATTTGTTCAATAATGTTTTCATCTCCTTTACCTTATCCTCTATGGTCCAAGACACAATATTCTTATTATTAAGGATATTTATAACATTCAAAGATTCCCCTTCAAGCCACAATTTGGAATATCCAGAGTCCACAGCTAATTTAAGGGTCTAGAGGGTAGCTGTAGCTTCGGTAATGTGGCAATTAGATATACCAATGGGAATTGCAATAGCATCAATAACCCTTCCGACATGGTTTCTCAGAACACCACCACAACTAGCATTTCCCGGGTTCCCTTTTGCTGCACCGTCAAAGTTACCTTTAATCCAATCTTGAGGTGGGCTAATCCAAGTCACACCTGATCTGGGGTTTTTAGGTTCACTGAGAATAATATCCTTCCTTAGAGGATTATCCACATTGAGATTAGATCTTGGATTTTTTTGAGAAGAAAAATTTTCCTTTAGAGCTCTAATGATGTTTTGGCCAACCACCCATCCAGGGAGCTCTTTGTTTCTGAATATTCGGTTATTTCTTTCCTTCCAAATTCCCCACCAGACATGGGGAAGAGTAATTTTCCATAAGAATAGAACTTCAGGGTTCTTTGAAGGGCAATATGAGATTTTGAGAGAAAGTTCAACATTCTTTTGATGAATCCATGTTATGCCCCACAGATTGAGAACCTCCTTCCAAACAAGCTGAGTGAAGGAACAGTTCACAAATAGATGATCTCTATCTTCAAGGTCTCTCTTACACAGAATACACCTATTTACAATATTGATTCCACATTTTTGTAAATTATCTAGAGTCAAAAATTTATTTTGGAGAAGGATCTAGTAAAAGAACTTGATTTTATGAGTGAGTCCCTTGATCCAGGCTCTTGTCCATAACGGTTTTCTGCCATTTCCCTTGGATATGAAGATGGAAGAGACTTTAAACTATCCACTTGGCTCCTAATACCAAACAATTTTATCTTCTTGATTGGGATATAGGGATATAACATTTAGGGATAATTGAATATCTTTGAGATCTTGATCATAGTCAGTGAGGTTTACCCAAGTGTTGTTCTGCCAGTATTGATTAACCATTATCCCCACTCTTTGTTTACATCTTTCTATTACATCTTTTTTTTGGATTTCTTCCTGTAAGGGTTTGCCTCTTACCTAGGTATCTTCATAAAATTTCACCTTTTTACCATTACCTACTTTCCATGCACTACCTTCTTCAAGAACATGTTTTGTTCCCTGGACTGCCCCCCAGATAGCAGACGGATGAGAAATATCTGGAGTAGTAAAGAAGTCATGAATTGACTGTGCCTTAAATAAATACTTATGCTTCCATATTTTACTCCATTCTTTATTTTCCTGATAGACCCTCCAACCCTATTTAGCTAAAAGGGCAGTGTTCATACTTCTTATTTTCCTTATACCTAGTCCACCATCCTTAACCGGTTTGCAAATGTTATCCCATGCAATAAGAGGCATTCTCTTTTTCTCCTCAGAACCTAACCAAAGAAAGTTTCTTTGGATTTTTTTAATTGCCTCAGCAAATTTAGAAGGGATTTTAAAAAGACTCAAAGCATACGTGGGTATACTTTGAAGACTTGCTTTGAGGAGAGTTAACTTTCCTCCTTGGCTTAGAAGACAACCTTTCCATCCTGCTAACTTCTTACTAAATTTATTAATAAGACCTTCCCAAAAAGCTTCAGGGGCTTTCAATCCAAAAGGGAGACAAAGGTATGTGGAAGGAAAAGAGCCTATAGAGCAATCAAGAATTCTAGCAATTTTGTTCTGTCTATAAACTGGGGTATTAGTAAAGAAAACTGCACTTTTATTCTAGTTTATCAGTTGTCCAGAGGCAGAGGTGTACAGATTAATTGCTTCCTTAAGAGTCCTTGCTTCAGTAACTTCAGACTATCCCATGAAAATAGTATCGTCCACAAATTGACCATGGGAGCAAGATAAAGGATGTGAAGAGGGCCTCAGACCTTTATACTGACTTCTATGAACCAAGTCCCCAAGGTATCATCCCATACTATCTGCCATGATAATAAACAGGATAGGGGATATAGGATCCCCTTGTCTTAATCCCCTAGACGGATTGAAAAAATGAGACGAGGTCCCATTTACCAACACAGCTATAGAAGTAGTAGATATCAACTGTTTAATAATATCCACCACTCTTTGTTCAAATCCAAAGGCAATTAGGCTTTTAGAAAGGAAATGCCAATCCACCCTGTCGTATGCTTTTGCAATATCTACTTTCATTAAGAACCCCTCGGTGTTGGATTTGAGAAGTGAATGAATATTCTCATGGGTCGTTATAACTGAGTTGAGGATTTGTCTGCCAGGAATGAATCCATTTTGCTGATCAACAATTATAGAGGGGATTACAAGGATTAGTCTAGTCGTAAGTACTTTGGAAATTATCTTATAGAGGGAGTTGCACAGACTAATTGGCCTGAACTGATCAGGACTATCCGCACCTGCTTTCTTCAAAATAAGGCAAAGAAAAGTGGCATTAATTTCCTTCAGCATCTGTTTAGCTCCAAAAACTCCTTCACCGCATTGCTGACATCCTTTCCTATAAATTTCCAGAACTTTTGGAAAAAGAACATGGGGAAACCATCTGGTCTGGGAGCTTTTTCTCCTCCAAGAGATCTTACAGCTTTAAAAATTTCCTCCTCCTTGGGTATAGAACATAACATATTATTTTGCTCCTTCGTGATCAATGGGGGAATCACTCGTATAATGTTAGCCTGACCTTTCAAGTCGATGTTTCTATCTGCCTTCATCAGGGAGGAGAAAAATGAAATCATTTCCTCAATTTCCTTTTCCTCTGTTATCTTCTAATCTCCTTTTTTCAAATGATGAATATGTGTTTTCACTCTGTGTTTCAAAGTGGAGAGGTGGAAAAACTTAGTATTTTTATCTCCATCTTTCAACCATTGCACCCTTGATCTTTGTCTCCAATAAATTTCCTCCTTAGTTATTATGTCTTGGTACTGAACCAATTGTTCACTTTCTTCTCTTTGGGATTCAGAAGTATATCCATATTGCTGGATTTTTTCCTGTATTCTTCTGATATTCTCCTTGATGATCTTCTTTTCCACAAAAATATTTCCAAAATAGTCCTTATTCCATTTCTTAACTTTATTTTTAACGTTTTTGAGTTTGGAAACAACTCGAAAGAGAGCTGATCCCTCTATGGAGATATTCCACCACTCTTTTATTTTGTCTTCAAACTGTGGATGCTGCAGCCACATCTTTTCAAATCTGAAAGGATGATTCTTTTTTTGGTTTAGTTTATCCACTAAGAAAATTAGAGGGGAATGATTTGATCCTATTCTGTGGCGTGCTTCCAACTTGCAATTATAGTCTTTTATCCAGTTTGGGGAGATAAGAGCCCTATCAAGCTTGGCCTGAATGCATTCCTTGTTCAGTCTCTTATTGCTCCAGGTGTACTGAATTCCTTACAGCTCCACATCCATTAAACCTTCTTTGCTTATAAACTCCATAAGGTCAATTCTCCCTTCCATTTGGATTGTTTTACCACCCATTTTCTCATAATCATATAGAGGGACATTAAAGTCTCCCATTAAAATCCAACGCCCACAGTGATCATTCCTTCTGAGCTTTGAGAGAGTTTCCCATACCTTTTTCCTTTCATTCCTGATATTAGGAGCATAAATATTAACAACATACCAACTATCCTTTTGGTTAACATTTGTTAATTCAACCGCCAAAATTTTTTTACTTTCCAACAGAATCGAACCAGTAAAAAGACTTTTTCTCCATAAAATTGCAGTACCTCTCGAAGCGCCTTCAGAGCTACTAGCTTTAAAGGTGTAATTTGTAAAGTCTTTGATCTGTTTAGCTTTCTCCTTACTCATTTTAGTTTCTTGAAGCAGGAGGAGATCTGGCTTTTGCTCTCTAACAAAATTCCTAACAAGATCTACTTTAAAAAGGCTATTAAGACCCCTTATATTCCAACTAAGAATCTTCATTTCTTTTTGTTGTCATTCATATAATGCCCCATGGTTTTCTACTTTCCATCTGCTATATTGAGCTTACTTTCCAATTCTCTGTTCTTCTTAGCAGATTTTTTCCCAGGTTTTTTTGGTGAACCTACATCTTGTTTTAATTTGGCTTGTTTTCCAGGTTCTTTTCCTCCTTTACTCCTTTGAGAGCTATTAGCTTTCACTCCACCTTTTCTTGTCATAATGTGATTAGAGTTGTTCTTTATCTCTCCTTTAATCTTTTGGTTTTTAGATTTTTTACCATCTTCAACCATTTCTTCTGCCTTGAGGACTTCTTTAGCTAGAGTAGTAATTTTGACCTTTGGTTCATCCTGCTTTTCCCCGAGCTGACCTTCACTCGGTTCATCCTCAGCTTCTTCTCTATTGTTTCTTCTTTCAGGATCTACTTCTCCTTCCTCTAATTCTTCATTATCATGCTTCTTTGAAACTTGAATTTCTAAGCTTTGAGAATTTTGAGTAGAAACAATAACCTCTTCTTCAGATAGAAGATCTAATACTTTGTCCTCAGTTCCCTTCCCCTTTTTTTCCATCAGGACATCGGCAGTCTTTACAAGGGGGTCTATTTTTCCTTTTATATTAGGGTTGTTCACTTCTTCTGAAGTAGTAGAAATAACCTTATCTGTGTGTAGGTCAGCTAAGGCCTCTTGAGGCTTCCCTATCTTTCGATTGTCTTCTTTAACCTTCCATATTGTCTTTTGTTGGGTCTTAATATTTTTCCCTACCTGAAAGTTTTTTGAAGTGGGTCTTCCCCTATTGGGTCAGTTCTTAGCCCAATGCCCCTGCTTCTTGCACACATAACAAGAGTTTGGCAGATCTTCGAAAACAATCACTTGGGTTTTCTTACCAAGTTTGGATATAAGATCCACTTTTTTAGGAAGGAGGTTTAGATCCACCACTTTAACGTATATTCTGGCACTTTGGAGTTTAGTTCTTGAAGCTGTGGCTTTATCCACAACCACTAACTCACCAAATTAACTAGCTATTCCTTTGAAGATGTCCTCATGCTAGTATTCTAAAGGGAGCCCAGGTAGCTTCGCCCAAACAGGAGTTATTGAGAAAAAAGAATCAGATAAATCCATATCTGGTTCCCATTTCTTGATAGTAAGGGTGCTTCTTCCAAAAGACCAAGGTCCTTCACTCAGGATCTTATTCAAATCTTCTTCATAGTTAAAGATGAAGGAGAAAAAACCATTCACCATAGGTGCAATGTCAACTTCTCCTTAATAAAATGGATTTTGTTTATTATATGTAATAAACTAGATAAATGGATTCTTTAATAAAATAATAATATTCTTTCTTAACACATCCAAATTTAGATAAGTACATATTTTAACATGCATTAATTTAGTCTATCAAATCAATTGTAAAGAACCCGTTTATCTAGTTTATTACATATAATAAACATAATCCAAAAATAGTGTCAAACATACTAGCCATTTATTATCTCATCAAAATTATTAGTTACTTATCAAATAAAGTAACTCATAATGTTATTTCTCTATGAAAAAATATTATAATAAAATATTTAAGTATAGTTTATAATACACATATAAATAAAGCTAGTACAAACATCATAATTGCTTATATCATAACATGAAGAAATATATTACACACTAATGGTAATATTATTTTTAAACATAATAAATCTAAGTATGTCACACACACACACACACACACACACACACACACACACACACACACACACACACACACACACACACACACACACACACAAGCAATTATGTTGTTTGTAATGGCTTTGTTTATACGTGAAATATAAACTATACTTAAATCTTGTATTATACTATTGGTTCATGAAGAAATAATGTTATGAGTTACTTGGTTTGATAAATAACTAACAATTTTGATGAGATAATACATTTATGTTATGTTTTACAATATTTTTAAATTCTATTTACTATATGTAATAAACTAGATAAATGGATTCCTTACACATCATTCGACAAAATAAATAAATGTATGTTAAATTACGTACTTATCTAAATTTGGATGTGTTAAGTAAGAATATTATTAATAAATCTATTGGTTTTATTATTATTATTATTATTATTATTATTATTATTATTATTATTATTATTATTATTATTATATGTTTTTACCAAATATTATAGTCGTTACCCTAATTAAGTAGTGGACATATTCTACTAGCTCAATTAGTGCCATCAATACAAGATGAGATGTAATATGATCAAGTGGTGTGTATGAATTTAATTGATCCTAGAGATAATTTATTATTGAAAATTTTGGCCAAATTAATGTTTGATAAATATTTTATTTGCATATGTTGTTATAGTTTTAATATTTGTGCAATATCATATTATAATGGATTTATTTATGGTACACATTATGTATTAGACTTTTTTGACACACAGGTTCTAGTTTATTACTTTGGATTCCCGCACCATCATTATCTACCCATCTATGAAGGGAGGGCCATACCCTTTTTTTGGAGATGGTGTGGGGTATTTATGGTCCATGGTTGGTGTATAAAAGTGCTTAGATGATACTCTCCATCCTATCTATAGTGTTATACATGATACTACACTTGAGCTTAAATATTGATACTTGAGTTGTGGAGAATCTTGAGTCATGTAGACTCTGATCAAAGGAGATTTGTATCATGTTTCATATTTTGAGATATTGTTATGTATTATTGAAAGTACATCTTTTATTTTTTATGCTTATATAACAAATATTGTAATGATGTATCAACAATGGCTAAAAATGTACTATTTCATTTATAATATGATGTAGTATTTATTGTTGTTTAATTTTGATTAGTAATTCTATTCTATTTCATGGTGATCCTTAGCTAAGTGGATTATCTAAAATATTGATTATTAACCAAATTAATATAGTTAGTTAAATATCATCGTGTAGGATTTCTCATGGTGAAATCTATATGTTGAATATGTTTATTTAATTTAAAAATAATTATTGTGATATTTTGGTAAACCTAGTGGGGTTGTTACATTTTGGTATCAGAGCTAAGGCTCATTTTGGTACTATTGGTTCATGGATAAATAGAAATATGAGTTACTTGGTTTGATAAGTAACTACATTTTTTGACGAGATAATAAATTTATGGTATGTTTTTCAATATTTTTGGATTCTATTTATTATATGTAATAAACTAGATAAATGGATTCTTTACACTTCATTTGATAAACTAAATAAATGTATGTTAAATTATATACTTATTTAAATTTGGATGTGATAAGAAAGAATATTATTAATAAATCTATTATTATTATTATTATTATTATTATATGTTTTTACCAAATCTTATAGTCATGACCCTAATTAATTAGTGGACATATTCTACTAGCTCAATTAGTGCCATCAACGCAAGATGAGTTGTAACATGATCAAGTGTTGTGTATGAATTTAAATGATCCTAGAGATCATTTATTATTGAAAAATTTGGCCAAATGAATGTTTGATAAACATTTTAATTTCATATGTTGATATAATTTTCATATTTGTGTTGTATCATATTAGATTGGATTTATTTATGGTACACATTATATATTAGATATTTTCAGCACATGGGTTCTAGTTTATTACTTTGGATTCTCAAACCATCATTATCTACCCATTTATTAAGGGAGATCCATCCCATTTTTTGGGAGATAGTGTGGGGGATCTATGGTCCATGGTTGGTGTAGAAAATTGCTCAGATTATGCTCTCCCTCCCATCTAGAATAACATACATGAGACTACACTTGAGATTAAATATTGATAATTGAGTTGTGGATACTCTTGAGTCATGGAGATGTTACTCAAAGGAGATTTGTATCATGTTTTATATTTTGAGATATTTTTATGTATTACTGAAACTACATCTTTTATTCTTTATGCTTAGATAGAAAAGACTATAATGATGTATTAATTATGGCTAAAAATGTACTATTTCATTTATGATATGATGTACTATTTATTGTTCAATTTTGATTAGAAATTCTATTCTATTTCATGGCGATCCTTAGATAAGTGTATTATTTAAAACCTTGATGGTTAACTAAATTAATATAGTTAGTTAAATATCACTAGGTTGGATTTCACGTGGTGAAATCCATATGTTGAATATTTTTATTTAATTTAAAAAGAATTATTGTAATATTTTGGTAAACCTAGTGGGGTTGTTACATTTTGGTATTAGAGCTAAGGCTCAATATCTAGGAATTAATGTGTTTGCTAATGTAAACTTATTCACCTAATAAACAAGAACATGTTGATGCACCTAAATGTATCAGTGGGTTCAAATAATGTTTAAGAAACACTTCTCTTTTTTGGATGCAAATAATAAATTGCATGAGTTGCTGGTTGTGATAATCCCATTATCCTTGGTGGAATAGAGGTAGAACAAGTTGATTGTTACATAAATTTATATCTTTTGGTGGTTGGGAGCCACAATGGCTTAATGTTAATCATTGATTTTGAAGATGATCTACATTATTTAAACTGAATTATTCTCAAAACTAATTTTAACGCTAAAATAAGATGGATATTCAAAATGAAGTTGATCTCAGGTGAATTGATAAAAAAGAGAAAAAGGAAGGGTAGGGTAAAAAATAAAGGTGTTTTTGATCTTTGCTTCAAATATTATGACAAAGTTTCAACTTCATCTGAACATGCATTTAACCAATGTGCAACATGAATTTTAATAATCTCAAATCCTATAACATATTAGGTAAACATCTAAGGAAAGTATGAAAATATGCAAATAAGAATGAGATCCACTTTAGAAAATTTACCCCTGTAAGCAAATAGCATTAGCCTAGATGCAAGAAGAGTAAATAAAGTGAGGTAAACCTAAGAAATTTCAACTAATCCAACATTATCCTAAATTAGAAACTCTACATTAAAAGATACATATTTAGAATTCATAATAACCTTTCAAACTTGAAGATGAGACTAGAAAAATGAAAGAGAAACCATGATAGAAATTCACACAAGCAAATGTGGATAAACCTTACATACTTCCTTGCTTATATTAATTTCCTCAAAAGTCACAAATAGTTTTTGCCTCTAAAAATTATAAATGATAGTACCCATTTTATTGAAGGCTCAATGAGGTACATATATTAGTCCTATCCAATGATATTTATACAAGTGTCATGGACAATTGTCCTTTGATAACATTCTAGAATCAGATAATTAACAAATGGACTGACCTATAAGAAATGTGCTTTACATATTGTATATGATTTTACAAAAGAATATTCTAATTCAAAAATATACAATGTTGTTTGTAAAACAATATTACTAATCCAAATAACTTTGGGACCCTTTTTGCTGATGTAGTCTTCTACCTTCCTTACAAGATATTCATTCCATAATGTTATTTATTGATCAACTGGAGGTCATTAATGTTTCTCATGAGCCACTTTTTTCTTGATCTCTCAGGTTACTAAGATCTGTCTTGGCTCTCTTTAAATACTATTTAATGATCCCATCATCTCCTATCTTATCCTCAAATGTTGATAGTAGGTCCATTATCTTTTAATTATCAACCCCTATCTTCCTTTGACCTTGTTTTCTCACCTCCTAAGTGAATTGAGAAATTCCATGCCTGAACTCCTCATCAGTGATAAGCATTAAAGGACTAAATGAGGTGGTATACTTGATTAAGCTATCTAATATGTGTAGAATATTGTCTTCCTACTATTTGAGGACCTTGAAAATCTCCTTCATTTACTTGGACCAACTACTCAGGGATTTCATTTTTCCCCCAATATAGCCATATCCATATTTGAATGGGCTAGGTTGACTGTCCTAAATTCAAGGATTTAATTATTGGTTAAGGCTTTGATCAAGTCTTTTGCTTGATAAATTAAAGCCTTTCATTACCCAACATGGCCTATATCCATGGAATTTTTCTTAATTATTGCCTCATGTTTAGTCCTAATTAATTAGAATTAAACATGTCAATCATGATGTCCTCATATAGCTTGAATCTATCTTCCTAGATTGATGAGATGGTAGTCTCTTCTAAATTTTGTTTTTTTGCAAGATGCCCTTGATCATTGTAGTAGATCCCAGTTATATATATGTTCTCTTATGATGGGTTGTTGGTTCTCAATGGTGCAAAATGAGTTCAACCAGTTATTTTCACTTATATTTAGAGCTATGGCATCCAATTATGTGTCTTTGAAAACCTTTTATTTTATATCTAAAATTAGATATAGATCAATATCTTTCCTTGAAACACTTTTTTGGCATTCCATGGTTGTGGGACTCTCTAGATTTCTTTCTAATGGGCTATAGTTAAATTATGGATCAAAATGTCCTTGAAAAAGAGATAATTTAACCTCCTTGGCTTGATTATAATTAGCATAGGGTCAAACTAGGGTTTTTTTACTTGTTAGGGATTTCCTGAAGGTTTTTATAGTACTTTAATGGTGGTAGCTATCTTAACTTGTGTGATATTTATGACTTAGATCCTAATTATACTACATACTTATACCCTTTCATTTCCAAGGTTTGTAAGATCTTCCACTTAGCATATTATACTTACATGGCTCTGATGTGGCATCACCATGGCATTATTGTGTCATTTATGCTCATTGATATTTAAAAATTGACCATTATCTTTTAAAAATTCTACCTTAATATTACACCATTAAATCATCCTTGCATAGATCAATACAAACCATCAATTTGATCTAAGAACTTGAAGGCTATTGGCTACTAGCTACATTGCCCATGATTATGGCACTTGTCACTTTTGTATTCAATCTAAGCTTTGTTGAAATGTAAACATTGATCTCACACTGTTGATCTCGATTACATAGATCAATCATACTCTATCGATTTTAATATATTTAATTGTACCTCTTACTCCATCGAATATTGATCAGAATGTGTACACTCATATGTGGACCATTGATGTTTAAAAGATGCTCAAGCTTTAATTTGTGGCCCGAGGCTATGACACACATCATCTTTATGTTCTTCCTCAAGGCTTTTGACTTTTAAATGTTTGCTAGACACCATTGGATAATCTTTGTTTAAGAAAACATGATCCATTGGATCTTGATCTACAAGGTTGAACACCATTGGCTATTGACTATTTTTTAGTTGAGATTATGACAAGTATTTCTCTCTTGTACTAGGGCTCTACTATATTTTTGACTCAATACACATCATTAGATCAATCCTACCTGAGAAAATATGTACAATTAATCTTTGGAAGATGTTCAAACTTTATCTTAGGGTCCAAGATTTAAATTTTCAACTTTAACCTTGTAATATTGGAACATTTGCATGCATGAATTATAGACCATTGATCCTGTAGATGAAAATGATATTTAAGTCAATGCTTTAGAAAATCAAGAACTTAACATAATATTTTGGACTATGGTTTTTATTTTATGTTAATAAATGTGATGAAACCTTAGGTTAAACATATTAAGCTAAGTTTTGAGACATAATAAAGGGGACCTCATGAATAATAAAAGAAATAACATATAGTTTTACCCTAAGATTTGTTATATTTATAAATAAAACAAACTTTATATTAAATATTTTAGGATAATTCTTTAGTAAAAGTGACCCTCAATTTAGTTAGACCTTTCTAATGATAAAATTGACCAAAGGGGATTAGGAAAATAAAGAGACCATGCCTAAAATTTTATACTAAGGTTTAGTCATGTTAATAAACATGACTAAACCTTAGGATAAAAATAGAAATATTCTCATGGCATAATAAATCATTCACACATAAATTGTTCCCACCAAATTTGAATTTGATTTAAGAGGATCTAGGCTAGGGTAATTTGAATAAGGATTTCAAGATGCTCAACCATGAATTTAATTTGATTTTCAAAAGACCCAATGTTAGTAAAATATCCAATTATCATTAAGATATGGAACCCTGAACCTTGATCATTCTAAATGGACTCCATTATACCTAGAACCTCAAACATAAGCAATAATTTTAGCACTATTGGAAGGGGTAAAACTATGATAATATAAAAACATGTCTATTAATACAAATAAAATCCATGTGTGGATAATATTAAAATAAAGAAAATGTACAAACATACTAGTTCTACTCTGATCAAGTGAATTTTCAATTTTAACTTACAAATTTGTATATTTTAAAATAATGGTCCCCATTTTTTAGAAATAGGGGTATGTTGACCTCAACCAAATAATCATGTGACCTAGACAAGGAGGTGAGGGTAATTTTAATACTAAAACCCCCATTGATCCAAACTATATTGTAGGTCAACAAGCTATGAAGTTAGACCAAATCCTTGAAACCATGCAAGAGACTATGGATGAGATCATGGCCCTAGAATATGAATTACATGACCATGAAGAGGAAAATGCTTAGGAGAAACCTAAAGATAATCTTAATGAACATAAACATCTTCAAGAGTAGAGGCATGAATAGGTGACAAGGGATTTGAGAGATCAAGTAGATTTAGAGTTATCACATGACATAAAAAAGGTGAATCCACTAAGTTTGATGGAATTATTTTGGGAGATGAAGCTGAAAAGTTGATAAAAGAAATGGAGAAGTATTTTGAGATTAAAAATTACTCTAAAATCTTGAAATTAGTCTGGGGAGCTTATCAAATTTCTAGTGAAGCAATGTCTTGGTGGTCAAATAAAAAACTCAAGATAAACCTCAAATTAACACCACTATATAGGAATAGTTTCTGACACTATTTAGGTCATGATGGCTTTGATATATATACTTTAACCAAAAGCTTATGGATTTATCTAATATTAATTAAGGGGATTGTTTAGTGAATAAATACTAGGATTAATTCACTAAAATTCTTAAGTATGTATCTCAGTATCAAGTAAATGAGAGGTTTATAATTAGGAAATTCATCATGGTATTGAAACCCCAAATAGGTGGTGAAGTAGATGTACATGGTCCATCTATGATGGATCAAGTGTTTGATAAGGTAGTCAAGAAAGAATGTAAATAAAAATATCTTGCCTAAGTCAAAGATAAGTTCAAAAATAAATTTGGAAGTTTTAAACCAACTTTCAAGAACAATAACTAGAAGCAAAAGAGTGAAGATTCCAAGGGTCAGTTCATTAATTAGAATGCCAAGTTCAATAGTGGTTTAGGGAACAAGAAACTTGGTAATGGTTTCAAGGGTGGTTTGAAGAGAAATAAATATACTAAAAATAAAGGACCACTTGGAGGTTGCTTCATATGTGGAAGTGACCACTTTTGTAGAAAATATCCTTAGGAAAAATCAAATAACAAGGGTTTAGCTTATCCACAAGGCACATTTTAGTAGTAGATTCATGTAGCTATTGATAATTGATAGATTGAGTATCAAGATTAACCCATAAAATTATTTTTTATCTTGATTGATAATCTAATTTATATTTTACTTGATATGGGAGCTACATAAATTTTTATTGACCTTAGAATGCTTAATAAGTTATCTAGAAAATCTAGTGTAATGGTAAATGCATGGCTGGTATAATATGAGAACAAGTCAAAATTCAAAGTTGATAAGCATCTAATCAAAGTAAAGATTATATTTCCTAAATTTACTATAGTATTATATCTTTATTCATCATTATTATGATCATATGATGTGACCCTAGGATTCAACTTGCTTTCAAAGCATAAAGCCAAGGTTGACCATTTTTTGAAGAAGGTTGAGTGTCAAGATGATTTCAAAAATTAGACAAAACTTCAAGGTGAGAGAATAGAGTTGAAACTAAGGCATATTTATGTAATTAAACTCAAGAAATCTCAAATGAAGGGATATCATGAATTTATAATTAATATAAATGATATTAAAAAATCTAAAGAACCATCTATTAAAGATTATCCTTTTTCGAGAAACTTCCAAACTATATTCCTAGAATAATTACCAGGATTGCCACCTAAGCATGAGTTTGATCTCTATTGGAGTTGTTGACAGAATGTGGATAATGTGAATGTAATGGAGACGTGATCACATGAGATGAAGCTAGTGCACATCACATAGAGAATAAAGCAATTTGAAATTATACAAGAAGATAAATTACACAAGACAAATAGGAGAAAATCTAATATCTGATTAACATGAGATGGCCAAACTAAAGAATACATATAGGAGAGCACGTAACTCCTCCACAAAAGGTGGTCAAGGCACCCCAAGAATAGATTGTAACTCTTCCATGAAAGGTGGTGACAAGGTGCTAAGAATAGAGAAGTAACTCCCATAAAGGAGTTACTTATGACATTCTTATGACACCTATGACACATCTATGACACACATATCCACATAAGCTATCCTATCCCACGAATGTAGGAAAACTCCATGTATGCACAGAAATAATAATTTCTCTAATTAAATAATAGGTAAAAAATAAAAACCTACACTAATACCCCCCAATAAGCGTAGCTTAGGTGCACAGTGTGGAAATATAAAATGGGTCTCGACAACTAGGCCTGATGAGGTACCCATGTACAAATGCAATCTCCCATAAGATAGAGAAAAAGAGAAAAATTGTAGGAAAAAAATCCCCCCCAAAAGAGAGACATAAAAGAAATGAAGAGGCTAGAAGGCCCCCCCTAAAGATGATGTTGCTACTACAGATGTAGACCATACCCCAAGAAGAGCTCGTAGATGAATGAACTTGCTCTTAGTGAAAGGTTTGGTGAAGATGTCTGCAACCTGCTCTGAAGATTGGAAAAATATCAAGTCAATGACCTGACTATGAATAAGTTCCTAAATGAAATGTATGTGATTCTCTATGTGCTTGGTCTGCTGGTGTTGAACTAGATTCCTACAAATCTGAATGGTACTCTGGTTGTCACAATAAATGATGGTGGGATGCCTAATAGGAATGCCAAACTCAAAAAGTATCCCTTGAAGCCAAATAGCCTTAGTAGCTATATTAACAACTCCCCAATACTCTACCTCTATGGATGATATAGCAATAGCATTTTGCTTCTTGTTAGACCAACTGATAGGACCAAAACCTAGAGAGAAACTATAACCAAAAGTGGACTTACGAGTATGTGAATTGCTAGCCCAATCTAAATCTATATATCTAACCAAGTCAACCTCTATGCCAAATCTGTAATGAATCCTATATCTATGTGAACCCTATATGTAATGCAAGATCCTCTTAGCTGATTTCCAATGCATCTCATAAGGTTCTCAAATAAATTTGGAGACAAGTCCCACTGTATATGATATGTCGAGCCTAGTGTGAGTCAAGTCGACGAGACTACCAACAAGTTGTTGATACTGAGTGGCATCAACCAATGGTGAAGAACAGTCATCTTCAATCTTGACTCCTGATAGAATGGGAGTCAGAGATGGCTTGCAATCATCCATGTGAAATTGAGCCAATAAGTCAAGAGCATACTTAGGCTATGTAAGAGAAATCCCTGAATCTGACTATGAGATCTCGATGCCAAGGAAGTAGTAAAAAAACCCAAGTCTATCATGTCAAATCTATCCTAGAGAGATGCCTTCACCACTGCAATAGCTGATGAAGAACTCCTGGTGATCAAAAGGTCATCAACATATAGAACCAAAATTAGGAGTGAATCATCCTGCCATAAGATGTAGACATTGGGGTTAGAATGGCACCTAGTGAAACCCACTATGAGAAGGAAGGAATCCATCTTGGTGTACCATGCCTGAGGTGCCTGTTTGAAGCCATATATATATTTCCTAAGTCTACATACTAAGGAAGAATCCTAAATAAATCCTTGCAATTGCTCCATGTAGATCTTTTCCTCTAGGTTTTCGTGAAGAAAGGCACTCTTCACATCCATCTGGTGTACATCCAAACCATGTGTTATAGCAATAGCCAAGGTGAGTCAAATATAAATCATCTTTGCAATGGGTGCAAAGGTCTCTAAGTAGTCAATGCCTACCACCTATGAGAAACCCTTGGCGACCAGTTGCACCTTATACTTATCAATCGACCCATCTGCTACAAACTTGGTCTGATATATCCACCTACATCGAACAATCTTTCTTTCATTAGGAAGTGAAGTCAAGTCCCAAGTGTGATTTTTGATTAAGGAAGAATATTCTTCCTTCATAGAATTATCCCACTCAGGTACCCCTGATGCCTCTCAAAAAGTGTGTGGATCTAAAACTGAAGCAAAGAAGGCATGTGGATCTCTTTGAAAATCCCCCTAGTATGCTTATCATCTGTGAGATCTCCTACCCAAGTGCCAGCACTCTCAAGTGTCTATCTAGCCCAAAGTGGCCCAGAAGTGGGTGAGTCAGGTGCTAACTCATCATCCTCTAACTGACTAGAGGTGGATGACTCTGCATCACTATCCTCACTATCTAAACTTAAAGAAGAAGAACATGTCTCTGGCTTGAGAACCTATTGTGGCTAATCTGAATCTGATGAGGAATCATCATGAAGAAGTATATTCAATGAGGGAGAAGAAGTGTCAAGTGTTGAGTCTCTAGGACTCTCTTTAAAATGGACACTTCTCTTGATGAACAACTCATGAGTGATTGGATCTAGAAGGTGATACCACTTAATACCATCCAGATATCCTACAAAGATGCTAGGCTTGGACTGATGTTCCATAGCTTTGCATTTCTTCTTCAAAATGTGAGCCATGGCTAGGGATCTAAAAACCCTAAGGTGCTCAACATCAGGTTTCCTTTTATACCAAGCTTCAAAGGGTGTTATCCCTTTTAAAGCTTTGTGAGGAACCCTGTTTTGAATGTAGCAAGCACAATTAATGGCTTCATCCCAGTACTATGGTGTTAAGGATTTGGAGTGAATCATATAGCTACCCATCTCTTTCAAGAACCTATTTTTTCATTTTACAACCCCATTATATGAAGGACTATAAGTGACTGTGTGTTAAAAATCAATCCCCTTTGTGGTGTAAAACTACTTAAACCTGATGCTGACATACTCCCCTCTATTATCAGTTTGAAGAACCTTGATTGATTTCTCACTCTGTTTCTCAACACGAGCCTTAAAGTCTAGAAAATTTTCAAACACTTCAGACTTTTGTTTGAGAAAATATATCCAAGTGTACATAGAGAAATCATCAATAAAAGTGAGGATGTACTTGGCCCTTGTGAAAGATGGTTTGGGAAAGGGTCCCGATACATCATTGTGGACTAACTCCAAAGGTTATGAAGACCTCCAAGCTTTGTCTTTGTCAAAATTTTCTTTGGGATGCTTCCTAAGGGAGCACCCCTGGCAAAGTCCTTTTGAGAATTGGACACGAGGCAAGCCAATGACCATGTCATTTTTGCAAAGTTGTTCAAGGTAATGGTAGTTAAGGTGGCCAAACCACTCATGCCATAATTTTCTAACTCCATCTAAATGAGTCAGCAATGCTGTTAGAGAAGAATTACATGCAAAATGTGAGGTGTATAACCTTTTTTGGTGATCTGCCCTACCTACTACCACTGTAGTATCATTATGCAACTCCTTGATAGCCACTAAATCTGGTGAAAACTCAACTCTCATGTCTTGACCAATGTGAGTGGTTTGGTACACTAATAGGAGATTGGTTGAAAGAGAGGGAACACTTAGAACATTATTGAATGTTCCTCCTTCCATTTTAATTGACCCTCTCCCTATAACAGAAACTGATGTGTCATCACCCAAACTAGTTGAAGTGATGCTACAAGGCTCTAAAGATGAAAACTCAACTAGGGAAGAGCCCATGTGGTGAGAAGAACCCAATTCAATGACCCATGAAGATGTAGAAGCTACTATAGCTACAAGGGCCTTACCCTTTTCTTTCTCCTTACCCTTACCTTTTGCCTTAGTAGAATCTTGGGTAGATGAATTCTGCTTGATGGACTCAAGAACACCTATGTTGTGCTTCTCTAGAAGATGAGTTAGGTGATCTATTTGTTTCTTCATGCATTTGTGTTCATCATGCCCTATAATTTTACAATAGGCACACTTAACCTTCTCCTTCTTAAGTTTAGCATTGGAGGAGGAAGACTTAGTGTTGTTTTTGGCAAGATTGTTGTTTTCTTTCTTCTTCTCCTGGTCCTTGTTCTTTTTCTTCTTCTCCTTTTTTGAAGTCTTATCCTTACCATTTCCAGATATCAAATCTTGGGCTTGAGTAGACTTAATTGTGCCCATTTTAATTAGCTTATCTTGCTCCCTATTCAAGTTAGCAATGAATGAATCTAAAGAAGGCATTTTCCATGTAGTGCTAAGGGCACTTTTGTGGCATGGAAAGTGAAGATAAAGACTGAATAACTTGGACCTAACTTTGTGAGAATAGAAAGGATGATTTGATCATATTTATTCTCTATTCCACATTATTTCAATTTCAATATAAGGGCCTTAAACTTAGTGAAGAAGTCCTGTAGGGTTTAAAAGTTGCTAGGACTTAGACTTATGAGTTCATTTTTGAGCTCATGACCTCTCATCTCGTCAAGCTTCCAAAATAAGATTTCTAAGGTGTCCCATATGTCTTTGTGAGTCTTAGAGGTTTATAAATGTAAGAGAAGTTCTAGAGACATGGACAAGCTCAGTAATCCATAGGCTTCATCACTACGGTTGTACCACTTGACCTTTTCAGCATCAGTGCTAGGTTCTACTTCAGTACCCATGGTGATCCTATACAACCCTGTACTTCTAAGAATTATTGACATTTTAACCTTCCATTCATGATAGTTGAAGGGTGTTATGGGTTTAAGTTGAAAAGAATCCATTTTAAGCTAAATTTATGTGAAGTTGTGTTGATTGCAAGTTGTGAAATTATGCAGAAAGAAGAATGAAAGCAAAGATTTGTAAGTTATGAAAAGCAATCACACCCCCCCAAAATATTGATCCCCCCAAAATATTCAACTGCACATTAAAAAGACATTGGGCTCAGCCGATAATGTGTCTTAGAGTCATTAGTGCAATACTTCAAGAAAACAGGACGTCGGACTCAACAGAAAATGTGTCCCAGGAGAGCCAAATTTTAGGCACTTTATAAACTAGTGCATTTTAAAAAAATAAAAAACCTACACTATGGAGAGTTGAAATACAAACACTTTTTCAAAAAATGGCACCCAAATCTAAGCTACCATTTTCAAGATATTAAAGATCCAATTTTCCTATAAACTAGTGTTTTTGCAAAAAAAACACTAAAACATTAATAAAATGCTTGTTTTGAGAGAGAAAGTGGCCTTCCAACCACTCTTTGGATTCAAAATAGAGTGAGGAATCCAAAGGAGGCCTTTTTGAGGGGGAACTATCCTCCTTCCAACCTGGGCCTCACCCTTCATCTTCGACAGGCGAAGATACAAGTTTAAATTTAAACCACCAAAATTTCAAATTGTCTAATATACTTCATATTCAGTAAAATTAACTAATTTTTTTAACATGTCAATTTTAACTAAAAAAATAAAGTAAAGGATAGAATTAAGTGAATGGATAAGTATTTAATGGCCCACATGGGATGCCAAACAAGGAAGGGGTGCCATTTTAAAAAAAATAGGCTGACATAATTCTCTCACCAAAAAAAAGCGCAGTTGTGATTTTGCTAGGCAAAAAAAAGATATTGAATCTATAGATCTAAAAGATCTCAATGCACAATAAGGAAGAGACAAAGTTAATGCAAGTATAAAAATGTGAAGCTGCTAGAAGAGGATGCCAAGCTACTGTAAAAGGGTGCCAGGCTACTGGAAATAGACGCCAAGTTGTTGGAAAAGGATGCCAAGCTGCTGGAAATGGATGCCAAGCTACTGGAAAAGGATGCCAAGATACTGATATTTCCATAAATTGCCTTGTTATAGCCACAACAGATCTATACAAGATGTCTTGGCAAATTTTAACTCAGATATCTAAAGGGAGATCTAAATGAAATTCAATAGAAGTAATTTTTTTATAACATATTTCCGTATGGATTTTCATGAGTTTTCAAGAAACTCTACCAAAACTCTCAAATGCAACAGAGTTAAACAAAAAACTAATAAAAAAGGAAAGTAAGAATTTTAGAACAAACTAATAGCATAACCAGTCACATGATTACTAGGGTGGCTCTAATACCATATCGGAGTTGTTGCCAGAATTTGGATAATGCAAATGCAATGGAGACATGATCACACGAGATGAAGCTAATGCACATCACATAGATGTTAAAGTAATTTGAAATTATACAAGAAGATAAATTGCACAAGATAAATAGGAGAAAATCCAATATCTGATTAACATGAGATGGCCAAAGTGAAGAATACATATAGGAGAGCACGTAAATAACTCCTCCACAAAAGGTGGTCAAGGCACCCCAAGAATAGACTGTAACTCCATGAAAGGTGGTGACAAGGTGGTAAGACTAGAGAATTAACTCCCATAAAGGAGTTACTTATGACATTCTTATGACACCTATGACACATCTATGACACACATCTCCACATAAGCTAGCCTATCCCACAAATGTAGGAAAACTCCATGTATGCACACAAATAATAATTTCCCTAATAATATAATAGGGAAAAAATAAAAACCTACACTAATTTTTTTTAATTGATAGCATACCTAAATCAGAACTACAATCTAAATCACCATATATAATGACAACCACTAAATTAGTTGAGTTAAAGGCCTATATTTATTGTCTAAATGTCTGATTCGATTAATTGTGTCACCATGGGGTGTTCCAATTATCTTTGCCAATAAGAAGGATGACACTCTTCACTTGTGCATATATTACATAATGTTGAATAAAGTAATGATTAATAAGAGATATCTATTTCCATTCATTGATGATCTCTTTGATCAAATGCAATGGGAAATAGTATTTTATAATATTGATCTTGGAGAACGGTATCACTAGTTGAGGATTCATGAAGAGGATATTATGAAACAAATTTTAGGACTAGATGTGGGCACTATGAGTTTACAGTGTTAGGATTTTGATTGATGAATTCACAAATAATATTCATGAATGTTATGAATGGTGTGTTCATAGATTATCTAGATCACTTTTTATTGGTCTTTCTTGATGACATCCTCATTTATTCAAAGGATGAAGAAGAGCACTTATAACATCTTAAATTGGTTTTGTAATGTATGAAAAAGCATAAATTATGTGGTAAGTTGTCTAAGTGTGTATTTTTATGAAATAAAGTGCATTATCTAAGATATATTATCTCTAAAGATGGTATTTTAGTATATTTATCAAAGATAATATCCATTATGGAGTCGTTGCCACCAAGGAATGTGCATGAGGTAAGAAGTATAATGGGATTAGCAAGATATTACAAGAAATTTGTGTTGAATTTTTATAAGATAGATAATATGATTACTTCTCTTTAGTAAAAGAATCACAATTTTATTTGGTTAGATAAGTGTGAGGTAGCCTTCCAAAAATTTAAAAGGAGGCTTACTTTAACACCAGTGCTAAGAGTTCCTTATCCTAATTGTCAATTCTTACTGAACACCAATTGAACTAGGGATGAACTCAGAGGAGTTCTTACATAGGATGGTGTAGTGGTATCTTATGAATCTATGAAATTGAAGCCTTATGAGGTGAATTACGACCCTCATGACCTATAACTTGTGGTAATTGTGCATATTTTTCAAGTTTGGAGGCATTATTTGTTGGTAAGACTATTTGAGCTTTAAATTGATAAATTGGGACTCAAGTACATCTTCATCCAACTAGATATAAATGCTCATCAAAGATGATGGCTAGATTTCTTGTCTGACTATGATTTAGATATAAAATATATCAAAGGTAAATAAAATAAAGTAATTGATGCCCTAAGCTAAAGGAGGTACATAACATCTATGGCTATTATCAGGAGTAATTTTAGGGATCAAGTGATAAAACTCTCACTAGGAGATGAATTCTAAGATCAGATCAAGAAAGCATTGTTTGAGAATGCTCAAAATCTTATGTATGAGGGATTCATAATAGAGAATGATGGTATTTTATGGTACAATGATAGGATGTATGTATGGTGATAAAAGAACTACACAATGCCCTATATTCAAGACATCTAGGAGTAATCAATCTCATGGCTAAGCTTAGACCAATTTATTTATCGAAGGTAATTGAGAGAGATGCATTATATTTTGTGTCTCATTATCTAGAATGTGAGTGTGTGGATTTCAACATGTGCATTCAGATAGATTTTTTTATCCACATGATATATCATAATGGAAGTGGTAGGTGATTAGTATGGACTTTGTCCAAATTTTACCATTTTCTTATAACATGCATGACATGATCTTGGTATTATTTGACAAACTAACCAAGTTAGCTCAATTTATACTAGGAAAATTAACTAATGATGCACCTACTATTGAAAAATATTCATAATATAAGTGTATATATTGCATGGTTTTCCATAAAAGATTATTTCATATTATGATCCAAGGATGAATTCTATATTTTATTTGACTCTAAATCTAGATTTGGGTATATAACTAAATTTCAACACTATAGATCACCCATAGACCGATGGGTAGACATAAAAAATTAATCAAAATTTGGAAATCTCATTCATATGTATTGCATGGATAATAAATGTAAGTGGGAATATTACCTTCCATTGGTTGAGTTTGATTACAAGAACTCATACCAATCATCTTTTAAGATGGCTCTATTTGAGGCATTTTATAGAAGAAGGTGTAGAACACCAATCAGTTGGGATAGGTTGGAAGATAAGGTAGTCTTTGGATTTGAGATTCTTTAAAAATTGGAAGATCAAGTCAAGATAATCAAGCAAAGGTTGGCTAAGGCCAATGATAGATATAAAATTTATGCTAATCAGAAGATAATAGCTAGGTAATTTTTTGTAGGTGATAAAGTGTTTCTACAGGTTAAGCTTCATAAATTATTGATTAAATTTAGAAAGGTAGTGAAAATTTCATAAAGATATGTGATACCCTTAGAGGGTTTGGAAGTGGTGAAACCTTTATCATATCAACTTGTTTTTTCACTAGATATAGCTCTTTTTCATAATTTCTTCCATGTGTCTTATCTTAAAAAATATATGGATGATTCTTCACATGTGTTAGATTGAAATAATTTATAGTAAATAGATCTTGAAGTGGTCATGGTAGAACTAATTAGAGTAATTGGTAGTTACAAACCTCATTTGCATAATAGAGAAGTGTCACATTGCAATGTCCTATGGGACTAATATTATGAGAATAGTGTCACTTGGGAGGACTATGATGATTTTTACAGGCTATTTACATTTTTTTTACTTGATTTATTTGTACATACTATTTTATTATCTACAAAATAATGTTAATTCATAGATTATTTTTGATTAAATTTCATCAAGATGATGACTAGATTTAGTGGGGAAGGATGTCACATCTTAATTTCTCTATAGCTAAGTAAATTGTTTGATCCATAGATTATTATGGTTGATTAGTTGATCAACTAATATTTTATTAATCTTGATTACATATTTTGATTATGGGACAATTTTTGTTACTTAATTTACATGATTACTTGATATGAGATAGCAATAATTTTATATTTTATACATTGTGATCATGTTTATATAACATTATTTTATGGATACAATGATGTTTAAAGATAGCTACCTTTTTTTGGTGAGGTGGATGTAGAACAAAATTTTCCCTTAAATTATGATAGAGGGAGAGTATCATCAAAGATGGTGTTTAGATAGAGAATGAATATAGAAACCCTTACATGCACCACTTATAAATATCATGATTAGTAACTAATTATTTGACATAAATGTCATATCATGTTTCTGTGATTGTTATTATGTTTTTTTATTGTTTATGATGATCATATGATTATTCAAGTGATTTAATTATCTTTATGATCATACTAGTTTATTTTATATGATGCACTTGTTTGATTATATGAGTGTGGTTATGTTTTACTTTCATTACTATGTTTTTGATTAATTAATGTGGTAAACTAGGGGCCGAACCCTATACAGTCAAAAATATAGGAAGGCTGGCAAACAAAAGATGTCAGCACCAAACCAATGGCATAGCCGAGAAACAAAGTCAGAAGCAAAATAAAACACTAGAAAGACCAGAGTCAGAAAGGATGAAACTACATAACTATAGAATTAACAAGATCCTTAAGATTCTCATTGTTTGCATTGTCAGCATTCCCTAGATTACCCACCACTTCCATGATCTATAATGGCCTTCTCCACATGGACCGCCTTCAAAAGCTATCTTCATTATCAATGTGCCTCATTCATGCTCCATCATCTCCTTCTAAATGATCTCTCTAATGTTTTGGGGTATATGAGCCCCTTGTCACCATACCCTCCATCTTGAGAATTGTTGACCAAGGTTGGTATAAGCATCAGCAACCCTGTTACCTTCTCTGTAGGTGTGGGTAATATCAACTTCAAAAAACTTTTGTAAAAGAAACTAGATGTCTGTAATGATGTATTTTAGATGGATACCAATGTTAGATGCTTTATTAGCGGCATCTATGATCAACTTAGAATCTTCTTGAATATTCAAATTTCTAATTCCTAGGGATATAACTAACCTTAATCCCCAAAGTAAGGCCATAGCTTTAACATAGTTATTGCTTTGGAAACCCATGCCACCAGCATAGATAGCAGACATCCCTCCTTTTTCATTTCTTATTATTCCTCCTCCACTGGCTTTACCACTCAACTTGGATGCCCCATGAAAATTGAGTCTCATCCAATTGGGTTTACGTGTTATCCATTTAGTATGAAGTCTCTGAAGAATTTTGGAATTATCATGCCTAGGGATAAGGTTTAAAACCTTCCATCTAGCAAAAATTTGACTTTCAAATTTAGATAGGGGTTTCTCCGCAACACTAATATGAGATGTTGTAACACTTTCCAAGATGGTCCTAGTAAAGGAATTAAACACCTGAGTAACATTTCTAGCAGTGTCCCTAAATTTTTTGTGATTTTACTCTTTACATAAAGTCTAGCTCAAGCATGGTAGAGCTTGCTTCCATAGTTCCTTAATCTAGGGATGTGTGAAGGCTGAGTTCCAGTTAAGAATTACTTCTTTAAGGTCAAAATTGCAAACCCATTCAATACCAAAGTTGTTAAGTATTTTGCCCCATAAATCTCGGGTAAACTCATAGTGTATGAATAGGTGTGAAACTAATTCCTCTCTAAAACCACACAAAAAACATCTATTGACCAAAGTAAACCCCCTCTTTTGAAGGTTGTCCTAAGTAAGGATTTTGTTATGGGCAGTAGCCCACCAGAACAAGTTAATCTTTGGAATGAGTTTATTATTCCAAACCTTTTTCCATACCTCCTTATCCTGATCTTCAAGTGTAAGCAGATGATAGGTAAATTTGACAGAGAATAATCCATTCTTATCTAGCCACCAGTATTGTTCATCCTCCTGAGGAAAGAGTGAGATTCTAATCTCCTGAACACATTGTTGGATCTCCATAATTCTTGGGATAAGCTTAGGCCTATGCACACAACAATCCAAAAGGTTTTTCTAGCTCCTTATCCCATTTTTATTTTCCATATAATCATTAACCCTATCACCAAATAACTGTGTTGACAAGTAAGGTTGCACAATGTTAAAATATAATGACATATTCCATTATTATTAATTATCTATAATGAGTTGATTAAAGTGGTTTATGATAGTTTGTTTCATTTGGATTTTAAAATGAATATATAATGATTTTATAGAATCCTTGAGATTGTTAAGCATGGGATATACTGAGAGGTGGGGGTAAAATTATTATATCATAAATCTTATAAACTTTCCCTAAATCAAATTACACTTAACCATACATTCAAAATATGTAATAAAAATAAAATAATAAACATTGCACAAGATAGAGAGACACCAGATTTAACGTGGAAACAAAATATGGGAAAAACCATGGAGAACAATCTCAAGTATATTAATGAGCACCAATTCAAACTAAAATATTCACAAACACCAACTTATAGGAGCACCAACCCCTTTTCTAAGCACCAACACAACAACTATTCATGAGAACCAACCCATAGGATCACCAACCCCTTTGTTGAGTACCAACGTAGAAACTATTCATGAGCACCAACCCACATGAGCACCAACCCCTTTGTTAAGCACCAACACATCAACTATTCATGAGCACCAACCCATAGGAGAACCAACCCCTTTGCTGAGCACTATCACAACAACTATTCATGAGCACCAACCCCTTTGCTAAGCACCAACATAGAAACTATTTGTGAGCACTAACCCATAGGAGCACCAACCCCTTTTGTGTATACCACATAACTATATCTCAATGTTTCTATCTTAACAAATGATATCTCATGACAATATCTCTTTCCTCTCTCTCCTCTACTCTTCTAAGATAGATATAAAAACTACAAGTCATAATCTATCTTCCATATTACAAATGGCTTCTCAAGCCTTTATTTATAGCTTTCCAAATGACCTTTGGCCTTCCCCCTTTGTGACCCTTCAATCCTCATGGAAAATGGCACCAAATTTTTTTGACCCTTTATATCCTTGCATTTTAAAATTCATATGGTGACCCTTCATAAGCAAAAGCATCTTTTCCTATTTTTTCTTTATCTTGTTGACTTTTTATATTCCTCAAAGTGTCCTTTCATGAGAAATTACACCCTTCCTCTTTTATCTTCACTTGGTGACTCTTGGAATTCCTCAAGATGACTCTTCATGGGAAAATGTATCCCATTATTCTTTTGTCTTTACCCCATGAATCTTTGACTTATCCATGGGCCCTTATTTTGACTTTATGCAACCAAAAATATATTCGTTAATATTAAATAAATATTAACACACATTAGCCAAGATATTACTATTAAAAACATCATTAAATACAATGGGACCTTTATCACCAATAATGCTAGACCTTTGACATCAATGACAATGTTTCCAACAATCTCCCCCTTTATCATTGATGGCAACCTCAACCTAAAACTACCACATCCTAAAACCTAAACATACTATCATCTAAAAAACATATAGTAACTCCCCCTTACTGTAGAACCCTTTACCTATTCCCTGTACTTATTTTTTGCACCTATACTTGTACCTATGATTTCTCCCCCTTTGAAATCATGTCAAAGGGCCTTCCTAGAGCTAACACTTATCTCCCCCTCAAATAATTCTAAACCTCAATGGTAGGAAGTAAGAGAAATTACTCCCAACTCCTCTTGTAGATCCTTGAATGTGTCCTTTGATCATGCCTTTCTGAATATATCTGATAATACATATAAATTATTGCCTATCCTTTGATCATCTATAATCAACTCATTTTAATCTTTTATTCTAATCTCATATCCTTCTACATATTACTCTAATGTGTATCCCTGATCACATATTTGACTTACACTTAATAGATTATGCTTAAGACCTTTTACATACAATACATTCTTAGTCTTGGTTCTACCATTATCCAAACTCAAAGTACCTTTTATGGTTATCTTGGTAGTAGTTTTATCTCTGAATTTCACTATGCTACCATTGATCTTCTTTAGAGTTATGAAATTAATCTTTTCTCCTATCATATGCCTCAAACATCTGCCATCAACGAACCATGGTTGATCTTCATTTCGTTCATTTAAAGCTGTCTAAACCAGCATAGAATCTTTAATTTGTTTTTTTCTACCATGAATATGTCTAAACCTTCTTATTGATGAATGGATCCTTGTAACTCTAGTCTTTGATTAAATTGAACACAATTCTATAGTACTAATATATGTGTCTAAAGTTTTTACATTTGTAACATATTATGGCCTCTTCATCAAAGCTTGATAGAGGAGCAAAAGAGTTGTAGCTTCTGCTTGAGTCTACATGACTTTTCTTCTCCTTATTTCTGAAACTGTTAGCTCTTTTTTTACTTTCTAATTTCTTATGACCATATCCATTACAATAAAAATAGTAACCATAAAAAATAGGACATATTTGTGTATCTCTGACCTGATTACCTTTTGTAGATTTGTTCCCTCCAGCCTTCTTTGTTTGAGATGTCCTCTATATTCTTCACTTCTTCCCTTTTTGTTTCCTCTTTTGTAAGAGCTTCAACATAGCTCTTTTTATCTTCAGATTTGATACCTATCTTATCTAATATTGCATTTTGTATTTCTAATATATTATTCAACATGTTAGTGCTATCCTTAAATTTTGAATCACTAACTACTTTATCATTGACTACTTTCTCAATATCTTCTTTTAAAGGGGAAATTTTAATAACATACCTTTCACCTTCTTTTCTTACTTTTTGAAATTGTGTTGTTAGATCTTTTTCATTCCTTTTAGATTCTTCAAAGTGTGTTGTTAGATCATTAATTATTTCCTTTGAATCCTTTTCATTTTTCTTGATGTGGCACTTCAATATTTGATTCTTCTTCTCAACATCTTCTAACTCTTATAAGGCACAAATGAGTTCTCCTTCCATATTCACTTTAGCTTCATCTTGTTCTTCTTCTTGATCATCTATACTTTTCCTTGTAGAGGCATCTTTATGTATCACCATGAATAGAATCTCTTCTTGTTATGAATCACTAACTCCACTATATTCGATTGAGTTAGGATCTTTAGAATACAAAATTTTCTTCTTGAATCACTTCTTGAATATACCTTTGAAACTCTGCTTGTATGTATACTTTCCTTCTTCATTATCATCATTACCCTTATTTGGGCATTGAGTTAAAAAATGTCCAATCTTTCCTCAATTAAAACATTTAAAAGTAATTTTCCTTGATATTTACCTGTTCCCCTTTTTGGCTTGCAAATGAAAAGAGATTCATTGTCATCTTCATCATCACTAGAAATATCACTTGATTCTTGAATATTAGATTTCTCTTTCTTTGATGTCTTGAAATCTACTTCTCTCTTTGAGAGTTTAACTTATTCAGTCCACATCTCATATGTCATGAGAATACCATGAAGCTCATCCATCTTTAGCTTGGATAAATTCTTCATCTCCTTGATTACTCCACATCTCATATGTCATGAGAATACCATGAAGATCATCCATCTTTAGCTTGGCTAAAATCTTCTTCTCCTTGATTGCTAAAACCTTTGCATCATATCTCATTGGTAGAGATCTCAAAACCTTTTGTACCACCATTGACTCTTCTAAATTTTTTCCAAGACCTTGAATCTAATTTACTATTTGATCAACTCACACAAGATAACTTGCTATATATTCTTATTCTTCCATCTTCAAAATCTCAAACTATCTTCTAAAAGTCTGAAGCTTATCTTGTTGAACCTTTCCATCACCTTTGTAAATATTCTAAAGTTTTACCCAAGTTTCATGAGAAAATTTACATTTCATAATTTTAACAAATTTAGATGCACATAAACCACATAACATATCATTTAAAGCTTTAACATTATTTTCACTTTCCTTCTTTTCTGTTGGAGTAATTACAAGTGTCTGTGGCTCTTCATATTCCCCCACCACTACTTGTCATATGTCAAATCCAAGGGTCATCAAATAAGTATTCATTCTTATGCTCCAAAAAACATAATTCATATCATCAAACAAAGGTGCCTTATTTTTATAAAATCCTTCATGTGATCCAACCATCGTGCTTTCTTGATCTTCCTTCAAGATGTAAAACTTTTTCAAAAGGAACCTACACTGATACCAATTGTTAAGCATGGGATATACTAAGAGGAGGGGTGAATCAGTATATCATAAATCTTATAAATGTTCCCTTAATCAAATTCCACTTAACCATACATTCAAGATATGAAATAAAACTAAAATAATAAATACCACACAAGATATAAAGAGACACTAGATTTAATATGGAAACCCAATGTAGGAAAAACCATGGAGAACAATCTCAAGTATATGAATGGGCACCAAATCAAACTACAATATTCACAATAACCAAATTTAAGGAGCACCAACCCCTTTAATGAGTACCAACACAACAAATATTCATGAGCACCAACCCACGGAAGCACCAACCCCTTTGCTTAGCACCAACACAACTATTCATGAGCACCAACCCATAGGAGTACCAACCCCTTTGTTGAGTACCAACACAACAAATATTCATGAGAACCAACCCATATGACCACCAACCACTTTTATGAGCACCAACACAATAATTATTCATGAGCAACAATCCACAGGAGCACCAACCCCTTTGTTGAGTACCAACACAATAACCATTCGTGAGCACTGACCTATAGGAGCACCAACCCATTTTTTGTATACCACACAACTATCTCTCAATGTTGTTATCTCAACAAACGATAGCTCATTAAAATATCTCTTTCCTCTCTCTCCTCTACTCTTCTAAGCTAGATATAATAATTACAAATCATACTCTATCTTCCATATTACAAATGGCTTCTCAAGTCTTTATTTATAGCTTTCCAAATGACTTTTGGCCTACCCCCTTTG